>CM031242.1:190694095-190719095 GCA_018340775.1 Taxus wallichiana var. yunnanensis | reverse complement strand
CCATAGTACTCATATTATTATGTTTGTTTATGCAATTATTAATTTTTTTTTTTATTTTTTTGTTTATAGTTTGGGGTAATACACATTGTTGAAGGCCCTAGCAAATATCAAGGTAGGCCCAAAAACACCTATTATTATTTTTATGGTTTTAAATTTAGCTAACCTTTTAAGATAAAAAGAAGTACATTCTCTTGTTGATGGGTATATCATTTTATATCTATTTTCACCCTTCCAAAATGTACCATAAAATATACAATTCCATATATATATGGATGGATTCGGGGAAGAAAATTCGGGAACATTTTAAAGTGGATTTCCTTGACCTGTACCTTGGATGCATGTATATATTGTTCTATAGAAATGGAAACACCTTTGAGTTATTAAATGAACAAAATTATATAATCAATTTTAGCTAACTACAAGTGGGGGCATAAAGACAAAAAAATAAAATTTAAATCAACTCTTCAAATGTTTCTTAACAAGAAGCACTTACAAGGAAGAACCCCACAAAGTATTGTAAATCCTCTAAACAATATAATTCATATTTTCTAAGAATATTCTCAAATGATTTACACAACCATGATATCCTGTCTGCCATGTAATATCCTCATTTAATACCACTTTCAAATCTGAGAAATGCCCACCATGCCTCCCTAATATTCCCATTCTAGATGTTACTTTTCAATGTGCATGGGAGCAATAAAGATAAGATAAAAACCAAAGCAAAAGTACCAAAAAGTTGTGACGAGGATTCTCTGGAATTTTCAATGCTGATATTTTCTTCCATTCGCAAATTCTATGGCTTCAAATGTATCCAGTTGGGCCACACATATATATACATATTATATATAATAAATGCTTTTGACTGGTGTTATGAATTCAATACAATATCTTTTACAATAAGATTCCGAACTAAGAAACTAGTTGGGCCACTCATATTCACAAGACAAATCTAAACAGGAACAGATAATTTATGGACACCATCAAAGAAAAATGGATTTTCATGGAGGTTGTGCTTTTCTTGTGACATCTTGGGCGGCTACCTATCCTGCCCGTGCATAATTTTAGCTTTCGGAAAAGAATCTAGCCAACTTTTGCTTGTTCACAGTATACTCACAGTATACTATGAAACTTTTAGATGCAAAAGGAATGTAATAATGGGAGGCAAAGATCCACCCTTCAAATAAAAATGTACCCGGTCATAGGATTTTTGTGTATGTCACCATCAATGCACAAAGCTATGTCATAAGTTAGTAGGATGGAGCAAAACTAAGAGGCTCACAATTAATTTAATGGTACATAAAGTATAAAAAATATAACCAATATTAAATTTTATATTTATTCAGATTTGAACTCAAGATTGCACGTTTTTTAAAGTGTCTTTTGGGGTTTGGGTATCGACTTAAATATATTAGTTTTTAATTTCTAATGTTCAATTTCTGCTCAACCTAAAACGTTTAAGCATCTCTTGTAAACTTGTCTTTCAAGATGTTTAACAATGGATCCAAACTTTACTTCAACTCTACCATCTATAACCCATCAACTAGAGATTGACTTTGTTTGGGAATCATTCTTAGTAACACTAATTGACATACATTTTATTTTAATGCAGTTTTTTTTTTAAAAAATTATTTTGTTACAATTTTGGAAAGCTATAACTTCTATAATTTACAATATTGATTCCATCTCCTAATAATTTTATGTTTAAGAAAAAGTTATTGTTATATATTTTACTTGTTGATGCCTCAAAATTAGCAGCAACTTGACAAGGTCATAACTTGAATTCCGGGCGTCCGTTTGAGTCCGTTTTTTTTTTTGAAACCACGTGTTTTGATGAGACGAATGCAACGGCAATCCGCCCTATCGGTTGGGGCAAGTTTTCAACACGTTTTCGGGCCCTAAATCCGCCATCTTGAGGCCGAAAATTAGGATTTAAGTTATAGTTCGGTTTTTTCCTATTTTTGAGCATTAGTTAATTTTAGTCTATTAATTGCATTATGAGTTAGAAAGTTGGCAATTCCTCTAATTTAGGGATGTAGAAGATGCGTGGCAATTTCTGTGCCCGTAGGAATAAGCATGCGAACTTACTAAGAATAGTAGGTTCTAGTAAATTGTTAAAAATAGTAATTTCCGCCACCTAGAGTAGATTTAGTCAAAGTTAGCTAGAGTTTACTTGGCAACTCGAGTTGGGAGTTGTTTTCCTATTTAGGAAACATTGTAATTCATTATTTGATAACAAAGAAGGAGATCTATTTTCTTTTGGAGTTCATAATATTTGCAACATATCTGGTTTGTTCTTAATTTGGCTACACTACTTGTCTTCATATTCAATCACACGTTGAGAAGGTGCCTCTTGAATTTCAATGGCTCCATGAACTTCTCAATCATTGGTGGAGCACCCACGTTTCATGAAAAGGATTCCTCCGTAGCAACTACTTTTTTGGGATTTCCTCTTTCCCTTTGCCAGAGTGCATAAAGCCGCATTCACAACCAATTTTTCACTCAACATTCTAAACAACTTTTCCACCCTTTCTACTCAATTTGGTGGATTGGAGCCAAGCAACTCATGACAAGTCTATTTTTGGGGCATCCAGTGGTTTAGGCAACATCAAGTGGTGATCCTACGGTGGTTGTGTCTTTGTTGCCTAGATGGGGAATCAATATGGTTCATCTATCTCTACATGATAATAATCAAGACATGCGGGTTTCCCCTTATCCGTCTTCAGGAGAACCTCCTTGGAGATCTCTTCCTCTAAGGAATGATTTTATGCCTTATCCTCCTAATGTTGTTACCTTTATTTGAATTTCACCCTTCTTTTGTGTTTTGATGTCATTTGAGCAATGTTAATATTTTTTATATATATAATTTTATTTTTTGAGCCATTATTTTTTCCAAGAAAGAAATATTCCAACCAACCATGTACTTGTATTATAACCATAAACATTCTATCTTCTGGTATATATAAGTAAGTGTGTGTGCGTGCGTGCGTGCGTGCGTGAATAAAAGTTTCAAGTGAAATTTTACGAGTTAATTTTATCAATGTAAATTTTAACATTTAATATGTGCAATCATTTTTCGCAATACATTTTCTAACTCATTCCTCAATGGAAAATTAGTTATTAATGATTATAGATTCATCTCGTAGTTAGATAAGTGAGATTATTTTATGGATATATTGTGTAAGAGTTTTTATGATCAACGTTTCGAGTCCAATGCTAGACCCATCATCAGGGAAATGAAGACCAACATTTTGAGTTCAATGTTGGACCCATCATTAGGAAATGAAGCTTAAGTTTGAGAGGAGTTATGAGGACTGCTATAGTGTAAATATGCCAAACTAGAAGGAGGTTTTTAGGGTAGAGAAATGAGTTGGCTAAGGAGAGGATGGAGTAACTTGATTGATTAATTAAAAATATTAATTAAATAAGCAAACCAAGGAGCTATATTACGTATATATAATCAAATAAGCTTCTTAATGTTAAGGTTTTTTAACCCTTAATGATCATTTAACTAATCAACTTAATTAATACAACCAAGGAATAAGTAATTAATAAATTAATTAAATCAGCTAATAAGTTAATAACTTTACCATGGATGGAAGAAAGGAATGTTCATGGGTGAAAGGAAAGGATCACGGTTGGTAGGAAAATAATTGATGTAGAATAGGTTTCCATGTGTGACTTAACTTCTAACCATCATCGCGATTCAGATTATTTTGATGTTTTTCAATTTCCACATGACTTCTCTAAACTTCTTGTATGCACAAAATCTTCCATGGAAATTAATTTTTTTCCATGCACATAGAGTGTTTTGTGTTATCTTCATGTCTATGCAAAAGCTATTATGCATACTATGACATACTTCGAAAATCCTTAAGAAAATATTTTAATCTTGTTTGGAGCAATTGATTTGTCTCCCCAATGTGTAATCTTGAGTTAGTTATGTTAGGTAGTATTCAACATTTATAAGGAAAAAATATATTAAAGTTTAATTAATAAACATATTCACTTAAGAAAAAATAAAGCAAATATTAAAAATTATATTTATTCAAATTCAAATCCAAGATTGCACCTTTTAAAAGCATCTTTCGGGGCTTGGATAACGACTCAAATATATTAGCCTTTAATCTCAAATATTTTATTTTTGCTCGACCTAAAGCGTTCAAGCATCTCTTCTAAACTTGTCTCTCAAGATGCTTGTGATGGATCCACACTATACTTTAACTCTACCATCCATTATCCATAACCCATCAACTAGAGATTGGCTTTGTTTAGGAATAACTCTTAGTAGCACTAATTGACATGCATTTGATTTTAATGAAAACATTTCATAATTGTTATTTTGTTTCAATTTTGGAAAGCTATAAATTCCATAATTTACAATATTGATTCCATCTCCTAATAATTTTATGATTATGAGACAGAGTTATTTTGTATATATTTTACTTGTCTTCATATTCAAACACATGTCGAGAATGCGGCTCTTGAATTTCAGCACTTTCATGAACATCTCAATCATTGGTGGAGCACCCCCACACATCATGAGAAGGATTCCTCCATATAAGCTATTGTTGGGATCTACTCTTTCCACTCGCCTGGGCTACGTAGAGCCACTTTTACGACCGATTTTGACTCCATAATTGCAGTGATTTTCCACCCTTCTTACTCAATTGGTGGATTAGAGCCAACCAACTCGTGACAAGTCTATTTTAGGGTCATCTTGGTGGTTTATGCAGCATCAGGTGGTGGTCCTACGATGGTTTTATTTTTCGCCTAGATGGAATCAATATGGTACCTCTATCATTATGTGATAATGATTAAGACGGGATTATTTCCCCTTATCCTTCTTTAGGAGATCCTCCTTGGAGATCTCTTCCTCTAAGGAATGATTTGATGCCTTCTCCTCCTAATGGTGTTTTCTTTACTTGAATTTTGCACTTCTTTAGTGTTTTAATTTCATTTGAGTACTATTGAAATATTGTTTTTGGATATAATTTTATTTTTAAGCCACTAATATTCCAACCAACCACCCTTTTATTATAACCATAAATATTATTTCTTCGTGTGTGTGTGTGTGTTGCGCGCTGTAGCATGCGTGTGCGTGTGGGTGTGGGTGTGCGTGTGCGTGTGCGTGTGCGTGTGTGTGTGTGTGAAAATTTACAAAGTTATTTTTTAATTAATTAAATTGTGTGTGTGTGTGTGTGTGTGTGTGTGTGTGTGTGTGTGTGTGTGAGAGAGAGAGAGAGAGAGAGAGAGAGAGAATTTACGAAGTTATTTTTTAATCAATTAAATTTTAACATTTAATGTGTATAATTATTTTCGCAATACATTTTCTAACTTATTTCTCAATGGAGAGTTGGTTATTAATGATTGTAGATTCATCCCTATGATTAAATAAGTGATATTATTTTATGGATATATTTTGTAAGAGTTTTTATGACCAACATTTTGAGTTCAATGCTAGACCCATCATTAGGAAATGAAGACCAAAAATTTGAGTTCAATGTTGGAGCCATCAATATAAAATGAAGCTTAAGCTTGAGAGGAGTTATGAGGTCCGGTATAGTGTAAATATGCCAAACTAGGAGGAGGTTTTTAGGGTAGAGGAATGAGTTGGCTAAGCAAAGGATAGAGCAACTTGATTGGTTAATTCAGCTAATCAAGTTAATTAATGCAACCAACGAATAAGTTATTGATTAATTAATTTAGTTAAGTAACTAATAACTTTACCATGGATAGAAGGAGAGGAATGTTCATGGGTGAAAGGAAAGGGTCACGGTTCATAGGAAGAAATTGATGTAGAATAGGACTTAACTTCTAACCATCTTCGCGATTTAGATTATTTTTATGTTCTTCAATTTCCACGAATTCTCTAAACTTGGATTGTATGCACAAAAACCTTCCATGGAAATTAATTTTTGTTCCATACACATAGAGTGTTTTGTGTTATCTTCAAGTTCCACAAAAGTCATTGTTATGCATACTCTAACCGTACTTAAAATCCTTGAGAAAATATTTTAATCTTGTTTGGAGTGAGACTTGAGTGATTTGTCTCCCCAATATAGTACTTAGTTAGTTATGTTAGGTATTATTCAAAATTTATAAGGAAAAAATATATAAAAGTTTAATTAATAAAAATATTCACTTAAGAAGTAGAATATATTTAGTTAAGAGATATAATGGTTGGAATTAAGGGATATATAAAGATAACATATTCAAGAAGTAGAATATATTTATTTAGTTAAGAGATATAATAGTTGCGATTAAGGGTATAAAAAGATGGCTTTTGAGAGAGGAGCGTAGTTCTTAAAAGATCAAGTTTTATGTATTCCCCAACAACAATTGAGTATTTAGTAAATTTATTTTCGGGATGAAAATTTTGTGGATCTATTTTTTTCTAATATGGGGAGGGATGAGATTGATATTAAAGTCTAGTTTGGTGATATATATTTCATTTTATTTTTATTATCTTCGAGCTAACAATTGGATATTTTCTTTTAATCAATTGGATGTAGATGAAATGGTTTTTGGTGCCCAAATAGAAAATCAATAAATAAAATTATGGCCATTATGACTAGTTATGTAACATATACCCCTAAAATTTGCTTTATAATTTTTTTTTCCTTTATAGGGTTTCATAAGTACCCGATGAAAAGAGGATTTTCACATTGAGTTACCTATCCTTATTTAAGTGTCCATATTTTTGTTTTATTTTCATTCTCACATGGTTATGAATGAACTTCTTTCATTGTGTAGTGTAGTTTTGGATTATGCGTACAATCCTAAAATAAATGTGAGATTGACATCATAGATTGGTGTTAATATTTGAAGCAGGAGGGGATTAAGGCCTAGAAAAACTAGGCAATTGCCTAGGGCACTAATATTTAGGGGGCACTAATTTATTTTATTTTAATATGGTTTATATGAAGAGTATATTATTTTATTAGGTCAATATATGCTAGTAGCAATTAGTGTCCAACCTTGCATACCAATTCAATTCACTTCATTCAAAATAAAATTAAAATTACATAATTGTATTAAGAATATGATATTTAGGAGGCCTCAAATATTTATGCAAGTGACTTTGTTACAAGATTCTTAAATTTAATTCATATTTATCTATTTTTCATACTTTGTATTGTTTTGAAGTCTTGGAAGGTTTTTTTGGAGGAGATATCAAGGAAGGTGAATATGTAAAGAAATGGGAAAAAATAGTTGGGAAATATATGAGAAAAGGAGGATTATGATAGACTATATGTTAGAGAATTAACTAGAGATTTTAGGCAAAGTAGTAGCTAAAAAAATTACAATGAATTTTTTCTCGGATGGTAGAGGCATAACATATCAAGTAATACGATATTTGGTCATGGTTAATTATATTTTATACTATTTATTTTATGTATTTATAGAATGTGTTAGCTCTAGGATTGCCTAGGGCACTCATAACCCTTGATTCGGCCTTGATTTGAAGCATATAAAACAATGTATTCTGTCTTTATGGAGGAATTCCTAGGCATTCTTTGGGTTGGAAACTTTTGCTTTTTTTGCATCCAAAATTTATGGAATTTCACAATAATAAAAATATGAGACTAGAGACAAAGGAAATCACTTTAGATTCTTCATACCCACTCTTCTTTCAAGTTATAATAGAAGTGGAAAAACAACATTCAACAATCCTTATGGGCTAAGCTCAACTCTATAATCTTTTATACTTTTCAAGCTGACAAAGAACTTACACCTTCCTAACAATTCTTATCTCAACTCTTATTTACCTTCCTTGAACCCTCTATTTACCTTTTTGTATGTTTTGTGGTTAGTTGAACTCCTTGAATATTATTAAAAGCTAAAAACAACTACTCGAACTATAATATCCTAATTTTGGTAATATCGATTTGACATTTAAGTAGGACGCCTTTAACACACATTTGGATTTTTTTGGTATCATTTTATCCCTTGTGATTTCCTCTACATTAGCTTGGACACTTCGATTTCTCTTTATACACTATTGGTATTATTCCCAATTTTCCCAAGATGCTCAACACATCTTAGTACACCAATCCACCTTCACAAGTTATTTCCTGCCTTTACAGCATGGGACAAGTTTAGTGTTTAAACCTATCCAGAAGTCATGTTCATCATTCGAAGATATCCTCAACATTTTCAATGGTTATTTTTTCACTTTAATAACTTTCTTGAGGTCATCCTAGGTTTGATTTAAACGTCCACATGAATGGGAAATTTAATTATATTTTATTATATATAAAAGCACCTTGGAGGTTATTTTACACATCACAATTTTATCAAGCATTGTGATAATTGTGGGATTTTTTATGAGCCTTGCTCCACATTCCAAGAGTATGAACTCAACAATATTACTCATATGAATATATAGGTGAGGTAAAATCATGAATTTGGGTTACACTTTTACCTTAAAATTGACAAATAAATCTGTAAAATTTAGGAAGTGCATAGGAAAGGTGATATTCCATTATGCGGGAGGTTATGGTGTAAAATAATGATATGTTATAATTAAAATATGCCACATTATAAAAAAATTTAAATAAATATTTATATAGTTATGTTCCATTTTGAGAAGGATCTAGGGTTATTTTTACAAATTTACAAATATGGGTACAAAGTTACACACAACATAAATATATATAAATATTAATATTATGTAGATTAGCTTTGCACATATCTTCTACATCATAAATTGTAGTGCCTAGTCTTTTTTTGGATTTTTCCATACATATTTTATTAATTAATTAATTTTTAATTAATATATTTGTAACTCAAAACTTAATATAGCTTTAAACATGTTAAAATATAATTTAATTTTTCACAATGAAAAATACATATTTGTATAATGCCTAATTTTTTTGTACATTTTTAAAATCCATTAATATTATCACACACACACACACACACACACACACACACACACACACACACACACACACACACACACACACACACACACACACACACACACACACACACACACACACACACACACACACACACACACACACACACACACACACACACACACACACGTCATGCCACAACTTAAGGTGGCTTTAAACATGTCAAAAATTAATATATTTTTCTAGGTGAAAAAATACATATTTATATATTGCCTAATTATTTATTATAATCTACTTAATATTTTCTAAATATTAATTTATTTAAATATTTTGATTTTATCCTAAATTTTGTTTGCCAAAAATTGTAACCCACATTAATGATTTTATTCATGAATAAAACAAAACATCGATAAATCTAATCCAAATATTTACCTCGGGAAGGATTTATAATAAAAAAGTGGACTATGAGGATTCAAATAGTTCTTTTCAAAGTTCCTCTGGGGGGCATATAGAAAAAAAAACACCTTCCAAAATGAAATGATTAAATAAGGGGTTGTGGTTTATAAACACAGGTAATAAAGAAAAATGACAAAAATTTAGGAAGCAAGGAAATATCAGAAATTTTGCTCACCCTAGTTTTCTTAGGAAAGACACAAGAAAGGACCCTATTAAAAATAGGAAATATTGAGCAATAAAGGAAAGAAGAAAGAAAAAATACCTTTGCTAAAAACATGGAGCAAAGTAATAGGTGTTATCGAGGACTTGAGGATGTGATCATAGCTTTCCTCCGAAAAGATATGAATTGCAATCTGGACATTCCATAGATGGAGACTCTAATTTTGGGTCTCATAAGTGATAAAAAACAACAAACCTTAGAATTTTAATGGAGAAGAACACACCAAGAAAATATATATACTTTTATTGGAAGATGGGTACAAGTGACCACAAGTATTGAGCTTACACCTTGAGTTGGAAAATTGGTCTTGGTCAAAAGGACAAATCATTCTCAATTTAGAAAAGAAAATAAGTGAAACTATGAAAAGGATGAATTTATAATGGGTAATATAAGTAAGAAAGGAATGATACAATGGGAGGATAAAAATAGTGAAACAAGAAAATGAGGTATAAGATGATTGAGAGCCTTTGGTGATGGAAAGTCTTGGAATGCTATAACAATGTCATTTTATCATTAGACAAAATCAAGAGGATGACCCATAATGTTTCTCATAAGGACTTGCTTTTATGGGAGAATAATGGGTAGTTAAGATATTTGGGAATGAAAGAGAAGCGGGAATGAAAATTTTTGGAGTGCGGTATATGGCTAAAGGGTAGGTGTATTCCAAGTGGTAAGCCAAGTATTGAGGTTGCGGTTTAGGAGGAAGAAATCTTGAGAAGTTTTCCTATAAAATGATAAGGATGTAAGATGTTTGATACATATGAAAGGGAAGATTATGGGACTTATGATACACAAAGTGACTTGGGTGAAATTTAATTAAGGAAGAAGAAATATTTGCTAGGAAATGCTTTGAGGATTTATAGGGATGATTCGGGGAAAAATGTGATAGAGATGGGGGAAGGATAACTTTTTAAAGCTTGTTATGGGATAAAGAAGGGTATGCCATAGCTTGTAGGTCATCAATTGAAAATTATGAGAAAATGAGGAATAATCATAGAATTGAAAAATCTATATGTTATGGAAGATGGAGCAACGAAGGAAGTGGGGATCATATTCTCACCCTTTTCTCAAAGAATCATAACATGGTTAAAAAAAATAAAAATACGCAAAATAAATTTTGTACCACTTAGATCTTTCATATCAAATTGAGATGAAAGCCAAATCTTAACTTGATTGATCATTTTATCCTTGTTACCAATTAACAACATGGAATCTACATACAATACAATGATAACAAAATTGTTACCTTCTTGTTTGTAATAAACACATGGATAAACTCTATTTCTTGCGAGTCCAAGTCCCAACACATACATGTGAAATTTACTGGTTCCACATTCTTGGTGATCATTTCAAGCCATAAAGTGAATCATTAAACTTACACACCAAATCTTCCTTTTCTTTAACCTTAAATCTTTATGGTTGTTTCATGTAAATTTCCTCCTCGAGGCTCACATGTGAAAAAAATTGTATTAACATCCATCTATTATATTTCCATATCAATACAAACTCGTATGAAGATATAGGGTAAAAGCATGAATCTAGGTTACAATTTTTATATAAGTCAAAAAGGGATTTAAGCACAAATATATAGAAAATATCGAATAAAAACCTAATAAGCAGTACCATTATCAAGTTAAAGTAACCCAAATTGGTGTTATATTAAAAAACTATTACATAATATCTATAATAAGAAAAGAAGCCAGAAACTTAATTCTTTTCTTTCGAAGAGCTAGAGACTTACACCGGCAGATCTGTAGGATTCGAGCATCTTCTTCAATAACTAGGGCCACCGAGTCTCATCCAAACAAATATTCAAACTTGTTCTTCTATATTCCAAGCATCGAGTAGACGATGTCCAATTTCTTTCCTTGAGTGATGCTTTCCATAGAAATAGCCTTCATGAGTGACCAAATATGCTCCAATCGAAGCCCAACGTCAAGACCCAGTTGATTGATATCTTTATGAATAGAAAAATAATTTTTAGAACCCAACAAATCCATTTGAACCATAATAATTTGGGAAACTTGAAGTGTATCTAGGTGATCATGTGGCCGAGTCGAGATCACCCATAACTCTCACCACCTCCTCCATAGCGTAATGTCTCCCAACCTAGCTAAAATTTGATCTATAAGAAGATTAGTAGACATCCAATGGAGGATCTATGGATCCTTCACCCCTTCAATCAGCGTGCTCTACCAAAATTCAAGGGCCTCCTTGGTCGTAACCCTAGTACCCTTATCCAAAAGATGCCCAACATTGAGCATCTTCCTAAGCTTCAAATCATTCACCAAACCCAGGAAAGAGAAATGCACATCCTCCAATGAATACTTGTGAATCATACTATCATTCATCTCTTGCACAATGTTCATGGTCATGTCCCTCCCGAGACTACCTCTGGTGTGCTTGGCAAGGCCGACGATACCTTTTCCTTTATCCATTTTCTTTGTAGCCAAACCTCGATTTCACATAATGGTTTATAAATGACCAAAGTAAGCTGAAATTATTCATTTATAATTCCCCTCGCATATGACTTCCCATATGACATGATGCATGTGAAATTATAGTGGTTAATACCCATAGGAGGTAGGAAAATCATCCAATTGAATGGCATTTAAATAAAATGACAATTTTGATGTCCCTCCCTCACCACCTTGTTATATATAATTGTCATCTTTTTCAATTGAACCCCTAATTAATCCTTTTAGGTCATTAGGGTGTAGAATTAATAGTTTTTGAGTCCCTGCCTATCATTAAGATACACACCAAGATTGGCCATTTTATCAGCCACTTTGTTGGCACTTCGGTAGATGTGCACAATTGGAAGTCGTTAGAGTAGGTATTTACCTTCCTTGGCCCCTGGTCATATGGTATGGTCGTATGAGGGCTTAAAGTTTGTGATTCCTAATAGTAGGTGCTTAACTCCAACCCCCTTCTATTTTATTTGTGTGGTGAAGCAAAGAGAATTTTATTCTGTTTTAGTGGTAACTAAAATAAATAGTAGAACTGTAATATTGAAAATCTTGTATATTTTGATCGGTAACTTGGATTTGAGTTCAATTTTTGCAAAAGTTCTTGTTTTTTCATGATCTTTTCCTTGGAAATATTTATTTTAAGAATTGAACTCTAGTTATAAAGTGTCATATTGTAACACACACTCATTATAAAGTTCTAAAATCTAGGGGGCTCTTGTTACATTCTTAGGGCTCTTGTTGCATTACTTAGTTCTTGCATTTATTTTGGTGTTTATATACTTCTACATTATATCATGTTGATCCATTAACGACACATAATTACCACACGGAAACCAAGAATGGAAACAATAATTATGTGGAAATGATTGTGGGCTTTAACTTCTTCAAAACAACCTCCGTTCATTAGAGAATATGAGAAATTTTAGTACAGTGCAAGTTTAATGAGTGTATGGGTGTGATAAGAACTTATGTAAGTGATAGTCTTTTGTTTCATTTGAAAAATGTGACTCTTCTTTTAAAATATGGGAGAAAATGGAGGATTTATTTGGTAAGGTGGATCATATTTTCCAACAATCATAGACTATCTTACCAAGTTCAAGCATTTATTTACATAGTTGAAGGGGAGTGGAAGAGATAAGAAAGATGAAGAGTGTGTTTACTTGATTCCATCCAAGTTGAGAGGACCATTTGAAATATTTTCTTCTACCTTTTTCTCTAGCATGGATGCCTTAAGGGACACATTCAAAATGCCTAACTTAGAAACATTTTGTGAAAGACTTGTTGGAGAAGAATCTAAATTGTCTAAGCTCGAGTCTTCCACCTCTCAAAAGGCATTAGTTGCATCTAATCCTAAGGGCAAAGGAAAAACAAAAAGTAAAACAAAATCCACCCCTTTTCCATATCAAAATTATCCTAAACCCAAGGAGTCTTCTAAATCTAAGAATAAGTCTAGCCTTTCATGCTCTTTTTGTGGGGGTAGTGGTCATGAAGAACATAGGTGTTATAAGCGAATGTAAGCCTTAGAGGATGCAGTCAAGAAACACAAAAATTATATCTTCACTTCACCTTCTTCTAATTAGCATGGAAAGGCACTTAATGTTGTTGGGAGATCTCAGTCACCACTTGTAGATAGTTGGGTTATAGATTCTAGTGCTTCTCATCACATGACTTCTTCCAAGGAGTCTTTTGTTTCTCTAGGATTGAGTTCTACTTCCAAAATTGAGGTTAGAGATTCTTCCTTTCTTTCTGTTAAAGGAAAAGGTGACATACACCTTGATGGTGGAATTATCCAAGATGCACTGTATGTTCCTAACATCACCACAAATTTTCTTTCTATATATCAAATTTGTCATTTCTGGTCAAGGAAAAACAGTGAATTTTACACCACATGGAGCGGAGGAATGAAGCGTGTTGGAGTCTCATTCACTTTTTCTCAAGGTATTGTTGATCATAGTTCTAGACTATATCAATTTGAGGGTTTTGATGAAACTTCCTATATAGGGACAGGATTGGTTTCTCATATAGATTCGAGAGTAAGATTTGGAATGAAATATTTGTACATCTCAATTGCAGATATTTGAAGGATTTGAGAAATCATGGTATGGTTGATGGTATTCCTAGAGTTTCTTGTCTTGAGGGAGTTTTTCATGGTTGTGCATTATGGAAACAACACCAAGATCCATTTCCTAATAATTTTTCCAAGAGAGCTTCTTCACCACTTGAGCTTGTGTATAATGACTTGATGGTTTTTCCTACCCCCTCTTTTAATGGTGCTAATTATGCACTTACCTTTATTAATAATTTCTTGAGGCGTACTTGGGTTTATTTTCTCAAGTAAAAAAGTGATGTTTTTCACACTTCAAAGTCTTCAAGGATTTGGTCGAGAAACAATATTCTAGTTGCATAAAGAACCTTTGCACTGATAATGGGGGGAGTACTTCTTGATGAGTTTTCTGAATTTTTGTAACTCACATAATTTTTCACCAGCATTTTGATCCTCATACTCCACAATAGAATGGTTTAGAAGAATGGAAGAATAGAACGTTGAAGGAAATGGATAAGCTGTATGATGAATTCTATATATTTACCGCTTATCTCTAGGAAAAAAGTAGTTAATTATGCTAACTACATTTAGAATCACACACACACAGCACTTAAGCATTTGATGCCGTAGGAGGAAGCTTGGTCCAACACTAAGTGAGATGTCTCCTTTCTTTGAGTCTTTAGGAGCCATGCTTGGGCCTTTGTGCTAAAGAAGAAAAGGAAATCCTTGGATAAGAAGAGAAAACCCTTGATCTTGGTAGGGTATTGTGAGGACATGAGAGCTTATAAAATTTTAGATCCTAATACTCATGAGATTCTTTTTCAAACACATGTTCAATTTGATGAGCGCTTCACACCTCATGATTCTTCATCTTATTCCATGCCTACTTCTTCTTCTTTATCTCATCTTGAGGATCCTTTCTTTAAGGAGGTTGATGAGGAGGTTATATGTCGTTGAGGATCATATTCCCACTAATGTTGTCACTATGTTTCTAAGTGGGCTCATACTACAGATTTCTAAGGAAAAACATTTCATACGGGATCTTCCACCCACTAGGCATCATCACGCAGATTCTATAAGTTCTAGAATTTTGTGTCGGGGAAGTTTCGAGGATCCATAGTCTTTTCACAAGCTCATGGGATATAGGAGTGGGATGATGTGATGGTAGATGAGTATTCTTATTTGATGAAGAATCATACTTGGGATTTGGTATCTCTTCCTAAAGGAAGAAATATGGTTAGGTGTAAGTGGGTATACCAAACCAAATACACATCGATGGGTCCATTAACATGTATAAGGCTTGTCTTGTTGCAAAGCATTTTTCACAAGTTGAAGGTATTGATTACTCTGAGACTTTTACACCCATTGCCAAGATGGATTATGTACACCTTGTACTTGTTATTGTTGCATCACAGGGGTGGCCCGTATACTAGATGGACGTGAAGAGTGCCTTCTTACATGGAGATTTACAAGAGGAAATATACATGGAGCAACATGTTGGATTGTTTCAGTATTATTCTCTTATTTGTAAGCTCTAAAGGTCTCTCTTTGGTCTTAAACAATATCCTTGGGGTTGGTATGAGAAGATGGATTATTTTATTATATCTAATGGTTTTGTTCATTGCCACTAGGATCATACATTGTATCTCCAACATGTTAGTGAGGATATTATGATAATTGTATTGTATGTTGATGATTTGTTACTTACGGGAAGCTCTTCTTCCCACATTCAAACTATTCAGAAGGATATTTCTACAGAGTTTGACATCACATATCTTGGGTTATTGCATTATTTCCTTGGTTTGTAGATTTCTTAGACATATTCAAGGATTCATTTGAGTCAGAAAAAGTACACCCATGATCTTCTTTAGCACTTTGATATGGTTGATTGCAAGCCAATTCCATCTCCTTTTTAGTCTGGGGTTACTCTTACTTCCACATGTACCACTCCACTTTTTGATCTTACATTGTATAGGCAGTTGGTTAGAAGTCTCATGTACTTGACCCATACTCACCCTGATATTTCATTTGCAATAGGGCTTGTATCTTAGTTTGCACATTCTCCTCATAGTAGTCACCAACAAAGTGCTCAAAAAGGATTTTGTGTTATTTGCGGGAACTTTCCACTTTGGCCTACGCTACACTAGGGTTTTACTCGGTTGGTTGGATATACAGATTTAGATTGGGCTAGGTTCTATTGATGACATGCGTTCCACTTTTGGCTATCTTTTTGTCTTGGTTCTTCTCCAGTTGCTTGGGCATGCAAAAATAAATAGGATATTGCACTTTCATCTTCATAGGTAGAGTATAGGGCAACATTTACAATGAGTCATTGATTATTTATATTTGTGATTATTGTGAGTTTGGATTCGATGGGATTCACCTTGTTTGTACTTTGGTGTGACAACCAAAGTGCAATTCACTTTTATTTTGGGCCTCTAACTTCACTTGAGGGGGGATGTTATAGTAGGTATTTACCTTATCTCATGTTCACCTAGGTACTTTATTTACCTTTACTGTATTTATCCTCACCCACTTATGTGTGTGGATATTTATTTTATTTTATTTAGATATTAGGGGGATATTATCTAGTTGCTAGACATAGTTCTTTCTTTGATCTATGGTATTGACTAGATCCTTGATGTCTAGTTCTTTCCTAAATCTATGGTCTTGACTAGTTCTTTGATGACTAGTTCTTTCCTTTATTTATGGATTGATCTATGACCTTGAATGGTTCTTAGATTGTTATTCCTTACATATATAAGAAATGCTCATTCTCATTGTATTTCATTGAGTTCCATAATAATATATGATATTGTTGCTCATTTGTTTACAAAGGTTTTATTAAAGTTATTCTAAAAATTTATTTTATCTTATTGATCATGGTGTTTGATTAGCATATGAGTTCTTTGCTTGGTATGATTTGGTTATCGTTACTTTTAGAAGTGGCTCAATAAGGGTTTGGCAATCATCCATAATTCCAATCAATTTCCAATGATTAATTTTCCTTTTATTTATTGCATTAACGATAATCAATGAATCACCCTCAATGTATAATTTATCCCAACCATTTTGTTTCACGATTTGCATCCCTCTCGAAAGAGATTTGGCTTTGGAAATGTTGTTGGAGAACTTTTGAAAGCTTCTACAAAGCCCGAATGGGTTGACTAATGATTTCCTCAAAATACCACCCGCATGACCCATGCGGGATTATTTTTGTAGTGCCATCAAAATTCAACTCAAGGAAATTGTCATTGAGATCCTTCCAAGTTTGAGCTCAATTTATTTTAATGCTTTCCCCCTTATCGGGAAATCTAGGTTACATTTTTACTCTGAATTTGGTGAATAAATTCATAAAATTTACGAATGGTAGTGGAAAAGTGATATTCCATTATGAATGAGGTTATGGTGTAAACTAATGATATGTTATAATTAAAATATGCCACATGATACAATTTTTTAAATAAATATTTATATAGTTATGTTCCATTTTGGGAAGGGTCTAGGGTTATTTATAAAAATTTACAAATACTGAGTACAAAGTTACACTATATATAGGGTAGTTTTGTACATTCCTTCTACATTAGGAATTGTAGTACCTAGTCATTTTATGGAATTTTTTTCATGCAAATTTTATTTATTAATAAATCTTTAATTAATATATATTTATTCACGCACAACTTAAAGCCTTAAACAATTTTAAAATATAATTAATTTTTTCACGATGAAAAAATACATATTTATATAGGGCTAGTTATTTTTTACATTTTTAAGATCCATTTAATATTTTTTAAATATTAATTTATATACAAATTTTGATTTATCTTTTTTTGTCAAAAGTTACACACAACATAAATATATGAAAAATATTATGTTGGGTAGCTTTACACATATCTTCTATAGTAGGAATTGTAGTGCGTGGTCTTTTTTAAATATTTCCATACCTATTTTATTTATTAATTAATATATATCAACTAAAATATATATATTTGTCATGCACAATTTAAGGTGGCCTGAAACATGTCAAAATCTTTTTTTTTTCTATGTGAAAAAATGCATATCTATATTTGCCTAATTATTTTTTATAATTTACTTAGTATTTTATAAATATTACCTTACATAAACTTTTGATTTTACCTTGAATTTTGTTTGCCAAAAAAGTGTAACCAAGATTCATGCTTTTACTCATGAATAAAGGGGAATATCCGATAAATCAAATCCAACTATTTACCTTAGGAAGGATTTATAATCATAAATTGGACTATGAGGATTCACATATAGATGCTTTCAAAGTGCCTTTAGAAGCCATATAGCAAAAAAACTTCCAAAATGCAAGGATTAAATAAGGGGCTTTGGTTGAAGAGCAAGAGAATATTAGAACTTCGGCTCACCCTAGTTTTTCTAGGAAATAGATAAGAAAGGAACTTATTAAAAATGAAAATCTTTTGAGAAGCAAAGGTATGTGTCAAAAGAAGGAGAAAATACCTTTTCTAAAAATATGGAGAAAAGTAATAGGTGTGATCGGACTTGAGGATGTGGTCATAGCCTTCCTCAGAAGTGGATTGCAATCAAGACATTCCGGAGATGCGAGACTCTAATTTTGGGTATCATAAGTGATAAAGAAACAACAAACCTTGAGAGTAAGAATTTTAGTGGAGAATAATACATTAGGAAAAGACATATACCTTTGATTAGAAGATGCGTATGAGTGACCAAAAGTATTGAGTTGAAGGCTTGGGTTAGAAAATTGGTCTTGGTGAAAAGGGAGAAATCATTCTCAATTTGGAGAATGAAATAAGTGAAACTATGAAAGGATGACATTTCTGATGGGTAATATAAGTAAGAAAGGAGTGATAAAATGGGCGAGATAAAAATAATGAATAAATCAATCGAGGAATAAGATGATTAAGGGAATGGTGGTAGAAAGTCTTGGAATGATATAATAATGTCATTTTATCATTAGAAAAAATCAAGATGGTAGCCCTTGATGTTTCTCATAAGGAATTTTTTTATGGGAGAAGAATTGTGGATTAAAATATTTGGGAAGAAAAGAGGGAAGGGAATGTCAAGATTGGGCATGACACTTATGGCTAAGGGTAGATGTATTCCAAGTGTTAAGCCAAGTATTGAGGCTCTAATCTAGGGGGAAGACATCTTTGGAAATTTTCCTGTAAAAATGATAAGGATGTAAGATTTTGCTACATATGAAAGAAAGGAAGATTATGCGACTTATGAGACACAAAGTAACTTGGATGAAATTTTATTGAGGAAGAAGAATTTTTATAGAAATTGCTTTCAAGATGTTTAGGAATGACTCTAGGAAAAAATGTGATACATATAGGGGGAAAGGACAACTTGTTTAAGTTTGTTCTAGGATAAAGAAGGGTATGACATCACTTGTAGGTCATCGATTGAGAATTGTGGAGAAAAATGAGGAAGAATAATATAATTCAACTATGTATGTTATGGAAGATGGAGGCGATAGAGGAAGTTGGGGACCATATTCTTACATCCTTTAGTCCAAAGAATCATATCATGGTTAAAAATGAAAATTTAGGGGATCGGAGGTAGAGAATATGTGAGATTCACCCATTAATGTATCAAGAATAATAGTTTTATGATTATTTCTACCTTCTCTTCATGGTGGAGAGGAAGTTCCCTCTATTTTATTAATTCTGATGATTATTATATCTTTTATTGTTAGGGGTATGAATGCCTATTGTAAACATTTTTTGCTATAACATCAAATGGAAGTGAGGAAACTAGATGTAGTTATCTTTATAAGAAACTTAGCTATCTGGATCAAAAGAGATAATTTATTGACCCACTAATGGAAATTATGGAAAGGTTGTTCCAACATGGTGAAAGGAAATTCAAGATATTTGTGTATGTTATAGAATGTGGAAAATGTAATGAGGGGACTAATTGAATTTTATGCGAGTTTTTAGTGTTTTAAAGAATACATTTTAAGATTGATTATTAATTCTATGTGGGTTGAATAATGTAGTAAGGAAATAAATAACATGGGAGAAAATTTTAATACTGACTAGAGTATGAAAGTTTTAAAATGATCATAAAGCGTGATTTTAACACAATTCTTATAGAATGGCTAGGGTTCTCGAGGTTAACTTGATCTCATTGTGGAGGGGGGTTCTTTGAATATAATTAACAACCTCTTTGGTGCCCAAACACCCAATAATACCATAAGTGATTTCATTGAGGAATCAATAAGCTTTGTAATGGTCTTAATATTATCATCCAACATGTGTATAGGGAGGAAATAGTGTAAGCATGGATGCACTTACTAATGTTGGTGTTCACATGAATAATTATATTGAATGACATAGTGACATGGACCTCCCCTACGCAGCTCAATCAATCATCATTAATGAAGCCTTGGCCTAAACCATCATTACTAACTTAAGCGACAACCTACACATGTGTGGAAATTACCTTCTTGGTACTTTAATAGATTGATATTATTTTAATCCTCCTTTCAAATCCAAAGGACATTTGCATTGAAAATCATAGATGGAGTAAGGAGAAGGCATTTTCTGGGTCGTGATTCATGGCTATCATTTTTCTATCAAAAGGATGGTTTGTTTCTTCCATCATTACTGTATCGCTTTGCCACCATTTTCATTCACGATGGGAGGGTTGTTATGCGAGTGGAACTAGTGTTCGACCCCCAATGGAAGAATAATGTTGCACTTTAGGAAGCCCTAAATGTTGGAGGATTCACAATATTCATTCAAATGATTAGGGGCCATGATTAAAATCTCTCTGAAATTTATAGCTAATTGGAAATATAGAAACATCAAATTCAAGGGAATATATTTCAACATTTCAGAGAAATTCATCTCCTTCATCAACGGGTCTCAGCATGGAGGGAAACAAGTTCTTCCATAATAAGTTTGATAAGGATGTTGAGGAAAGGTTCTTCTTGGATGAAGGAGAAAAATTCAAACAAAACATGTTGGTATCTTGTGTTCCTCAATTCCATAGCCTTTTGATGAGGTGGTCCACATGGTGGTTCACTACATAACACTTGAAGGAAGATTCTCCACCATTCCCTTGCACCATTTGGTCTTTCTCAATCACTTTCGGAGAGATCTGAGAGTAATTTTCCGTATTATATTTTGCATTCACTTGGAAAAATCCATTTTAGAGGTTCAAGGGCATAGACGGGTACTACCTCTCCATCAAAGATTCATCTTCCTTATCAATCGATTAATTCTAGATGTACTTGTAAATGATCCCAATCCTTCTCTAGCTCCTCCTCCTCTAGAAACCACATATCGGATCAAAAATCCCAACTTTCGTGAGTCTGCCATACCTCCTCCTGCTATGTGGATTCTCATAAGCTCTATGAAAGATAAGGGAAAATTGGAGTTGAGAGCTTTCAGAGATTAGCCTTGATAATCCTAGTGCTCAAAGCCACAACTTCCATTCTTTCAAAATTTAAACAACAAGCTAACGCACTAAAAAATGATGAAGATAATGTTGATTTTCTCCTAAAAACCAATAGCAAGACCAAAGACCCTTCCTCCATTACCATCCTGCAAGAGTAAGTTAACTCACTTACTTCAAATAAAAGCTCTTGAGGAGAAATACAACAACCAACTTTCCATCCATAGATATTTCTTAACCTCCTACAGGTGCATATCAACTAGATTTGTGATGTAAGTTGAATTCTTACTACAACATGGAAGAACGGCAAGATTATTAAGAATTTCTTCAAAGAGACCCATCTTGACCTTGATATTGGAGTTGATATGAATCTTTATAAGACACTTAGGGTATCTCTCAAGGTGTATGGAAAATATGTGATTTAGTGTCTTTGGTATCTTGTGTTCTCAGTGAAGCTATTGTTATGCTATTTTTAAGTTGTTTTTTTGTTTTTGTTAGAGTGGTGTAGGGATTCTTATAGGTAGTTGGCCCCTACCTTCATTCTATTATCTTTCTATCTAGCTTTTTAAATTTTGGATGGGGTGTGGCCCCCATGTCTCTAAAAACCACATTTTACTTTCATGTTCATCTTGGTTTTTTATCCTTTTTATTGTACTTTAGGGTATGGTCCCTTCAAAACCATTTACCTATAATAATAAAAAAAACACACAATTCTTCTACTAGATGATAAAATGGGTTGAAGCACTAAGATTCATTATCGAGAGGAAGATTTATAAGTTTTTTCATTGTTAATTTCTTGATATATTTCCCCTAAATTTTGGATGTTGACATGGACAAATAAAATAAGGGGTTTTAGAAATATCATTATAAGCTAGGACAATTTTTTTATCTCATTATTAGTTGAGCAAAAATCATATTACAAAATCCTCGATCATGAGCGTATTAGGATCTAACTAACATGACCCAATCACCCTATCGGTCGAGAAAAAAATATCATGGAAGGTGCCCCTTAAAATTTGAACTTGTGTGTGGATAAGCTACCCTGACTTAATGATCAAATGAATGTCTGGTAGAAATTTTGAGATGAAATCTATGGAATTAAAATGCTTAAATTATCATATAGACTTAGGCTTCTAAAATGGAAATTAAGTTAGTGGAATAATATATTTTTGGGAAATACATTTGAAGAGAAATTGAAATTAGAAGATGATTTGGACATGTTAAACTCACTAAAGCAAACATCTCCAATTACTTTGGAAAGTCTCTAAAAGCAAGAAGAATGTTTAGGAGGTTGAATGTGGTTTATCTAGAAGAAGACATTTAATGGAGGCAAAAATCAAGGAATCCATGCATAAAGGAAGGAAATATGAATGCTAACTTATATCATCAATCAATAGTTTCTTGTAGGAAATTCAATAGGCTTTGTAATACCGGTTTGATTATGGATGAAAATTTGAATGAACTTGGGGATATTGAGAAAGAAGCGAGTCATATTCTTTGAAAATTTTCTACCGAGGAGAGAATCAAGGATGAAACATGAAGGGAAAAAATCATATTTGTAATCCTCAAAATAAGTGAAAGTGACAATTTATTTAATGGATATTAATAAAATTCTAAGGACAAATGGATTTCCACTAAGTATTCCAAAAACATGGAAGCTCATGGGACATGAACTTATGTTTGTGGTAGATGAATCAATGGATTCAAAACAAGTATTAAGGGATTAAAATTGAATATTTATTTATTTTACTCCCAGAAAAATCTAACATATCGACATTTTATATAATTCTACCCAATATCCCTTTGTAATATAATATATAAGATTATTTTGAAAGTAATAGTTCAAAGGTTTAAAAAATATTACTCATAAAGATCATCTCGGTTGAGCAAGGAGGATTTGTGAGTGATAGAAAAATGTTGGATCATGTTGTAACGAATCATGAAACCTTGCATACCTTGAACTCATAAAATAATTTAGGTATGCTTGTGAAATTAATACTACAAAACATATGATAGAGTGAGTAAGACCTTCTTAAATAAAAATTTGACCTATTTTAGGTTTTTTTGAAGAATATATTTGATGGGTCATGAATTTTGTAACTAGTTTCTAGCTTTTGTGATGGTATATGGAACTCAGACTAGATTTTCTAACATTATAATGGGATTAGCTTAGGAGGCCTATCCCCATATCTATTCATTATAATTGCAAAATATTTAGGATAGTTCTTGGAAAAAGTTAGAGAAATGGGAAAATTAATGGGTTAAAATCCCTTGTCTCTAAGCCACGGTCCCATGTAGAGGGTAAGGCAATAGATTTTAGTGGGTGTTGTATAGAATTTTTAGGAAAAATTAGCAGCCCCCTTGATTCCATATACTTCTAATATTTTTTGCAGAGCCAGAATATGCAAGGGATGATTTGAATGAAACAAATTCAAAGGTAATTATATTTTTACAAGAAATATTCTTGAACCACTTCTCGGTTGTCAGGTGGCTGAAAAAATAAGAATGTAGGAAAAAAATATAGCTCCCCACCTATTGTAGTTGCTCAAAATGACCATCATATACAGCCGTTGCCCCACCTTTTCAATTGAAGATTCAATTTTATGTAATCCATAAAAAAATACGGGACCACCTGTACCTTCAAATTTATTATGGTTTCCCCGGATGGGAGATCGCTATCTAATACTCATAGCTTTCATCTATAATTTTTGGAAGATATTTGGGACAACAAAATAAGAAAGGCTTAGTTTTTTTTGTAAAAACCATTCATAAATACGAGGAAGCTTCAAGATAGAAGGCTGGTTTTGAAAAATCATGAATTTTTTGCATAAATGTACCATGAAAAAGGAAAAATATATATAAACATTGGGTAATTTTTGAATAAATATTTCAGATTTACCCTTTTCATGGGATAGATTGATAGCCAAAGGAAATTCCTGTGGTACGGGAATGGGGAAAGAAGAATACTTGTTCTATAAAATTGAAATTTGTATGCAGGCTAAAATCAACAGTGGAGTGGGGATAAAGAACTTGAGGATGCAAAATTTGGCTCCAGGGGGCCATGCACACCTAGTGCATTTGTGAGGAACATAACCAACGATGCTGTAAAATGGTTAGGAAAAAAATATTTAAATATTGACATATTGGAGATAATTTTGACACAAAAAATCAATGTAAAAACAAGGTATGACTCTATGGATGGGACATTACTATAGAAAAAAGATTGACCATGTAAGCTTTTTGGATTGTGTTTAGTAATTTGAAGGCCAATGACTCATTTACATGAATAACATCATTGGGAAATTAAGTTACACAAAACTATGTGTTGAAAATAGGATTTATTGGGTTGACAATGTTTTTATGTACAAAAGTATGAAGAATTTTTATTTACATATCTTCCTTTATTATGTAACCAAAATAATATTTGGTCTTGCCTCCTGTTTAAACTAAATTAGATATGGCCTTCCACCACTTACAATTAAGAAAAAAATTTGTGCTTTTTTTTTATCTGTGGGGCAAAGAACTGTAGCAA
>CM031242.1:190595745-190693995 GCA_018340775.1 Taxus wallichiana var. yunnanensis | reverse complement strand
GGAGAATATAGTGATGTCATCAAGATATATCAAAACTATTTCATTGATCAACCCCTTGAATGCCATATCCATTTCCCTCGGAAAGTGGCTCCAGATTTGATAGGCCAAATGACATCTTCTTGTAGGCATATGTTCCCCATTTGGTTGTGAAGGTTGTCTTGAACTGATCATCTTCTTTCACCATCACCTGATTATACCCCGAGTAGCCATCTAGGAGAGAGAATCTCTCTGAACCAGATACTACTTGCAATATTTGTTCCATTGAAGGAAGCGGGTAATGATCTTTAAGAGATGCCCTATTGAGATCTCGGAAGTCCACACACAACCTGATTTCTTCACTCTTCTTCCCGACTAGAACCAAGTTAGAAACCCACTTGAGTGCTTGATCGGGAATATAATGCTTGCCTCTATTAGCTTATTTAGCTCTTTCTTCATTAGAGACTCAATGTGAGGGTTAACGGGCCTCTCGCTTCACGCCTAATGGGCTTAGCATCTGGATCCATTCTATGGTATGTTGTGCCAAATTTGGATTGAATCCTCTTAAGTCTTCATAGCTCCAAGCGAAGACATCTCGAAATTCTTAGCAAAAGTCAGTATGAAATTTGATTTCTCCCTTTCAAAGGCCACTTTACCAATTTGAAGTGTTTTACTTTCCCCAAATGGAATTGGCTCAAATCTTCTCTCTTGACCTATATGTTAGCCTTTTCCTTACGGAACTGGTCGTTAGGGTTGAAGATAGACTCCAACGTTACTAAACCTTTGGGAAGCTTGTTTGTCTGCAGCTGCACTACTTGATCCCCATACTGTTGCTCTAGTCTGGACTTCGATTCCTAGCTGAGAATTCAGCCTCTTCTTGTAAAAAATTGATGATCTGTTGATCATTCTCAAACACCCGCCACTTATATTATTATCCGAAACTGCTGGCCTCACAATCACATGGATATGTGGTTGTGTTTTTTCCTTTTGATGTTGTCAACCACATCAAATGTTGCTCCAACTGCTGCGAGCCTATCTGCGGCTTCATTTTTCTTCCTGGTATGGACACGATGTTGAAAGCTTCGAAATCTTCAATGAGGTCCCATACCCTATTCTTATAGTTCTTCAATAGGTCATTCTTTGTAGCATGTTGTCCCCTGACTTGATTGACGATCAGCTCACTATCCTCGAACACCTGCAAGTTATTTATGCCCTTTTTCCCAGCCCAATGAAGTCCATGAATCAAGGCTTCATATTCAGCTGTGTTGTTTGAACAAGAAAATTGGAAATGAAAAGCTAAATAATATTTGATGCCTTGAGGTGAAACAAGCATAGCTCCTCCTCCTGCACCTTGCCTACTCCTTGATCCATCGAAAAATAATTTCCATACCTCATTGTCATCCTTATGGTTTGGTTTGGTGATGCTAGGAATAGACTGGTTTTCTTCATGTATGCAATAGACTCCTAGTTTAGATTCTTCTACTTCTTGGTAGGGATCAAAAGCATGTACCTTGCTTGCCCATTCATCAAGAGTCAAATCTAGAATGCTTCCAACTTTGGTGTCGGCTTCATCTGTGTTTGGATAATCTTCTTGATCAAATGCTGAGCAATTGGCATTGATTTGGCTTGGAGTGTAAGGCTCAATATGGAAGTTTGCAATAGGTTCAGATCTGATTGTGGCCTTAGTTCCATATCTTGTTCTGAATAGCATGTGTGACCAATCAGCAGACAAATACCCCCCAATCTTGGCTGTGAAGTCCCTTGACAAGCAAAGGGCAAAGAGTGGTGGAAGGTCTATGATTGATACATCTTGTAAAACAACAACATTTGGACATGCATGTAAGGTAAGACTCAAGTTTCTAATCACTCCAACTGTTGCTACTGCTGTTCCATCTAACTGCACTACCCCTTTGGATGTTATTTCATACTGGAGCCCTAGCTGATCAGCTATTTGTTTGGGCATGACAGAACTACTTGCCCCGGAATCAATCATGCAATTGTGTACTAGCTGATTTCCAATGATCAACGAAACATAGAAAGGAGGGGGCTTCAACATTTTACCTTGTTGTCCTCCATGATTCCCTTCAGGATGAGCAGCATTTGTGAGGACATTCTCTTGCATAGGGACCTGCTGGTTCAAAGTTGACCAATTCTTCATGGCAGCTTGCAGCAGATCTCTTTGGCCTGGGATAGATAGGGATTCCCACATTGATATGTTGACGTTAGTCTTCTTCATCTATTCAATGATACTGAACGGTGATGAAGGATCTCTCTGTTGTCCCTTGGTTTGCACATTTACTCCTTGCACATGGGTAGCAACAACGCTGGCATTTGAGTTGGCCTAGGGGCTGTTCTTGGCTGTCCTTGTGCATTTGAAACTAGACTTTGCTTGCCAATCATTTGTGGAGCCATGGAAGGTTGTGGATTGGCTGGGGCTAATGGTTGTTCTTCACCCAAATTTCTCCTCTTTGACCTTGTGTTGGCTGCAACACCTTGAGAAACCACCTGATTCATGCCGCAGAAATCCTCTGCTTGCTAGTTCACCAATGTGGTGTCATTTGGGGCTGATTGCTATTGGAATGTTTCTTGTTGTTGATTGTTTCCTTGACTGCCCTCACCCTCCACACCAGTAGTTGTCACCATCAATGCTTGATTGAGAGCACCATTGAAGCACATGGATTGGTTATGAGGCTCATTGCATGGAAAACACCAATCATATTCCTGAGCAATGTTGTTCTGTGTTGGCACTAATGCCTTAGAGGCAGATATGGCATTTGGATTATAGGGCTAGAATGGTCTATTGGCAGGAGGCCTTGTTTGATTCATATTTGCAGCTGGATTAGGTGGTCTTTTTGGTTGGTATGGCTACCTATTAGGCTGAGCTTGGGGTTGATAAGAAGGTCTGAAACCTTGGGCTTGCTGCCTCTTGAGAGTAACCAGCTCATTGCCTAGGTTTTGCAATTGTTTCATGACCTCTTGGAGTTCATTTGAAGCACTAGAGGATGAAGTAGAAGTTTCACTTGAACTTTGATTTCTAGGGGTGGGAACAGGAGCCAAAGTGGGTGCTTGACTAGTGCTTTGATTTTCTAAGTTTGGATACAAGGGTATGGGAGGCCTAGGAGCCAGTTTACCAGCTTGAATAAGATAGTTTTCGGCTCTAATGGCAATGCTATAAGCAACAGGTAAGGTTGTGCCTCCCATAGATTGAATTAACATAGAAATATCGAATTCAAAGCTTTAAGGTAATATAGAAAAGAACCTTCTTTGTTGGCCTGAATGCCACTGGAATCCTATCCCAAGACCTTTGAAATCTGAAGTTGAAGTCAGTCAGCTACTCGTTGGGGGCTCTCTTGATAGTTGTCAGTTGTTCCAAAAGAGACAAGTTATCTCCCTTCTCTCAAATCGCTCATGAAGTGCAATACATAGCTGATTCCAGTTTGTGATATAACCAGCTCCAAGGCTCCTAAACCATTGCAATGCTTTACCCTTGAAGGAAGATGCCAGTAACTTGACAGCCACTTACATTTCATTGATTTCATGAATTACACAAAGGTTAGCAATATCTTTAACATGATCACCTGGAGTAGTCTGATTTTCTCCAGTGAAGTAGGGAATGTTCTTCAAGGCTGCAATAGGAACTGGATGTTGTGCATTGAGAGCAAGTGGGATGCTTTGCCTATGAAGTTGACGTAGGGGTGTTTTGTTCCCGATCGGTCTTAAAACCCTTGTATACTGAATGAAAGGCCTGTCAGGTGGAGGAGTTGAGAGAGTTCTATTTGGTGGAGATGGAGACCTTTGAATCCTTCTTCCTCTTTGCCTTCTTCTTGGAGATAATTGCAGGTATTCAAACAACACTTCTTCTTCTCCAACTCTTGACCTTGTGGTGATTCTTCTCATGAGTTTTCAGGCTTGCACTGCTGAAACCAGTTGATTCTTCCCCTTGGAGTTGCCATATATGTAAATAATAGCTCTTATAAGCAAGAAAACTGCAGCAGATGCATATCAACTTTGCTGCAATAAAAATGAGACCTCTAGTGTCCCATCGGGTGTGCCATAACCGCTGTTGCGGGCTCACAAAGACTTCCGGATGCGTATCAGGTTTCGGGTTGATGTTCGGCATCCAAGTGTGATTGCACAACATGGAATCCTTTCTTCAAGTGTGGGACTTGAAAAGATGAGAAAGGATTCTCCAGAGAAGGCTGGTTCCTATTCCTCTGTTCAGATGCACATAAAAAATGCAGAGGTTTTACTCAAAACCTAATCTAACTTGCCAAGGAGATAGAGAGAGAGGGATGCATAAAAATAAACCTAAGCTAATAGAGGTGATGCACCGAGGAATGAAGAACACCTGTCTTGCTGATAAACACAGACCATTCAAATGTGAGGCAAGATCATGCATGAGATAGTAAAACTTACAAAGGTGAAAGACCAGGAGGATGGAAATAAACACAGAGAGGGTTGAGAATCATCCATGACATGCATGACTTGCTCCAAAGATTGATACAATACACTAAATAATGCCAAAAGGTAGAGTCGCATCACGCTTTCAAATGGGAGGTTCGAACTCCACAAATTCTTCCGATTAGAAGAAGAAGGGAGAGCAAAAAGAAAATGTTCGACCTTCTTAAAGAAGCCCCTCTTTACAATATATAGAAACAATGAGAGAGGAAAGAGAGAGGAAATCTAGAATCTGCCCCAACCACTTTTAGGTTGCATTTAGAATCATCTCATTATGGCGTATGGAGGATCCTAGCAAACGGCGGGTTGTCTAGCAATGTATGGGCGAATCAAGCTTGCTTTGCATTAAAGCCGGTTATTGAGCATCACTTCGCATTACTACGCATCGTGGACATTTACAAAATTTTCTCCCTCTAGACTACACCAAAATGCAATATTGATCCTAGAATCATGTAGAGAACTTCAACATCTTTCCGTTGATATAAAGAACATGCAATTCTGAGCTCTAGATCGAAAGATACAACGATCTGAAGATTTAGGGCACGAAACAGGCAAAAACAGGTCGGCGGGAAAAATATTTGAACTTTCCCCGCGCCCTACCACTTAGATGACATGTGGCAGGCTCTGATTCACTGAGTAATTCTCTCTCCTCCACCTTTCCATGGGCTTCCCTTTTGAAATTTCCTTGTGGGCCCTTAAACTTGGACACGTGGCACTATTTCATTGGCTCGGGCTGACCCTTCAAAACTCACCCTTTGACTTTTGGACCTTTTCCCTTGTGACACGTGTCATGATTTGATTGGTCCGCGGGTCTCGCCGGCTCTTTCACATCCACCGCGTCCATTTGTCCTGGATGTCCCAGTGCTGTTTGGGACAGAAACCTCCGATCCGCCCGAAATGGGCTTCCCTGTCCCTTTTCTGCTGGTGACACATGGCGTTGCTTGATTGGCTTTCGGCTCCTTCGGCTATCCGCGTCTTCCACGTCTCTTTGTCCCGATTGTCCCAGTGTTGAAGTTCCTAGTTTTAGCCAAACCAGCCGGCCAAGGCCTTCATGTACATTTGTCCCAGGATGTCCCTTTGCTTTCGCAGCCGCCTAGAGGCTTTTCGACCAATCTGTGCCTTGATGCCCCAACTGCTCCAACTTTTGCAAGGACTAGGACTTAGCCAATTTTCACGATTTTTCCTATTCCAAGCTTGTTTTTTCCACTTTTTTCACCTTTCCTCAGAGCTTTCTCTTTCCTTCTTCGGCCAGGGGAGTTAGAAAAAATCTGAGGGGACCCTAGAAACATGATTTTTGCCCTGAATCAATCCATTTGCCTGGGACTTGAGAATTCTGATGCATGTTATCAAATTAACCCTGGGGGGTGAATTTTGGATAACACCTTCTTCATCAAATGATGACATAGTTAGGATTTTCTCGATTGGTACAATGATTTGGAAGTCTCATGTGTATTACCTTGCACGATCATCAATGTATCCCATTCCCGATCTTATGCCACCACTACACCTTTCCCACTTTTTGTGTAGCTTTTGGGAATTTTACCGCCAAATTGAGATTCCCACTCATACCGCCATAATCCTTTCCAATGTTTTCCTCTTCTATCTCCTTCAAAATTTCATCTTTGCTCCACTTCCAAATCCTATACAAACATCTCCTTCATGATGTCCACCACTTCTCTCTTTGCAGATTTCTCCACTTGCTCCTTAGTGAGGCTTAGGGTTCCTTGGTTTTTGGTGCTCACCTCTTTGCTCACCCCCTTTCCTTGATCCTCTACTTCTTCCTCATCATTCTCCTCATCTTTCTCATCATTCTTCTCTTCATCTCCATCCTCCTCAGAATCATGTATATCATACACTAGGATGGTCTTCACCTCCTTTAGAATTGTCATCATCCTTTTCACCAATGTAGGCATCTAGGCTTTCTATCTCCTTTGAGTCTGCCTCTTTTTCCACCTTATGCTTCTTCTAACTAGTGATTCCAGTATAGGAGATTCCTCTTTATCCTTCTCCTTGGTAGGTTACCTCTTCATTTTTTATTCTTCATGGGTGAGGGATCTTCATGCTCCAATGCCTTTACTTCGGTTTATTCACCTTGACCGGGTACTTCTATCTCGCATGTAAGTGTTAGGATTCGCGAATGCCTTCGGCATGGCCACCGATTTTGCGGTCTACACACTTGGTGCCTTCTTCTCCTTAACTTATTTTCTTTCCCCATTATTTGGCATAGCCTTTTTCCAACCTATAGGGTATTCTACAATGGAGACATCACTCTCTAGATATGTGCCTTTTTAAAACTTTTTCCTTATGTGAAGATAAACCTTTGTTGCATCCCTTCCGACGATTAGCAGTGTTATTGGCTTCATCATCTGAACTTCATGGGAGACATACTTCTCCATGTATGCACACTTCTTAGGGTACACAAGCTTTCGGTGTAGCTCATGGTGGTCTTGGTCTACCTCACTAAGGTCAAACCTTAGTATTTTGGCCTCCTTAAACTTGTTGACCCCGACACAGGAAGTATTGCGCAGTAAAGAAGAAGGGTAGCTTGCACTATGGGCTATTAGTCCCATTTTTCAAAGTGAACATACCAATGCAAAAGTGTTGGTAAACTATAAATTGTTCCTCTCCATTCATGAGTGTGGGAAACTACTCTAGGATCCTCCATTCTACCCCGAATGCATCACACATTCATTTATACCACTTCTCTAGGAACGCCTTGTGAGTGACCGTCACGGTTTCACAAGTATATTTATCGAACCTTTTCGCGGGAGAGGAGTTATCTACTGGGTACTCCCAAACAAATGTTTCGGACCATCTCGGTACTGATCTATGAGAAGATGATGGTGAGGAGGATGTTGCCAAATAAGATCCTTTCTCCCTCCTACGTGCTACATATAATATCATCTCGAAATAAAGGAGGACAAGTTATAGATGGTCCCTTCTGATATTTTCTGACATACATTCAACCATTCCTTGTTCACTTATGTCCATATTTCTTTATCATTAAGCTTGGTGACCAAGCATGTGGCCATCCTCATAACAAGGTCTGGAATTTTTGTGATGTTAAAGTACCACGAACCCTTTTTGTAGTCATAAGTTACTACTATTTCCTTGATAGCCTCCTTGTCACTTAGATCATCATCTATGGATTCCCCTTCACAATTTAGGCTAGTGAACTTGGATATCAATTGTGGTGTTATGCACATTTTGTGGCCTACAAAGTAGAAATGGTCTTCATGCACGTGTGACATCAACCATTGATAAAGGTGCTTGGGCTTTCCAAAGTAAGTAAACTCATACAATTACAATAGCTTTTCCATTTCTAGCTTTACCTTTACCTCAAATCCTTTAAATTTAAATCCCATATGGTGTCCTTTTATTAGTTGGACGAACCAAATCCAGTGCCATTTATTTCTCTGTAGTGCTTGTGTGATGGTTATAATCGCTCACGGTCATCTATCTCAAGTGCAATACCCACTCTTTTCCCAGCAACACTCCATCTAGGTACTACATTTCTACATACCATTCCTCATTGGAGCTTGTGATGGTAGAATTTTAATTTTCTTCGCCCTTGCCCTTTTTTTTTTCGGTGAAACATCTAACTTATTTAATGCCATTATTTTTTTGGTTTAAAATATAGCACTCCTTGCTTTTCTCTACTAATTTGTTTAATCTTGAAACTCAACTCCTTGAATAAATCCTTCTATCTTCATACCCTAGTTGTTTAACCCTCACTAGGAAAACCTTTCACAAGAAGACAAAATTAAAACAATATTTTCTCACGCCCGTACTCCTTTCCTCCTAGTTTACAAATCCAGGTGTAGTCACACATTTAGATTTATCGAGATTCTTATTCCTTTGCAAAAATTTCTCTAGATGCCCTAGTTTGTAAGAGTGCTTCAACTTCATAATAGCAAGGTAGAATAATGACTTGCCCGACCTCATATTTATAGTTTTTGCTTTCCTCCAACAATAAATGTTATATCACCTACCAATGTACTTTAACATTAAATGCAACTTTTTCCAATAGGTAAACTTTAAGTGTCCTTACTCATGCACCCAATCCTGCATAAAAACCTTCTACAACCTTCTAGCACGTAAAAATCCAATCTTGATCGAAGACTCTTACACGTGCATCTACAATGCCGAAGGAACTTCTTTTGTCCTTTACCTAATTTTTACCTTGGCCTACCTCATGTTGTTTCTACGATATTCATCCTTTATACATGGTCTTTGTTACATCCTTCTTGACACCATAATTCATTATCCATTGTTTCCCAATGAACTTTCTCAATATTACATGTTTCCTTCTCTTGGGCCACTAAACTTGTATTATTGGCCTATACTTTGCTTTGTGTTACTCCACCCCACACTAAAATAGATCTATGGTCCTTTGTCGTTCACAACCTTTGAAAATAATGTGTTTACTAGTAAAAAGGCACAAAATGAAACAAAAGAAAGAAACAAGCAACGAGAAAGGGAAACACAGAAAAGAAAATCATAAAAGGAAATTCTAAGTTAATTAGAAATAATGCCTTATTTACAAACACCAATAAGAATTATTTATAGTAGTGATTCAAATACTTCCATTAAAATTACTTGGTAATCTCATCCCATCTAGAATTTTTAGCTAGCAAACACTTGAATCAATAATGTTCAATATGATTTAGGGTCTCAAACAATGGACTTTAAACTTCCCAGGATGGTGCAAATACTTAGAATCATACAACAATACCATATGCCCTACCTCAAACCGCTTTTTCTTGATATGGCGATCATGTCATGCTTTTTTTTTTTTTTTTTTTGTCTTCTTACTCCATCTAGCAAGTGATCTCCTTTCATCTAACTACATCAACTTATCAATCCTCTCTTCTAGTGCTTGTTCGTCATCCAATCCTCCTATGCACACTATGCACAACGATGGTAAAAAAACAACTTCCATCCCAAACACCAATTAAAATGGTGTGGCCATGTTCAACCTCTTGTAGGTTATTCTGTATGCCCATATAATGGTTGATACTTTGTCATCCCAATCTTGTCTTCGAATGTCATAGATCTTAGTCAATGTGTGACTTAGTATATTTTTAAATGCCTCAAAGCAATTCCATTTTCTTGTGGGTACTAGGGGTAGTCTTTTGATGGTCCACCATAAATTTTGATAAAAAATCCTTACCGTTTCATTGAGGAAATGTGTACCTCTATCACTTTTTAATCTTAAAGGACAACCATACCTACTGATTATGTTCTCCCATAAAAATCTAGCTTGTTGTTGCGGTGCCATCCTTTATAGGAGTTGCCTCTTCCCATTTTGTCAAGTAATCAATGCAAGTAATGATAAACCGTGAACTAGTCCTTTACGCGACTAGCAAAATTGGTCCTACAAAGTCGATTTATCACTTTTCAAACAGGTTTAATGATGTTTATTGGTCGTAAGGTAATTTCATCCCTCTTCTTAGGTTTTTCAATGCATTGGCAATGGTCACAGCCTTGTAAAACTCAATATAATCTTGGTAGATGGTTTCCCACTAAAGCCCTGCAAGTAAAATCTTTCAAGCGGTATAATTTCCTGCATAGTGTCCTCTTGCAATCCCACCATGTGCTTCCTCCATAATTTCCACATGCTCATATTCTAATATGCATTGGCGTAGAACCTCATCACATCCTAACTTATACATATCTCTACTAATCAACATGTAGGGTGCGACACATATTGCTAACTGCTTCCTCTCTAGAGCCTTCATCCCTTCTAGTGCCACACTTTTTTTCAAGAAAACTATGACTTATTCCAAATATGAGGGCATGCACCATAATCTAAATAGCTGCACATCTGGCATGGTATCCTCAATTCTTTGCATGACCTCCCTTGAGTTAATCCTTGATAAGTAGTCAGGTCCTGAATTGTTTTTACCTCGGTGTTAAAACCACTTTGAACTCAAAATCATGGAATAATAGGACCCAAAGACATATGCGCCCTTGAAAATGGGATTTTTCACCAAGGAATTCAATGCCATGTGGCTTGTGTGGAATATAAATGGTGTTTCAAATATTTAATATATGAACTTGTTCTCATGCGAGTAGATCATAGACAATGTTTTGCGCTCGAAGTTGTCTAATTTTTTTGCTAGTGTCAACTTTCTACTTTGGAAAAACATAAGGGATGATAAACAATTCCTTGACTAGGTTGTGTAAGTACTACTCCCATAGTTTTCCCGAGGCATCAACATGCACATGAAAAGACTTGTCCTAAGAAGGAAAACGTAGTATGGGCACCGTGACAAGCCTATCCTTCAAAGTGTAAAATTCCATTTGTTGTGTCACTCCCTAATGAAAGGCACTCTTGTGTTTTAGAAAATAAATCCTAGCATACCATTTGATGAATTTCTGTAGTACCGTATGTCCAAGTAATTCGCGCACTATGCTTTGACTAGTAGGCTCCCTAATCCAACAATAACTACAACTTTGACTGGGATCCACTAGTAAGCCTTTCTTAAATATAATATGTCCTAATAAGGTTCCAAATGGAGTACCAAAGACACATTTCTTAATGTTTAGGGATATCCTCAATTGTCGACATCTCTCAAACATCAGTCTCAAATTGTCACAATGGTCTTCTACCAACCCATATATAGTCTAATCATCTAGGTACACTTAGATAAACTTATGGATAAGGTCATGCAATGTTTGTACCACTATGCGTGAGAACATAGTAGGCACATTCTTCAATCCAAAAGGCATAACCGTGTATGCAAAAATTCCCCATTCAGTGGTGAAAATTTTCTTTCTCTCGGTATTGCTTTGCAATCATGACTTGTGATACCCTAAGAACCCATCCGTGAAAGAGTATATTTCGTACTCCGGATACTCCCTCTAAAATATCTTCATAAAGGGGATTGGAAAGGATCGATGACAAATACTACATTTAAGTCCCTGTAGTCCACAAAAATCCTTATCCTCCCATCCTTCTTGATACTAATGACCATTGGTCTTATCCATGTTGACTCTTCCACTACCTCAATGATACTAGATGTTATCATCTTATCTATTTCTTCCTTGACCCATACATGTAGATTTGGATTCATCTGAAAAGGCCTCTTCTGAATCGGTGCACACCTTCCTTCAACTTGATCTTCATCTCCCCTAAGGAATGGTGGATGCCTTTGAGTTCATTGTACCCATGAGGGAACAAATCTTGTAACTCACACAACAGATCAATGACCTTTGAAACTTATTTCTCTGACCAATAGTCCCTAATGATAGCTTCCTTAGGTTCTATCTTTGTCCCAATGTTAACCTTTTTTTTCAAGGGTTCATAATAGGTGCATTCTTTATTATCAATATTATCTATGACTTTGCACATACGTTCCAAATAGTTAACATCCAAATTTTCCATTTCTTCTCTGTCTACTACGGAGACCATTTTTCCTTTTTCTTATTATATGCACGCGCACTCAAGTTATAATTCCTCCGATTATTCTTCATTGAGGCACATTAACAAATAAGGCTCACCCAATAATTCTAGTAGCCTATCCTCTTCCGTAGCAATATCTCCCATCATAAAGTGTTTGATTACTTACAACGCCTTATCCATCGATGGATTGTACTCCTATACTTGAAATCTTGAATGAGATCGAGCCACCAGCTCCTACCACTTACCTATTCAATGACACATCTCTCAATGAATATACCATGTGTGTGCACAACCTTGTAAGGTGAAATATATATACGCCCATAAAAAAGGTGGTAATTCTTCTGCGCTTCCCATCCAATCCTTCTCAAACACTTGGATATGAAATGAGGCAGTCTCCTTACCATGGTAATCTTATATGACAGTGGGCATGTTTCTCCTGGAGAACATTATAGAAAATATGATTCTTACCTTGCACCATTCTAGGAGGATCTCCTAATGTGTAGCCCACTAGCATGTTACGAGTTCTAATCAGGTTATAATTGTTCATTCCCCATCTCTTCCTTATTCTTCCATTGAGCCTCCATTTCTTGTAAGAAAATTTTAGGGTATGCTCCTCCGTTAACTTGGAAACTTATTCCCTACCAAGTTCTTGACCGAGCTTGCCTTTATTACCCTTGTTATAGATCCTCTCAATTGTTTCCCAATCAAATCATAAATCCCATCAGCCAAATTGTCACATGCCATACTAGTGCTATTACTCAAGGACTGAGCATATTTAAACTAGATGACTCCCTCTATGGGATGAATTATCTTAGGATCTCTCGATGGTGCACACATAGATTTTATTGAGGGATTCCTCTTGTAAGGGATTAGTATAGGACACAAATTTCCCATCTATTATGGGGATAATCACCCTTTCTTCCTTATTCTCAAAGTTGATATACCCCTTGTTAAACTCAGGTCAAATTTTCTTATAACACCAAGGGCACCCAAGGAATGGTAGGAAATTATCTACCTCGGTGAGTTCCAAGACTTAAAATTCCCAGTGAACTTGGCCCCTTGAATAGTTATAACCATATCCTTCAAGAATCCAATAGGCATTACCTTTGTCTTGTTTTCTATATACAACACATTTGAAGATGCTTGTATCTTGTGGGTCTTCCCATATGATGATAGGCATCCAAGGAAATAACATTGACCTTTATTCCTGTATCGATGAGGATATTACTCAATCCATCCATCAACAATTCCATTCAATTTAATTTCCTTATCGTAATAAAGGCTATGAGGAGGAAGGTTTGCATGTAAAACCTACCTTTCGCGCTCTACTCTAGTGTGTGGTACCTTCTCCCTCAGCCATTCTCTTAGCAAGGGAATAATATTCTCTTGCCTTAACATCCTACATACTTCCTTGACCTCATCTATGTCCTCCTTTGGAGCCTCATCATTTTTTCTTTTCTCCAACTTATTTGACTACACTTTTAGGTATTGGATCTCCCTTGCAAACTTCAAATCACATCCATAGTTTCTTGATACATCTCCTTTTGATGAGTAGGATTTGGATAATTCCCATGTACCAATTCCTCTCTTGAAACAAATATCATTTTTCTTGCCATCTCCCTAGCGCATGTGGCATCTGTTCATGTCGTCACCACCAGGTAGAAGTTCTAGTCTCAACTCATGCACCAATTATGGCATCCACTGTGAATCAACCTTCTTGATGCTTACCATCCTAGTTCCTTTGTCCTTCTAGTGCTTTGTTGGTTCATATGCTCATAAATCTCTAGAAACTCTTCGTACTTATGTTTCTTCCCAAACCACAAGCATTGTAGAATGCATCAAGACACTTACACTTGTAATTCTCTATTGATCCACAATTATAATAGGTTCCTCATGGGAATTCACTTCATCCTCTCGCCACAGCTTATTGCAAACATGAAATCCTCCTGAAAACCTCTTCCCCGCACTCCTCCATCTGCGCGTGCCCTTTATAGCAAAAATCATCATCCTTGGACCTCGCTTGAAAGACTAGTTTGGCGCAAACCAAGATCAATAGAATCATGAATATAATTATTTAGTCCGTAATCCTTAGTTTCGTGGGTCGTAGAGGTAAAAATATTACAATAGAAAGAAACATTCTTGTGGATTACATGTTGTAGTAGAGGGCACCTACTTACATCATGATCCCCATGGAAAATTTCATAGTCTACCACCATAGCACGTACCGAATTATGAGGGAAACTATCCTTTAAATTCCCTTCCACTTCATAGTTTGTACATAAAATCCCATGACGAACCACATGTATTGAGTTTATAGACAAATTCTCCAACTGCTTGTCCATTGAAGAAATTTGAGCCTCCAAAAAGGACTAACACCAGTATCAATGCTCCCAATAGCCTTAGCATACAGGGAAGCTTCCAATGCCTCACGTGGGTCTATGAAAGTCTTGTGTGACAAAGCCCTTATAAACGGTGTTATCAATCCTCCAACAAACCATTGAGCATGTTGAGAAGGATGAATGTCATAGGATAGTTTAGACAAGAGAGTCTTGAAATGCATGTCATACTCCTGCACACTCTCTTCCATTCCTCATGAGATCCCCTTCGAGATCACTTATGCTCTTTTGTTCAAATTATGGGATATGGAACTCTACTAGGAAGGAATTCTTTAATGCAGTGTATTCTACCACCGTTTGATGGGGGTCATACTATAGGTACCAACTATGTGTGCGCTCTTGCAATGTTGTTGTAAATTGACTTGCCTTCTTCTTTTGGGTAGTGATCCCTTTCATGCGCCATAGTAATTAACACTTGTGCACATATTTTGTAACATCTTCAATACCCATGTAGTTTGGTAAGTGCAATGACATCTTAAAAATACTTGTGGAGATGGCTAAGGACCTTGTCCTTCTAATCCACGACCACTGGTTCCCTCTCGGTGTTTCCTCCTCCACTAGATACACTAAATCCACTAGTTCTTGTTCCTCCTAATCCACCAAATTGTCAAGATCAACTAGGTCCACCGGGTCTTCCAACCTCTATACCACCAAATCCACCTCCTGTAGCTAGAAAATGGCCTGAAGTGGTTGCGCCTAGTGTTCCCAACATCCCACTAAATTGCACACCGATGGTTTGTGATATTGTCCCACTACTAGTTATGTGTCCCATGCCACTCCCAGATGTGATACCCAAACCTTGTGTACTTGTACCTTGTCCAAAAATTCCTCCAAATACCGAATGGTTTGTGCAGCCATGGATGTTCCAAATGATAAATTATATCTCCTAGGCGCAGATCAGTTACTCCCACTAATACCAACTAGGTTAACAATACTTCTCCCTTGATTTGGAAAACCAAGTGCCAGGGGTTGGTCACTAGGTGGGTTCAAATACATGTCGATAATTCTCATTTCTCTATGCGATGAACTCTCATTAGAAGCTGAAGGGGTTTATCTCCCGTGCCTTCCAATGTGGGGTAGCCAGATCGCTTTCAGTTCCACATCCTCTGCATGAACCTTAACTCCTTCTTGTAATATATGCCTCCATAGATCCATCACACTTGTAACCTTGTGTTGTCTAGTCATCTCCCTTTCACGAGCTTTACTATACTTGAGTCATCTCTCCTCCCTTTCCTTTTCATCCATAATGTCTACCATCTTCCTCTACCCTAACTTCCTATCCCTATCACTCGGAGAAGCTTAAGCTTAGCCGGCCATGGGAAATGTCTCTAAACTTAAGGTAATGATCAATATCTTTATAGCTAAAGGAATAATACGTTAAAATGATCCTCTGGGATCCCTCAGAAACTTGAACTCAACAACTTCTATGTAAGAGTACGTTTAATTTACGTATTATGGAGTATAACTGGTCAATAATCCTTTCCACCAGTGATCAACAACACATGTCCAAGTTAGATCTGCATCCTGTAGCCTTTGATAATCATCTTAGGTCTATACACATGATCTATAGTACCAACTCGATTTGGATACATACACTGAAAGCCATTCATATAGTTCTCTTGGGAAACATCGAATAATTTCTAATACAACTCATGGTACAAGTTCTCTTCTACCCATCTACGTGCATCAAACTCAGGTCCAATGATGAATATTTGAGAAAACTCATCCTCCATGCTCTTGAACCATCCTTCAACACTTTCCAAGGTTATATGTTATGTCATTATGCATCACAGGGAAAAATATGCATGCCATTTCTCACAACAAATTCAAAAGAGGTCCCATAATAGTTCCAAGATGTAGTCATTTTTATACCCTTGGAACAACAAGTATAATCCCATGCGTGTTGGCCTATCACCCATGGGTGTTGGGTGCTCACCGAGGTGTGCGTGAGTGCCGAGCCTCTCCTTTATGTGAGTCTTATGATAATACATCTATAAAATAAAGGAAGGAACCATGTGTTCATTCTGAGAACCTAGGATGAGTTATCATATCAATGCATCCATAAAAGAGAAATAATAGACAACATATACAAATGATTCATAACACAAAGGAAATGCATTAGGATTATGCTCATGAACACAAATATGCTTTAGGAAATAGCCTTATATTCATATTAATGAGTTCAGTAACCACATTACATTCATGAGGTCATAACAGACCTATATCACAATGTAGAGCGAGGTCATGCATCAAAAACTACACTATGTCCTTCATATTACAAGGATAAACATAAACCCAACCCTTTAAATATTCCATAACTACTATATTCTAACTAATCCCAACCCATAGGATCCTCCATGTTATTTCTTTATAGATTTACCTTGTCTCTCTACCACCTCTTCTCTCTTAGGATGATCCCCTTTTTACTATATGTTCACCTCTATATATAGATTTCTACCTTCACCGCCATGCCTTCTGAGGTAATAGATTGGTTGCCAAGTGTCAAAGTGGTCCTCCCTTAGAGCATTTCTCCTTCGATCTAAGATCTCCAATCATTGTAATGATTTCCTTTTAGAACCTTCCATCACATGCTTGGAATATTCCATTCTTGATCCTAAAGTTGTCGTTTGACACCTTATCCATTTTGCATACTAGACAGTCATGCTTTCCTTATGTACTATCTAAAAATATGAATATGGATAATTCTTAAAACCATCTTGTCTTACATGAATGTCATTTATTCTATTAAACCCTTATGTAACCCTTCCTTGTGTGCCTTTAACTCGCACACCCTTCTTCATATAGGTCCCACGCGCCCACGCACCTTCTTCTTCTTCTTAGACGATATTTTGGGGCCCAACATCCCTTGTGGTCCTCAGAAAGACTGGTAACTCGAACATAATTTTCATCATTTCTACAAAGACATGGTGTGGCTGAAGTGGTCCACACCACCCTTGAGATTGGGAGGTTCAAAGAAGTGGAGGTAGTGACATCCCTACCAATGATGCTTCCACCGAGGTGAATCCCTCAATGACCTTATCCCTTATAAAGGTGTATGTGGCATGGGAAGGGGTGAGATCCTTGTAAGGGAATTTTTATGTGCAATGATCACCCTTATTAATACATATATGACAAACTATGATAACCACACAACCCTTGGAGTGAGAAAGGTCGACAGAGAATATCCACTAGACTTGGAGTCATCGACCTTGGAACCCGGTGGGTGAGGTCACTCTAGTAGGGTTCCTATTTAGTAGTGATGTCAAACTTGTGCCACTTGTAGTGCTTGAGTGTGCACTTGTCTTGCTTGGGGGATGGAAGGCATTAATTTTTCCTTTGGAATAAGGGATCTTGTCAATTTTAAAATTGATTAAAGATTAAACTACACAGTTGTTAGAAAATCCTTTAATGATTTCAGGGAATCCAACACTGATCTACAAAACCATAAATATAACATGTTTCTATTTTATAATGGCTAATGAGCTACTAGGATTTAATTTTACTTTGGAATAAGGTCTTTATCAGTTTTAAAATGTCATTAACATTAAACCATGTAGATCTTGGGAAAATATTTTAATGATTTCACAGGTTTGACATTTTTCTATAAAAAAATAATCGACCATGTTTCCTAATTATATGGGCTAGTGTCTATTAGGCTAATGAATTTCAAGATATGTGAGACACTTCCAAGTTCATTTACTATGATGTGATTGAACCTCAGTGTAACTAGAGAATTACTAAATATATTCTAAAGAAACTAGTAGAGGGTGTCAATCCAGACTATGAGAATATAATTAAATGTAACCCATCTTCGATGCACATATTAGTGGTGTAAAAACATCTCGCCCCCTTCTCATTGAACTTGTATTTGATGATGTACTTTGTCTAGCCCGATTATATTCGGTAGTGGAAATAAAAATTCTAGATATTCATTATCCTCCTATTTAAGCTCCCTACATCTCACTCAATCAAACGTCATCACTGTCATCCCTAACTCATAAAATGCATAAATTCAGAAATCCTTATGCCTCCGAGAGTAAATTTTAAGGTTTTTTCAACAATCAAATTACCCTACAAATAAAATTAAACATATGTGGTCATTAAAGTGAATACCTTTTTAATGTAATCACCAAAGGATAATCTTGTTTGTGAGTGGTGACATATGACATTGTAGGGGTAGTTTATCTCTATGTGCATGTCAAAGCAAGAAAATATTATGAGAACATATTTCTCGGAAAAAAAGAAACCAACTCAATATATCTATTTATCTGCTGCATATTTCAATACAACTTAATTTTAAAAGCTATTCATTTTATTAAGGCATCATTCTTGTTGGGGGAGCCATATTATAACTCATAAAATAGGTAAACATCCCTCAACGTCGATTCCTTCAAAAATCATATATCTAAAACCTACATTTCTCACCATAGAGATAAAATCAAATAATAATTGAATTTACAATACTTTTTTCTTTCACATGATTTGATAAGAAGCATGTTAGATCCAAAGCGATTTTGGTCTACATTAAAGTAATATTGAACTAAATGTGAGATAAAATCTTTATTTTCAAGTACTATGTTAAGAAAATTTGCTCAAGATGTAAAATAATACATGAGAGTAAACAAACACAGATTTTTTGTAAGTACACAAATGATTTCTCAACAATAAAAGGTAAAATTAAAATTTTAACTTTCAATTTTCTAAAATATACCATGAGAAAATTTCATGATGATTTTAAAAATTAAGATTTGATAGGTTTTCTTTAGTGAAAACAAATAAATCATTATATGAAATGAGGCAATTCAATATAAAAGGAAAATCGTTGCTTTCAAGTGAAACATAAATGATCCTTCAACACTAAAAACCATACAAAACCTAAAGCGAAAATAAGTAAACGATATCATAGAAATAAGGAATGATTTAATTTAAATAAATAGGTTTTCCCTGGAGTGGGACATTCAACTCGAGAGTAAGATTATCATAACCATAGGCATTGAACTTATTGATATCTCTCTAAGTACCCTTCCTGTTAATGAAATTAACACAACCAAATCCACTACTAATTCGTATTTTGATCCATGGGCACATAGATATCTCTCATGGTCCTCGAACATATTGGTAACTCAAAACATGAAAATATCATGCATATTGACATCTCTCGTGGTCCTCGAACATATTGGTAACTCAAATAGAATATTTTTTTTTTTCTGACAAAGACAATAAATCATCGAAGCGAGTCCATGCTTCCCTTGATCTTGGGAGCTGCCTAGTAGTGGAGGAAGCAATAGCCTTTCCCGTGATTCTTCTACTTTGGAGGTGATGCCCAAGACGACATTATACATTATTATAGTGTCTATGAAACCAATGGGGTGAAGATCCTTGTAAGGGAATTTTGATGTGCATTGATCACCCTTATTACTATAGATACGAAAAAATATGAGCACTCCACTATCCTTGGAGAGAGAGGGTGGAGAACGCATATCCTCTAGACTTGGAATCATCATCCTTGGATCCCGGAGAGCAAGGTCACTCCAAAGAAGGTTTCTAGTTGGTAGAGACGTTGAACTTACGCCACTCACGGTGATCGAGAGTACACTTATAAGGGTATGATCTAAAACCCATATTGCAAGAGAGGAATAAATGTGCATTAACATCCCCTTAATAGTTATAAACCTAGATTCCAAGAGAGGAATAAACCTGGATTACAAAAACATTAACATCCCCTTAATAGTTATAAATGTGTGATGACATTCATCATTAACCCCCCACATCACCTTTTGTCATCCTTGTGTGCCTCGAAAGAAGGGACATGAAATCACTGTGGAAATTTTCCTCCCACACCTAACACTTTAAATAAAAATTAAAATTATCCTTCCTCCCCTTGTCGGAAGATATATTTTCATAATTAAATATAGATATGAAATAAATTAAAACTCCATTTCTAAAGGTATAATTATGGTAAATCATTTTAAGAATTATTTTAATTTCATTGTAAAACTATTCATCATGTTGGAATCCCAAATTCATAGAATAAATCATAGAAAAATAAAATTGTTTTCACGATATCTATTAATGCACTGATTATTGAAGTGGCTGAGAATTTTCAATTCCTTATATTCCTTGAACTAATGTGAACAATTTGTAATTAATATTCCTTATACGTATTAACATTCCTTATACATATAAACATTATTCCTTATATTCCATATAGATATGAACATTATTAGGATAATCACAAACATTATATAAAAACATGTTCTCAATTAAATTTAGGGACAAATTATATTATTTCATTTTTTAGATAGTTAAACATTTTTAATACGAAATATAAACCAAAGGGTTGATGGGTCCCCACCCTACAAGTATCGAAATATTTTATCAATGAAGGGATACATATAAAAACCAAAAACCAATAGGAAATATTGTAAATAACGAGGCCAAAATGTAACATGAATAACTAGGCCTATAAAAACATACAACAGAGAAAAAAAAACTAGAGGGGGAATGATAAAGAAACCTTAGGGTTCCACCTCTAATTGGTCCACCGAGCCAAGCATTACAATATTCCTGAGAAAGGAAAAGGATGAGCCAACAACAGTCTTCAACTGCACCACGTGATCAAGAAGGGGTAGGGTAGGTTTTGTGAGTGTGACCAGGTCTAAGGATGGCATGTGGAAGATAGAAATCCCATCGATCAACAAATTCTTTGAACATTCTCAAAAAATTGACAAAGGGACCAAATTTTCAATTCTAGGGAATAAAAATCCTGTTGTCAACCCAAAAAGGAGACGGATAAGGATACATATTGGAAAAGAGAATATGAAGGAATAATTCTACCAGATCTTCATCCAATCCCACACGATGACATGGGTAAATGAAATGGGAAGTGACCACCATGACCACTTTCTTATCTGTACATAACACCAAGAAACTGAACACAAAGATGCCTGTAATCTTAGAGTTGACATGAGCTCTCTCGGTGCTCTGGAGATAATCCACTCCTAGGAATTTCTCAATCGCTTTCAGAATAGGTGTGGAGCATATGCAAAATATATTGTGAAGATGAGTGGAAGAAACATGAGAAAGGAAATCCATTTCTGGCTTCTTTCCATAAAAGAGGATGAAATGAGAATAGGTATATTCCATGAGAGGGAAGTGGAAAATATCGGATAACAACATTAGAAAACGAGTGAGGGAAAGCTAAATCACAACCCAAATTAATTAGTCCCTCGACTTGTGTGAGGTAGGTCAACGTAATAAAAAAATGGATGACATCATTAGTATTTTCCCATACATTAGCTAGATTATGAATAAAGGATTTCATTCATTTATAAAGACACATTGTAGAAAAATACATTAAGAAAGATAGTCACACACATTATAAAGAAAGGTGTTATCAATTAAATCTAGGGGCAAATTACATAATTTTAATTAGTTTATTTATTTAATTGCATCACGTATGTCTCCACATTATCTTCCACATCCTTCAATAGTTGCAAAATATTTCACAACTCATCTATCAATTAGAATTGTAATATGCATTATAGGCCACAATTCATCCTTCAATAGGTATATTTTTACAATTGTAATATGCATTACACTTGCTCTAAACGGTGCTAAGATTTTTGAGAAATATGTTTTGATTCCTGGTTCCTCAATAAATGGTACGTTTGGTCACGATGTAATCTTCCTATGTGAATATAATCTTGAAGCTACCAACATCCAAGCCAAATTATGTATCGTAGGAATGAGGGCATCATGTCATTAAAATTTTACATTCTTGGTGATGTCCACACAACAATAAACAAAAAATATTTAAAATAACAATTTGTAAAACATTAAACAAAAAATGTTTGTGTTCTATATGTGTTAGTGGCCGCTAGGCTTTATTTCTACTTTGGAACAAGATTTTATCATTCTTAAAATGTCATTAAGATTAACATATGAATATCTAGTAAAAAATAATTTTATTATTTCAGGGAAGCCAACATGGATCTGCAAATCAATAAACATAACATGTTTTTGTTTTATACGGTCTAGCACTAGTTAGGATTATTTTTGGCTTTGGAATAAGGTTCTTATCATTTTCAAAATGTCTTTAAGATTAAACCATGCATGAATGGGAAAAAATTATTTTTGATTTTAGGGAAGCCAACATTGATCTGCCAAACAATAAACATTATATGTTTATGTTTTTTACATGCTAGTGGTTGCTAGGCTTAATTTTTGATTTGGAATAAGGTTCTCACCAATTTTGAAATATGTTTAAGTTTAAACTATGTATATCTGGGAAAACTTCATTCTTTTATTGGTCCATGATCCACGATTGTCTCTTCACCCATAGAAAAAATGTTTTTCTTTAAAAAAAATTAAAAATGATTGCGCACTGTGAATCTTTAATAACCTTAAGGTAGCTATTTTATTCCATAAAAATTCACAATACATTGTTAGATTTGGAATAAAAGTATATAATCCAAACATAAATGGTGCGTTGAACATTTTCGATGATCTACACATGTTCTTGTGTTCTCCTACATGTTTCAACCATGTACATAATTCAATATAACTTTTTGAATCATTCTTATAGTTTCCACAAATCTCCAATATGTTGTGGTTTTGAGAGTAATTTCTTCCTTGACCTCATGCAACAAGAATATCACGTCATCGATTAAAAGTATATTGTTTTCACCATATACATTACCGTAAATGTATACTTTTTGTTGATTGGTATTTTTTTGAACTTACATTGTTGACATCCCCAAATGAACCTGAAGTGGGTTTCTCATAGCCAACTATTTTTTTGATGAACATATACTTCGCCATTGTTGAATCCATAAATTAATACCATAAGGCAATGTCAAAATAATTTTATGTTGTACTTATCAAGTGAGCACTAGATTTTATTTCAAAGTATTCAATATGCGTAGATCTAAAATCTAGAACCATATTACGAGTTATTTTGTCACCAATACCAGTAATTCAAAACAACCAACCTTTAACTCCCAAAACTAGTAATTTCCAAGGCTTCCCAATTAGATCTGTAAAAACAACACAAAATTAATGTGAGCTTCCAAAAGTGATTAAACATAAGTTTTTTTATTAGAGGTAAAAAGGGTTGAGGGGACCCTACCCCATACAAAGTGTTACCAGTTCCTTACAAAGAGGCCAAGGGATTACCATTGAATCCCAACCAAAAACCCAAATCATCAAAAAAACAAACAACAAAGAGATACAACCATAAAGGAAAGTATCCAAACAACAGATAAATAGATAAATAAATAACAACAATACGAGATAAACTAACAAAAAACAACATAGAACTAACAATAGCAAAATCTATGGGAGGGCTGGGCATAAAAAATATTGAGAAAATGAATGAGGCACTCATCGCTAAGATGGGCTGGCGATTGCTATCTGAGAAACAGCCCTGGATTGATGTTATTAAAGCAAAATACTTGAATCAACAAGCTGTCTACTCCTATCTGCATGAAGAACAACTACCCAATGGTTCCATTTTTTGGAATAATCTGGTCAAGAGTAGAAACTTCATCAAGCAGGGCAGCAAATGGAAAGTGGGGGATGGCAGTGAGATAAACTTCTGGGAGGATAACTGGTTCAGTGACAACCTCTTGGAGAGATTTGGGACAGCTAAGGACAGCCTTATAAGCAAGTATGGAACTAAAGTCAAGGACTACATTGAAGGTAATGGCACCAACAAGACTTGGAAAAGACTTTCTATGGAACGAATTGAGCTGAAACAAACTACTTCCTCCCTTCAGGATCTTTTAGACCTCTTCCCTTTAAGTCAGCTGAATTCCAAGGATGAGCTGGTTTGGAGCAATTCACAAGATGGGAAATACTCAGTCAAATCTGGTTATACCAATCTTTCTCACAGTAACCAATCTGACTTTAACTGGAACAAGATCTGGATGCCTGAGTTAACCCCCAAAATAAAAAATTTTCTTTGGCTGGCCATCAGAGGTAGAATTCTCACCACTGACAATTTGATGAGAAGAGGATTTATAATTCCTAATTGGTGCCACCTTTGTAGGAATGACTATGAAGACATTAGTCATCTGTTCATACATTGTGCTTATGCCAATAGAATTTGGAGCTTTGTTCTTTCTAAATTTGATGCTCTTTGGGTGTTGCCGAAGAACCTTAATCAGCTATGGAATCAATGGAACCCACCATTCAGACATTGTGCTATCAAAAGAATCTGGAAATTAGCAATCCCACACTTAATCTGGAGGATTTGGAAGGACAGAAATAATATCATTTTCAGAAATAAGAAGCAGAATTATAAAATCAGTATTGGCAAAATTTCTCAAGGTATCAAAGAGGACATGGCCAGATTTAAACCTCCCAAGAACAAGTGTTATCCTGAGAATGAAGAACACATTTTATCTAATTGGCACATTGGAAATTGGAGCAACCCTGGGAATAGTGTTGATAGATCTTTGATTAAATGGCATCCTCCTGACTCTAATTGGTACAAGCTGAACTTTGATGGCGCCTCTAAGGGAAACCCTGGGACAGCAGCTGGAGGAGGAGCAATACGAGACCACAAAGGTAATTTGATTGCTGCTTATGCAGGAAAAATGGGAATTCAAACCAATCATTTTGCCGAAGCATTATCTGCTCTCTGGGGCTTGAGAGTTGCACGGGCTCAAAATATTCAGAACCTTATTGTTGAAGGGGACTCTCTTAATATCATTAAGCTTCTTAATCAGTCCTCATCTCCCAGTTGGAGTATTAAAGACTTTATCTCTGAATCCATAAGCATTTGCCACACCTTCAATAGTATCAGAATCATACATACTTACAGGGAGGGCAACAATCTGGCGGATGCACTGGCCAATTATGGCATTAATATAAATTTTACTGTCTGGGATAATGATAGTATCCCTAATCAGCTTCACAACAGCATCCATGCGGATCTTCACAAGTAAGCAATCTCTAGAGATAAGCCTTAATCTTTGGAGGAAAATCAAAATCATCAATTCTTTCACAAGTGCTGCTTTATTCTATATGGCGAGGCAAATAATATCTTTTTCAAATAATAGCAAGATCTATTTAAGAAACTTCAAGTGGAGTCATCCTGATTTGAAAATCACGCACGCGGGAGGTACAACAGCCGTTGATATCCGGATGCCAAACTCCACGAAAACCGATGATAAATACAAAGTGATTGTTGACAGGGAAAGGGTTTTCACACGTGACTTCCCGCAGGCTCAGTTCAGCAATTACGCAGCCGTTCGTGAGAAGACCAACGGCTACAGTTCCCAGTCTTATGCGATCTTCAACAGTAAGAAACGAACTGTTCTTCATGCTCAGCGGCATTCTAGAATTTGTTGTAACCTGCACACCACTGAGAAGATGGGAGGACCTCCCTGTCAAATTGAGCCGTGCGCGGACCCTGATTGGAAGGATAACACCGAGCTTTGGAACATTCTCAGCATAGGCGGCTTCACCAGCTTTGTTGAAAGGGTGCAGGGACATGATCAAAGTATTTCAGTATGCTTTGCTAAGGAATGGAAAGAGAGGACTGTCGACTATGGGGGACAGAAAATTCTTGTCAATGAAGAGCTCATTGCTGAAGCGACCGGTCTCAGCCTGGATGGGTACCGCTTCTTCAACAAAAGGGTTATCAAAGAAACTGAAGAAAGAAGATTTGTGGAGGAAGATGAGAAGCTTATATTTAGCACAGCGGGTCTGCTTGTAAGCTCAATTCCTTCACCGTTTGATGAGGTCACTCGCATGATGATTCGTTTCATCTCCTTGGAAGGTAGGTTTGTTACTGTCCCAGCTAAGCATCTCATCTTTTTAAACCACTTCCGTAGGAATAGATTGGTTTGCTTCCCTCATTATCTTTTAAACTCTCTTGAGCGCTCCATTTTGGAGTTCCAGAAGCATACCCGGCGGTTCCCTTGCATCAAGGGCTTATTTTGCTAATTCACAAATACTGCCTTCTCAAGTACCCCGGTCTTCCTTCCTTCCTCTCCTAGCCCGGCTCCCCCTTTGATGGGCTCTGCTGCTGCCAGTCCTGCTTCCCCTGCTGCCCTTGCTGCCCTTGCTGCTGCCCCTGCCACCGGTGCTGCTACCCCCATGCCGGCTGCACATGATTCTCCTTCTATTCCTCCTACTGCTCCTCCTGCCACCCACCTCGCCTCTTCCTCTAAACGTCCATTCACCAGGGCTTCTAGGAGACTCAACCTTGAGACTCTTGCAGCAGGGAAAGAGCCTCTTGATCTTGACATTGCACGTGACCTGCTGAACATAAGTAGTGCCAGTCCCCGGGAAGCACAGATGGATAACCCTTCTAAGAGACTGGAGGCCTTAGAGGCTGAGATAAAAATGCTGAAGGATGAGGTCAAAAACCTAGCTAAGCAAAAAGGTAAGAAAAGCATGGAGGGGGAAGGGAGCATTGACAATAGTCAGATTGAAGACATATACAAAAAGCTGACCTCCTTGGACTCCCGCCTTGGGAAGGCTAAGACTAGGCATGATTACAACATTGCTGCCTTTAGGGCCATTGAGGAGTTCATCGTGGGACATGCCAAAAGTGTTTCCAACCTCAGCGGTGTCCCGGCTGCACTTTGGGGCAATGAAAAAGAGAGCAAAAGGACCATCGAGGAGCTCGATAAGACGGATGCTGCCCACATGACCGCTTTGGGTATGTTTCATGCTTGGAAAAAAGTCAAGATCAGTGTTGATCAAGCAGCCAAGAAGTAGTCCTGCATGCTTCTACTGCTCTCTTTTGTTATTCTTACTGTTTCTTGGCTGTCGGGTTACTGTTTTTTTCTTGTTGTTTTGCTGTTAAGTCTCGCTTGTGTAGCTGTTTCTGGGCTACGTTGAATTTCATTGTACTACTTGGACTTGGTTAGTCCTGCTATGCTTCTCACTCTTATTCCGGCTTAAAGGCCTTATTTTGTATTCAAGGGTATAGTCCCTTTCAAAAAACTATTTGCCAATATTAAAAAAATAGTAGCAAACTAGTATCCCATTTTCTTCATCACTCTTTTATCGGTCCCCCACTGAATTCATATAACCATTCCATTCTTTGATAAGGGAGTCGATGGTAGCTTTCCAATACTTATAGTTAGGCTTAGGAATCTCCACTTTGGGGCATTTTCCTTATTTTTCTCTTTCCTTAACAAGTTCCATAGAATGAATCATCTCTACTAATAGCTTCAGATGGTGGATGGTGCTTTTAACATTGAGGAAATGGAAATCACCAATCTGGAAAACAAGTTCTTTCCTCTTGACATATCGTTTACCATTTCTAGGTTTCTCTCATTTGTATTCTTACGTTGTTCACTAAGGACCAAAGAAGATAAATTTTCCACTTTATCAGTTAGTTCCTTCAGATCCATGGAAACCATACTAATATTATGTCTATTAATATCAGTATCAAGCCTGCAATGCTCAAATTCCCGCATAAAAGTATGAGACTTGACAACAGAGTCCTGGGTGGTAAACAATTTCGTTTGGGTAGTTTTAAGAGCATGCAGGATTTCAATGGCCTCCTCCAAGTTCTTTGAATGCTTATCTTCTGAAGTGTCCGAAAATTTCTCGCTTGCCATCTCCTCACTTTTATCCTCTTTAGAAACTTCCTTATCCTTATTGGAAACTGAAAAGTCCAGTTCCCTTCTTGGTTCTCACTCGAATCTAAGATTGTCTCCACTTCCTCAACTATCTTAGGAGCCTCCTCAACCCTACTTCATTTCTTAATGCCACCATGACTCAGGTTGGATCTGGTTCTTTTAGCCACTTGGTTTTCCAAACAGATCCTCACTAAAACTTTCCTCCTTGGGCACCGAACATTCACATAAACAAGTAATTTTTTCTCAAGTTAACATAGTATTGTGATAATATTTTTTTGGTAATTCACATAAACAAATTATAAAAATACAATATCAACTCAATCAAAGTGAGATATAAATACTACCAAATTTTAAATTTGTAATCTCATCATATAAAATAAAGAGTGAACATATTAATGTAGAAATGAATATCAATTTAAAAAACATTTTGAAATAATTAATAGTTATATAATTTTTGGTTGCTATAATTTTTTGATGCGCGCGACAACACTCAAACCCTGAGACAATATTTGTGATATGTTTGTGTACAAATTGTTCATCAACCACCTATCTTTGAAACAATTTTCTCCATTGTATTTCCTCCCCACCATTAAATTTTCCGAAGGGTTTCCCTTTGGGTCTATTGTAATACACAATGTGTGTGTAGGGACGAAAACAATATCCTCTCTACTCCAAATCTTTTGGAGATATTTTACTACAATTTTTCTCCTAAACAAAAATGTTCTTAACCCAAAAAAAATAACTAGTTTAAATTCAACCACTAATTATTTTCATATCCTTAATCAACTGTTCAACTTCGGCGGAGGAGAGATAGCTAGACCAAAATACAACTTCACATTTTAATACAAGTATCTTTAAAAATTACTTGAGTTCACCTCACAAGTTGATAGTATCCTTACCAAACTTGATTTCCAAATCCTTATGGGATTGGTTTTCTCATAGACCAAAGCCTTCAAATCTGAGATAATCAAATAATCCTTTTGGCCATCTGCACAAAAGTAATTTTTCTCAATTTCCCAAAATTGATATTAACCAATTCAAATAATAAAAATTTCAGAATGTTAACACTTACTAATAGATATTACGGCTTCAATTCCATCATACTCCCCCTCTACGGGTTTTGTGATGCACATTCTATTTAAAACACAATAATCAATTCAAAATAAATATTAAGTTAAAGTAAAAACATACGTGATATAACTTGATTTTATAGAATATTGCATAAATGTAGTTGTATATGTATATGTATATGGATATTGTATAAATGTAGTTAGACTATGTTTTATTTAACATTATTTGATGGGCTTAGTGACCGCTAATGGCCAACTACACAGAAGTATTTGTTTTTTCAATTCTAGGCAGTTTATTTTTAACCAATTTTAAAAACATTAATCAATTGAAAATAAATACCATGTCAACGTAATTAAATTCATGATATAAATTTCTTCTATTCAATGAAAAAACCTTTGATGGACAATATTACATAGATATTGATGTATATTAGTGACCAATAGGCTAACCCATTATTTCCTGGACTATGGTTGGTATGACATTATTTGATTAGCTTAGTGGTCACAGATAGCGAAATTGTACATATTTTTTTCAATTGTTTATAATTTAATATTAACTAGTAAAATAAAAATTTACTCAATTCAAAATAAATCTAATTAAAATATGTATGTTAGTGACCGCTAGGGTAATACATATAACACATAAACTACTTTGCTATAGGTTCCTACAATTATGAGTGGCTTATAAATGGTTTTTTTATAATGTTACACGACTATTATACCATTTTATGTCTACAAATTTGTTCATGATGTGCCATAGCCTCCCATTTGTCATCAAATCTGAAAAATAGTTTTATGTTTTATTAAAAATATGTAAACAATGACAATCGAAAACTTCTTGTAGTGATAAATTTATAAAACAATTATTTCCCACTCACTATTTATAGATTCATTAGATGGATGGTTAGCGACATCTGGGAAACAAGTTGAATTGGCTGCGACATGTTAAGAATGACATCATCTTCTTTGTTTGTATGTGGAGAGGAAGAGATGTGTCTTCCTCTATTTTTGGTGTTCTACATAAATATTATATGTATCAGTTCAAATGCATTAAACTAATAGAATTGTTTAAAGTGATCTTAATCAACATACCTTTTTCAAATGACAATAGTAATGTTTTAAAAATATTTCTTGATCATGCGATTCAACAATAAAGACCACAAGTAGACCTCGAGTAAACCAAAGCCTACAATACAATATTACCTCAAAAAACACTATAATCGAAGAATTTTCAAAACCGAGTCGAGTGAACATATGAGACCAAAACTCATAATATCTCTCGTAAAGAAAAAGGATGTGTCTTTCCTCGTATGCTGATTTTTCTTTCAATCACAATTTTCTTTAGATGTTGGTCCATCCAATCCATGGTGATGTCTACTCCATCCCCATCATCAACATCACAATTGTGCACATCAGTTATTTTGTACATAAGACAAAAGGTCTTAAATTTTCCATTCCTATCATAAAACCCGTAACAACCTTCCACCACAACCGATTCTCCCCTATCTTTAACTTTTTGCATGTATTTTTATCCTCTTTCTTAATATTTTTTAAGAAGAAACATGTAAGAGCACAATAATAACACAATTTAGCATACTAGATCCGACAATTGTAAGCAAGTCCATTATTACATCGAAAGTAGTACACTAGACAAATTACAAAATATATGATCACCCATTTCATATTGAATGAATTAGTTGACATAATAGATGATCTTTTTACTAGAGAAGGAAGGAAATTCACATTTGTAGGTAAACTCTTCAAAGATCTTCCATCCTTTCTTGATTTTTTTCTTTCATTGAAATCACATAGTTCTCTAGAATTATTTGAGTGGTCTTTGGGAGAACCTCGACACTCTAGCATCATTTTTTTAATTTTTCACTTCCTCCAGAATCAGATTTTATTTTTCCTTTCTTCTCTTCTCCCAAGAGTACACACAACTAGTGGTAATGAGATTCATGCAGACCAAATTTTTCAACAATATTATTTTTAGTGCATTCTGCCAATACAATATTACCTGGATATTTAATTTTCATATATTTTAGAAATTTTACTCTCATTATTCTATCATCTTTTACTCTTTGGTAATAAGAATCAAGTCTTCGCTATGACACCTACTTTAATAGAGCCAATTATCCATACTTTCCTTTCTTGCACTTTATCTAGTAGAATTGATATATCCTCATCTGATCATTCCTCTTACAGGCCTAAGGAATTCACCATGAACCTTTCCAATGAATTTTCTTGAAATTTAGGATGGTTATCCTTAAAATGAGAACAAGCCAACCCACTTGATTTAAATAACTCAATGGTTGTTAACATTTTTTCCATATGTCCTTAGGTAAAAATAGAAATGTCATTTTTTCATAAAGGATCTCTATCTTAGCCACTTTTAAAATAGAAAGACATTTCTTCTCAAAACTTTGCATTAAAAGAGGAAAAAGTATATTTACTCTCTACATATTAAAAAAATTAAATTTTAAGTACAAATTCCATAAAATTAAGTTTCATTACCTTAAAATTGTCTATCTTTGCATTTCACACTCTGGGATTTAGAGAACACATACTAGGATCTCCAAATCATTCAAGCCTTGTAGATTACATCAATAAAATTGGATTCAATCAAATTTTTTTACCTCGTTATGTTGCTTGCAAATATTAATAATGAATTTTCCAAACGTGTTTTGCAGACAAAATTTGGTCCTTTCTAAATTGCATCTTATTATTTAATGACTTCTATTTGTTCTTAGCTAAAAATTATTTTCGACACTAATGGTATGTTGGCCATCAAGAATGTATAATTGTACATCATCTCTTTTTAGGTCGTCTGGATCCTCTAGTTGCACAAGTTCCTTTGTAGAATATAAAAAGGGAAGAAGAAGTGCATCCCTAAGAGAAGGAATAACATTAATCAACATTGAATGTATAAGAAGGTCAACATTCTCATCATGCACTTCACGGTATTGATATTGTGGAGGTGCCACATGGAACCTAGAAACTTCAACTGGAAAAGCATCACCATTGAACAAAAACAATTTTAATTATTCAACAGTTGAAGATTCTACATTCTTAAATATATTGGTTGCTTTATTCAACAATAAACATGATTTTTATTCTTTTTAATCCCTTGCAACTTTGACTTAGAGGAATCTAAGTCTAATATGGACAAATAAGATCACCTTAGTTTTGTAAATTGATTTACATGTTTCGGTGGAGAAAGAAAGTTTCTTCTACTCAAATAATGACAAATAGAAAAAGTATTCTCGTTCTAGACTTTTTTTTTTAATACCAAATTCATGTTATTACGAATTTCCATTGCATTTTTACAGCCTATTTTTATGAGTGTATGAACTTCCCCAAATTCCAACCATATTTAGAACAAGAATAAATCATGATTTCTCTAGAAGCCTTCATTTATAGTTTCTTTAACAATGAAACTTTGAACTTCATGTCAAGAATAAGGAATTTATTGATTTCAACGTCAATGTATTCAACCTGAATACACAATGTTTGTTGATCAATAACTTCTAAAGTTAGTACCATACCGAATTCATTGACAACATCATCATCAACAAAAATAACCATAGGTTACCGTGGTAATTTTCCGAGGAATTATTTTCTACAAACCATTCATCATCTCTCTTTTTCATATCCTCTCTCCTTCAATCAAAGGAATTTTCATGAATGGAGTGTGACCAATTAAAGACATATTACTTGAAAAAAGGAACTAAACAAGTTAATAGTTCATAACCGCTTGAGAACAATAAATATTTTTTTCCCATAGTGTAATAGCAAGGAGTTGCTATATTTTGATGTCATTATTTTCATATAGTCAATAAATTTTCTTTGTTTCAAGTTCTCATTAAATTTACTTTGTTTCAATTTTTCAATTTTTTGCTAGAAGTGAAGACTAGCAACCGCTAGTATCTATATATTCTAGGATATTTTTCAGTCAATGTAAAAAACATTCAGTATAGCTTTAGGATAAAGGAGCTAATAGTGGATTCATGGTTATCTTCCCATCACTATTAAAAACAAAGTTGAGTTACACTACATCATTGTGGAAATCTAGAATCCAACATGGGTGATAATGGTTGATAATTGAATAATTAATAATAAAAAATCTTACTTTTATAGTTCTCATATAAATATCATCGATAATTGAATGGTCGATAATGGTCAATAATTGAATATTTTATAGTTCTCATAAGGTATATATCGTGAATATCACATAATTCAAATTGAGTCATTAGTTTTATAAACCACAAGATATATTCATAAATATTTTACTTTCCTTGAAATATTTTACTTGTCGTGAGGCCTCGAATATCATGTTACGATTGGTATATCATGTAATGCATTTCAAATAGTATGTTAAACTCGGTCATATTCTACTAGGCTTGAAATTTTGTTTTCTACTTATCCTATTTGCAAGACAATGAATATCATGTAATATATTTCGAATAACATGTTGAACTCAAAGAGCATTAGGAAAGGTTAAATTTCATCTCGCTACTTATCCTATTTTGCAAGATAACAAATATCCTAATGCGGACGTTAACCTCAAGTCTTTGAGAATTTCCACTGAAACTATGAATGTCATGTTAGCCTTGAATTGACATGTAATATATTTAGAATATTATGGTGAACTCGGTGGTCACTATGATTAAAGTTTCATTTTTAATTACGTGTCTTCTCTTGTCTTGAAACATTAAAGAAATGAAGTAGTATAATATTAGGCTATGAATATCATGTAATAAATTTCAAATAGCATGTATAATACTAGAGCTATGAATATCATGTTAGGATAGGAATATCATGTAATATATTCCAAATAACATTTTTATTCAACAGACGCTAGGCTTAAAATTTTGTTTTCTACTTGTCTTATCTTTGTAATTAGTCTTGTAAAATCAAAATAAAATAATGGAGCATAGTTAGTTTTTCAAAAGCGATTCATTACTACTTGTCCTATAAGTGGCTGATAACCTCAATTCTATATAACTTTCCACCATAGTTATGTAATTATCTTTGACATAAGCATACACTAGGATTCAAATATTGTATTAGGATAGGAATATCATGTAATAAAATTCGATTAGAATTTTTTTACTTATTAACCCTTAAGGCTTAATTTTTTTGTAATTACATTTCTTCTCTTTTATTGGAACATTAAAGAAAGGATATAAGCATTCACCCTAGGGTCGCTAGTCTTCAAATATGGTATTTTTAAATTTAAATAAAATAATGGAGCGCATATAATTTTTTTTAGTTGTTACTACTTTTCATGTATAGCAAGACACCAAATATCCTACCGCTAACCTCAAGTCTTTGTGATTTTTCATCCGCACTATGAAATTATCTTCGACCTTAAAGCAGCCACTAGGATTCATATATCATGTTAGGCTAGGTATAATCATTTCATATATTTATAATAGTATGTTGAACTTAGTGGCCACTAGGTTTGAATTTTTTTACTACTTATCCTGTTTGTAAGACACTAACTATCATGTAATAGATTTTGAATACCATGTTGAAATCAAGGCTACTAAGGCTTAAAATTGTGTTTTCTACTTGTCTTGTTTGCAAGAAAAAAAAATCCTAGTGGTCGTTAACCTCAATTCTTTGTTATTTTCCACTAGAGATATGAATATCATCTAATAGATATCGAATAACATGTTGAATTCAATGGCCACTAGGCTTACTTTTTTGAATTACATGTCATCTCTTGTCTTCGAACATTAAAGAAAGGAAGTAATATCATTTTAGGCTAGGAATATCATGTAATATATTTTCAATAAAATGTTGAATACCAGAGCTATGATTATCGTGTTAGGCTAGTAATATATTGTAATAGATTATGAATAGCATGTTGAGCTCAATGACACCTACGATTAAATTTTCATTGGCTACTTGTCTTATGAAAGACCAAAAAATCCCTAATGCCGCTAACCTCAATTATTTGTGATTTTTCACCCGCACTAAGAAATAATCTTTGACCTTAGCGGCCGCTAGGATTTGAATATCCTATTAGGCTAGGTATATCATGTAATAGATTTTAAATAATATGTTGAACTTAACTTAGCGGCATTGCTAGACTTGAATTTTTTTGCTATTTATCCTATTTGCAAGACAATAAATATCATGTAATAAATTATGAAGATCATGTTGAACTCAACAAATGTTAGGATTAAAATTTCGTTTGTTACTTGTCATGTATGAAAGACAACAAATATCGTACCAGATGCTAACTCGAAGTCATTGTGATTTTTACCCGTAGTATGTAATTAGAATAGACCTTAGTAGATGCTAGGATTCAAATATCCTATTAGGCTAGGTATGTCATGTAATGGATTTCAAATAGTACATTGAATTTAGCGGCCACTAGGCTTGAAATTTTTTTCGCTAATTATCTTGTTTGATTAAGAAACCAAATATCATGTAATGTATTTCGAATAACATGTTGAACTCGGTGGCTGTAGGCTTAGAATTTTGTTTTACTACTTTTCATGTTTGCAAGAAAACAAATATCATAGAAGCCGCTAACCTCAAATCTTTGTGATTTTCCACCGTAGCTATGAATCTCATATAATAGATTTCAAATAACATGTTGAACTCAACTATCACTAGGCTTAATTTTTTTAATTAATTGTCTTCTCTTATCTTCAAAAATTAAAGAAAGGAATTAATATCATTTTAGGCTAGGAATATCATGTAATATATTTCAAATAGCATGTTGAATACCGATCTATTTATAGCGTGTTAGGCTAGGAGTATCTTGTAATAGATTATTAATAACATGTTGGACTCAACTACAACTAGGATTAAATTTTCTTTTTCTACTTGTCTTGTATGAAAGACAAAAATATCCTATCAATCGCTAACCTCAAGACTTCTTGTCTTTTCACATGCACTATGAAATTATCTTCGACCCTATTGGCGTTAGGCTTTGAATATCCTATTAGGTCAGGGTATATCATGTAATAGATTTTGAATACTATGTTGAACTCAAAGAAATTGCTAGGATTAAAATTTTGTTTGTTACTTGTATTGTATGAAAGAAAACAAATATCGTATGGATGCTAACCTCAAGTCATTGTGATTTTTCACCGCTCTATGTAATTATATTCAACCTTAGCGGCTGCTATGATTCGAATATCCTCATAGGCTAGGTATATCATGTAATGGATTTCAAATAGTATGTTGAACTCAATGGAAACTAGGCATGAATGTTTTTTTATAATTATCATGTTTGCAAGACAACAAATATCATGTAATATATTTCAAATAACATATTGAACTTAGCCTCCGAAGGCTTAGAATTTTGTTTTCTACTTGTCTTGTTTGCAAGAAAAAAATATCCTAGTGACCACTAACCTCAATTCTTTGTGATTTTCCACTAGAGCTATGAATATCATGTTAGCCTAGAAATATCATGTAATAGATTTTGAATAGTATGTTGAACTCAATGGTCGCTAGGCTTAAAATTTTGTTTTTAATTACGTTTCATCTCTTATCTTGAAACATTAAATAAAGGAAGTAATATCATGTTATGCTAGGAATATCATGTAAAAGATTTCAAATAGCATGTTAAATACCGAGCTATGAATATTATGTTAGGATAGTAATATCATCTAATAGCTTCTAAATAGAATGTTGAATTCATTGGCCGCTAGGCTTAAAATTTTTTTTTTACTTTGTCATGTATTTGTAATTAGTCTTTAAAGATATTCTTGTAACATTTATATAAAATAAAGGAACATAATTAGTTTTTCATTCAAGTCATTACTACTTGTCTTGTGAAGCAACCGCTAACCTTAAGTCCTTGTAATTATCTTTAACATTAGAAGACGCTAGGCTTCAAATATTGTATTAGGATAGGAATATCATATAATAAAATTTGAATAGAATTTTTTACTCATACCCACTAGGTTAAAATTTTGTTTTTAATTATGTTTCTTCTCTTGTCTTGGAACATTAAAGAAAGGTTATAATAATCCACCCTAGTGGTCACTAGTCTTTGAAGATAGTCTTGTTAAATTTAAATAAAACAATGGAGCATAGTTATTTTTTCCATCAATTCATTACTACTTATCATTTAAGAAACAAACCAAATATCCTACCAAATGCTTACCTTAAGTATTTTTATTTTCCACCTGTGATATGCAATTATCTTCAACCTTAGTCGATGCTAGGCTTTGAATATCCTTATAGGATTGGTATATCATGTAATAGATTTTGAAATATCCTAGTAACTTAATCTCATAGCTAACCTTGAGTCTTTGTAATTTTCCACTAGAGTTCTACAATTATCTTTGACATTAGTTGCTACTAATCTTTGACTAGCACATTTTACTCAATGGATGCTAGGCTTAAAATTTGGTTTTTAATTACATTTCTTATATTGTCTTGTAGCATTAGAGAAAGGTTATAGGCATTCACCCTAGCGGTTTCTAGTCTTTGAAGATAGTCTTATCAAATTAAAATAAAACAATGGAGGATATTTAGTCATTTTCTCGAGTCGTTAATACTTGTACTTAAGAAATACATCAAATATCCTACCGATGGTAACTTCAAGTCTTTGTTAATTTTCACCCGTGCTTTATGCAATTATCTTCTACCTTAGTGGCCACTAGGCTTTGAATATATGTTAGTCTAGAAATATCATAAAATACATTTTGAATATTATGTCAAACACAACGGCTACTAGCCATAAATTTCATTTTCTACTTATCTTGTTTATAAGAAAGCAAACATCCTATCAAAAGCAACCTCAATTCTTGGATATTTTCACTGATTCATGAAATTATATTCAACATTTGTGACCACTAGGATTTGAATATCATGTTAAGATAGGAATATCATGTAATAAACTTTGAATATCATGTTTTACTCAACGGACGCTAGGCTTAAAATTTTGTTTTTAATTACATTTATTCTCTTGTCTTGGAACATTAAAGAAAGGTTATAAGCATCCACCCTAGCAGTCACTAGTCTTTGAAGATATTCTTGAAAAATTTAAATAAAACAATAGACCATATTTAGTTTTTCCTTCGATTCATTACTAATTTTCTAGTAAGCAAGACATCAAATATCCTATCGACATCTAACCTCAAGTATTTTTATTTCCTCCTATGTTATGCAACTATCTTCGACCTTATCATTCGCTAGGCTTTGAATATCCTTTTAGGATAGTAATATCATCTAATACATTTTGAATAGCATATTCAAATCATTAGTAACTAGGATTAAAATTTGGAGTTCGAGTTTAGTTCAGATTTCATTTTTTCATTTTTCAGTAGAGTCGTTACACATTACCTTGAATGCAAGACAACATTTTTCCTAGTGGCCCCTAATCTCAAGTCTCTTTTATGTTACACCATTGCATTGGAATATTCTATGACCTTAAGTAGCCTCTAGGCTTGTAATATCATATGATAGCCTTCGAATACCATATTGATCTCAACGGAAGATTTTCTACACAAATTTTTTTTGATTGACTTTGCAAAAAGTTACATAAATATACAAGTACACTCTTGTACTAATATATTTCAAAAAAGTCTAAATTCAACCAATTATATGTACCATAATAAAAACATACGGCATAGCATAAGATATAAGATAAAATGAAATATATGTTTGTAAATTAAATGAAAAAATTATATTTAACAATATTTACGAGTACATATAATGTTCTTACCTTTTATTACGCATAAAACAAATTTCTATAGACATTACATTTAACTATTTCTACATGGGAAAACCAATATAATTAACTACATATATCTACGTGGTAATAATGTAAGCATTTAACATAGAATTAATTAGTCATAAATATTAATTTCAGATTAAAAAACATTAAAGGAGGTCAAAATGATTTCCTAAACTATAAAAAATCAAACAATTACGATTTTAAAAAATAATATACGACTTGTGTTTTGAGATTGGGGATAGATACCACTACTTACCGGAAAGAATAAGCATAGGAAGGGGAAAGGAAAATCCATAAAAATTAACTAAAGAGACACATATAAGCGATAAAAAGGGATCCCGTTTAATAGAAACGAATACGTGTGCCACGGTTGAACATTAAAATGGGTTTTCAAAAAGAAAAAATATTGTAAAAAGTGGATTATAATCTATTCGGTCAGGGAAAGACAAAAATGTGGTTTCGATAGAGCAACGCATTTCAAAAGGAGATGAAACATAACTGCAAAGGTGGCGGATGGAAAGGCATGGATGGATTGTGGTGCAAAACATAAGAACTAGGTGAATATAGACCAACTAAAAGTATTTTCCATCAACTACGATACACATCTAATAACATATATGTCTTTTCTAAATACATGTTTTAGTAGTATCTAAAATTTTTATGTGCTTGATAATGACTGTTAAAGCTTTGTATTCTCTCTTAAACAGACTATGTGTGAGATTATATCTCCAACCTATTTTTGTTATCTATTTGATGCGCCCAATGAAAAGGGCCTTGACAAGGTCATAACTTGAGCTCGGGTGTCCGTTTGAGTCCGTTTTTTTCTCAACCACGTGTTTTGATGAGACGAACGCAGTTGTGGCAACCCCTATCGGTTGGGGCAAGTTTTCGACACATTTTCGCCTAAATCCGCCATCTTGAGGCCAAAAATTAGGATTTAAGTTATAGTTTGGTTTTTTTATTTTTGAGCATTAGTTAATTTTAGTCTATTAATTGCATTTTGAGTTAGAAAATATTTGGCAATTCCTCTAATTTAGGGATGTAAGAAGATGCGTGGCAATTTAAATTGCCCGTAGGAATAAGCATGCGAACTTATTGCTAAGAATAGCAGGTTCTAGGTTAAAATATGCTAAAAAAGTAATTTTCATCACCTAGAGTAGATTTAGTCGAGTTAGCTAGAGTTTACTTGCAACTCGAGTTGAGAGTTATTTTCCTATTTAGGAAACATTGTAATTCATTATTTGATAACGAAGAAGGAGATCTATTTTCTTTTGGAGATCATTTTATTGCGATTTATCTAGTTGTTCTTAATTTGGCTACATTACTATTTTGATTTCATTCTCTATGGTCCGCCCGATATGCACTCGTATGCATGATCTATCAAAATCACTATTTTTCGCTTTATGCACCCTCGAAAGGATATTATAATCACTACCTCATATTTCCATTCCAAGAAATGACCACTGAATCAAGCACTCAAACCAGTAATTTAGTGTTTGTGCTTGTTGTATTATGATTTCAAGAGATGATTTTCTATGATTTCAAAATAAAAAAGAAACCTTAATATATATTTCTCTCGATGTATTTAATTTTTTCCTAATACATTCAATGAAAGAAATTTTGAAAAAAATTGAAAAAAGGAGGATTAGGAAAATTTCAAAATTTAAATTTCCCATTCATAAAGTAAAAGTGTGGGATTTTGAAATTTCAAATATTTGTATTTAATGCAGGGGATTTTACATATCAAACTTTGAATGTACCCTCATTAATATTTGCATTTAATTCAGGGGATAACGTGGGATACATGGAAATCAAATTTATTAATTTTACTTTAGAAACAAGTGGGACAACGATAATTATTTCTTTGTGAACTCACGAGAAAATGAAAAATATTAATTTAAGCATAGTAAAAAAACATTTACAAAATAGAAGTTGTCAGAGCCACATAATTATTATAATTTTTAAAAAACACCTTTGATAGATTATGATTTTTTCATTATACAAATTTTCTTTTGAGCATTATAATTGTGATGAAATCAAATTTTTACGACATTTAAATTAAGTATTTTTGAATACAAATAAATTTAAGGTGACCTATTACTTGGGAATAAAGTCACCATTTACTGGAATGCCTACATGTCACCATTTCATTGGTTACCTTTTTTATGTAACTTGATGTGACTTGCTTTATTGGCTGGTTTATATTTAATTTATAATTTTGAAAATGACATGTGGTCACTTTAAGTGAAACAACTAATGGTACTTTCCCATTCATGGTCATTGGCTCATACACAGTCATTGACACATTTATTATTAATTTTTATCGAATGCAAATTTGATATTTTAAAATATCGTTCATGTTAATTTTAAAAAAATCAATAAAATGTGACATCTTGCAAGTTTGAATCAGTTAATTACACAACTATATAATTGACACATTTATTAAGAAATTTTTAATTAGCGATAGAATTAACAAATAGTTTTTACCTATAAAAAACCACCATATTAAGTTGTAATTGTAATCCATTAAAATGTTGGCATGTGGCATGAAATTTCTAATATCTCTTGTGATCGTCAATATTAGAATTCGAATTTCTAATTTCTAATATTTATTATTAATTTTTATCAAATTTGATTTCAAAATTTTAAATATAGTGTGCGCTAATTTTTTAAAAATATATTGCAATAAATGTGACACGTGGCAAGTTTGAACCAAGTTAGTTAGGAAACTATATAATTGACACATTTTTAAGAAAATGTTTAATTAGCCCTAGAATTAACAAATACTTTTAACCTATAAAGACCCGTCATATTAATTTGTGAATGTCATCCACTAAAATGTTGACACGTGGCATGAAATTTCTAATATATCTTGTGATTGTCAATATTTTGGAGTTATTTACACTTTACTCTAGAAAAACTAAAACATAATTTTTTTCTTCACAAGAATTTGAGAGTACCTTAAAGATAGGAAAGAAAATAGCTACCGCTAAGCTCCATTAGAATGATATTTTTGCAACACAAAATTCAAAATAATAAATACTTAGATTTTATAGGGATCGTGATATTCTTTTCAAGATATGGTAACGAAAAAATCAATATGTCATATGTTGTCTATTTTTTTTATTGAGAAAATCCTAGTGACCACTAGCCTCTACAACTCCACGGTTTCTTTCCAACAATGTAAATAAATAACTCTATAATTTTGGATCGATAATATTTTTCATTAACTATAATAATATATTATTGGCTATATAATCCCTTACACAACCAAGTGCGACACTACATACCCTTGAAATATATCACAACTTCTATATTACTCATAAGTTTTTTTGTCTAACACATAATTTATATCGGTTTGTATCTAGTAAAATACTTAGTGACCGCTAAGCTCCATTACTTGAACAAGATCAATCAAAAAGTTTGTATTAAAGAAAATTATTAGTGACCGCTAAGCTCAAATACTTACATGAAAGGAATGATTGTGCAAAAATAGGTAAACAATTTATTATTTTTAACATAGTGCTAGAATAACAAATCATATTAATAGATATTAGTGGTCACTAGGAATTTTCCATAATATATTTTAATGATAGATATGTGAGATATGGACAATTTTTATTGAAAATATATGGAGGACTTTGCATAGTCGGGAAGAAATATGGTTATTAAAAATGTTTTCAGGGTGCTCAAATAACATCATAGTGACTGCTAGGCACACACCTTTGCATCTTGTCTATTTTTACACATCGATGGGCATCAATGAAAAATCTTAGCGACTGCTAAGCTCCACTACTTATTAGGAGTAGATTAGTGACCACTAGGATAAACCTATTTTTAATTTTGAATATAGAGATCAAACAAAAACTTCGTATTAAATAAAATGCTTAGCAACTACTAAGATCGAATACTTACATAAAGAAATGATATGGTGGAAACTAGGCTAAACAAATTTTTTTTTTAACATAACACTATAATAACATATCATAGTAATAGATATTATCGGTCACTATGCATTTTTCATAATATATTTAGATGATAAATATGTGAGATATGAAAATTGTTTACTCTCGAAAGATATGGAGGTCTTTGAGAAAGTAATAGATTAGCGGCCTCAAGGCTAAACTGTTTATTAATTTCAAAAATAGAGATAAAAACAGTTCATATTAAAGAAAATGTTTAGTGATTACTAAAGATCGAATAATTTACAAATATAGCACTCTAGGATTATTGTTTATTGTTTATTGAGAAAGGAATAGATTAGCGGCCTCTAGGCTAAACTTGTTTCTTAATTATGAAAATATAGATAAAAAAATTGTAGTAAAGAAAATTCTTAGCGACCACTAAGCTCAAATACTTACATAATGTAGCACTTGGAAAATAGATCATATGAATGGATAAAATGTGGTCACAATTCATTTTTCATGTTGGTTTGTATATAAAATAAAATGCATAGTGACCGCTAAGCTACATTACTTACTGAAAGGAGTGGTTTGGTGCTCACTAGGCTCTACTGTTTATTTTTTTTAAAATATTGACCTAATAAAAATCATTGTCTACCTTAGCGAAAAAGATAAGAGTTAGAGCATAATAATATAAGTACATATTTTAAACTTGTTGATGAATATCTTATCATCTTGGCCCTGCATATTTCTATAAATAACCCATTAAACAAAATAGTCCTAAACAATTTACTAAAAATTGAGGGCGAAGATGAACACAAATCTTGCTCAAGAATAAATGATCCAGGTCCTGAAGAGAAATGCATGTTTTATGTTTACCAATTATTCATTTGATGAGAAGGCTATCGGCCACTAACCTCTATATTTTCAATGAATCCATTTTAACAATGCAAAAAGAAATCTTAACAAGTTTGTTTTCATTATTTGTAATTATATTATATTTGATGGACTATCCTTGGTAGATCCAAGTCCTTGAATACATACCTTTGAGAAGGTTGATGCCTTATGTAGTTCTCATTTGATATATTGTGCATAAAACATAATTCATATCTTTTTCATATAAACAAAAATGCTTTGCAACCAATAAGCATGTCATTAGTTAATGAAAGGGAAGGATTTTTATTGCTACGATCAACAATTTCTGGTAATAAACATAGCCACATAGTATGGAAAGGTTAGATCATCATAACAATATGTACATCATTTAAACTGAAGAAGTATCATGTCCATCGTCTTGGCTTTGCATATTTTCTTAAAATCATCCTTCAAAGAAAATAGACCTAAATGATCTATCACATACGAGAGGAAGGTGAACATGATTCTCACATAGGATTAAATGATGAAATTCTATTGCATTGATCTAATCTTGTTGATATACTATTTTTTATTTCCATTTATATGGTTTCTATTATGAGGATCCCCAATTGTGTGTTTTGATAAAATCAACAAACATTTTGTTGGCCTATCTCTAGCAAGGAACCAACGAGACCAAGAAAATACCTACTATTAAATGGGTCGACATTTCACTTTTTAAAGATCATGGTGAAGTGGGGATTTTGAACTTGGAAAACAAATATCTCATCTCTAAGTGCTAAATGTGTGTGGAAGCCTCTCTCCAATCCTCAAAGTGTGTTTTGCAAGATAGCCATGAAAAAAGTGGCCTTCTTCCAGAGGCTAATCTCATAATTAATAACATGACTAATGACTAGAATTTTTGTAAATTAATAAATGTATAAATCAATAAATTAAAGTGTTGGAACATTGTTGGTCCATGGCTAATGACTTGAGTAGTAATGAATTAATTATTGAGGTGAATCTCATATTATTGCTAATATTGCAATAAAAAAATCTTGTGTGAATAAAATTCTTTTTTATTGTTTCATTAATTACATATTGACCTTAAATCTTATATATTGGAAGGTTACTAAATAGGAAGATTTTATAGAAAATCGAGGGACTAACCAAGCACTTTGTGATAATATTGGTAATAAATATGTTGATTGGCCGGACTCACCACCTTTTCCAATAAAGTTTTATATTAAAGCCCCTAGCAATATTTTATTAATTACAAGCATGCAATAGCATAGTCACTCCATATATTTACCGATCCGCTCTCCCATATTTTCACACCTTTTGGTTTTATTTCACTAGATTTCATTTCATCTATCATGGCCTTTCCAATGTTTCCTTTCATGCAATTTTCCATGTCGGTTCGTGAAATGGGATTTTATACCAAAATTTCACATTCGTTGTTTGAAATCCATTTTTTTGATTGAATTAGAGAAAGACATGATTTATATTGAGGAGTTCTTGAGAGAATATTATCTTTCTCTAGAGGGACGTATGAGGGTAAATGTGGAAGTTTTTTGACATTCATTTTTCATCTTCTTATCATACATCCGACGAAGAATTGGGCTTTGAGATGGGTCATCACTTGGATCAAGCCAAGCATATAGGTTGGTATGGAAGTGGAAATGGACAAAACCTCGAGTGCATCATGGCCCTTCCTTTCTCAAGGCTCATTATATATAGAAGGTTTGATGGACATGGTCATTTTTGAGAGTTGTACAAATGGTTTGACATCCTAATGTGTTTTGTGTTTGGTGTGTCCAAATGGGGTGAGAGACCGAGGGTGGACCTAGTTCATTTCCACTTGCCTAGCTTTGATGATATGTTTTCTCCACTGCAATAGGAACCAACACATTTTGGATATTTTTCATGAAAAGTCATGTGGCATATGATTGGCTAAAGAGTCGAGATGCTTTATTGAAAAGAGCATATTTTCCAAAACCTCCTATGGAAACCATTTTCATCCCCATTAAAGTGGAGGTTACGAATGTGTCATCTTATTTAGTTAATAAGTGTTCTTCTAAAATATTAGTTTGTATCTTTTTTTTGGTTGTTTTATAGTAGTAGTTAGTTCCATTGTTATCGAATCATCATGTTATCTCTTACTTACTGTCTAGCATTTTTTTATATTCCCAACCACTTGTGTTTTTGGCATAGGCCCTTCAATTTTTTCAACAAAGTATTGATGGATCATTCGTTTTTTAGATTGATCCTCTCATTATATATTTACTATAAAGGGAAAGGGACCCTTCAACCCTCCTTTAGTTATAAAAAATAAGAAATCATTAATAAAATTTTTTTATGCATTGCACTAAGTAATTTAAACAATTAATCACTATTAAATTTGGTTTGTTTGAAGTTGTCAATTTGTTGCACAACTTTTCTCTACGGACCAATTCAGTTTTGTTTCTTATGGTTTTTGGATATCAAGAATTAACTGATGCAAGAAATAGTAGTTTTCTTTTAAATAGCTCAAGTTCCAGAGACATTCTTCTATTGTTATCAAAAATTTGGAAAACTTGGATATGTATGATGTTGTGTAACAAAATTTGGCCCAATGTAATGAACAACATCCATCTCAAAACCAAAAATTGTTTGCATCTGTTTGGGTTCAATAATACTATTATAGTTGTGTACCATTCAAATCATCCAAACACATTTACAAAAGGATCTGCAAAAAAAATGGAGCAAGGTGTTAAAACTAATATGACTAGGCATGATTTCATATTGTATAGATTATCAGACAACAAATCAAAAAGCAATATCTTATTACAATTTATTTATTGACACATCTATTTGTTACATTTAGGTTCTCCAAGGTTGGTCATACTACACATTAACATGGCTCTTTACATGTACAACGACATAATGACAATCACAAAAAATCTAAATGAGAAATATGTAATTGGATATGGTGCTAGAAGCACTATTTATAAATGTGATCTAAATAATTCTAAGCCAATTTCTATAAAGAGAATGTACAGTCGCTACCCACTAAGCTTGCTTGCATTTGAAACTGATGTGGAAATAGTTTAGAAGCATCAAACATCAAATCTTGAGAGTCTATATGGATATTCATTTTCTCCACTTGGAAACCTGTTGTTTTATGATTACAGGGTAAACGAGAGTCTATGGGACATCCTACATGGTGAGTAAAATGATTATGTTATGAAGAAAAATGGATCTGTACATTATAGATTCATATTTTGAAATAGAAGCATCCAATCAATCTCTAACCTTCATATTAAAATGGATTGTTGGAAAATATAACAAGTGTTTTATTAATTTTTATTTTCATATAGGATCATCAAAGAAGATTAAGCTAGACTGGAACACTCGGCTAAATATTTCTCATGGTGCTGAAGAAGGATAGCCATATCTTCATTATGATGGTAACCCACACATTGTTCATAGGGATGTGAAGACTTCTAACATTATTTTGGATTATAATTTTGAGGCACATTTTTCAGACTTCGGCATTTCCAAGTGCATTCCCTCAGCCAAAACCACACCTCTACCTATGTTATGGGTACCATTGGTTACATTGACCCAAATATGCAAGAACATCAAGGATTAATGAGAAATATGATGTATACAGTTACAAATTTCTTTGGAGTTGTTGACTTGAAGGAAGTTGTGGCCAATAACTCAAAGCTACAAGGGCCTAGCACTTTTACAAGGCTAAGAGAATGGGCTACAAGAGGGAGACTTGTGAAAACAAAAAGAAGAAAAAATGTTATACCACATTAAGGGGTGTGATGCAAATGTAGCTCATTCACATGGACCAACATTGGGAAAAAGGTGTTGGAATTTCTTGACTCACAAAGAATACAATTGTGGCACAATTGAGTCTTTTGATTGATGTAAACTATAAAATATTGGTTCAATGTATCTCCAAGGGCATAAGATTGTGTTTCTCACAAAACATTTTTCTTGCATTATGTCAAAGGATTATTTCATTTTCTTTCTCACGGAAGTGACTCATTGTTTATATGGAGAATGGAACAATTTACAAGCATAAATTCTACTATCTTTCATAGTAATAGAATTTGTGATATACATAAACTCCCAACTATGTTATTTTATTTTAATGATTACTCGAGATATAGTTTATAATAATAAACACTAGTGAACTTAATGTCATGTACAATCTAAGAAAACAATACTTGAGTTGTTACAAGATATATTTTGGGGTGAGAACATAAATTTATTATAAGTTCCACTAGAAATAAAAATAACACCACTAGCATTTAAGGCCAATGTCAAATTTAAGGATGCACATAATAAACATTGAAAGTGAGAACCTCACACTCTAAAGTTTGAGCCTCGCACTTTGAAAGTGTGAGGCTCACACTTTCAAAGTGTGAATCTCATTCACTTTCAAAGTGCGTGTGAGCTTTAACTTTCAAAGTGTGTGACTTGCACTTTTCAACATGTGAGGTTTACACATTTAGAGTGTGAGGTTCGCACTTTCATAGTGCAGGGATCACACTTTTAGAGTGTGGGGCTTGTAAATAAGCTTTATGTGTGAGGCTCACAAGTTTGGAAAATGTGTGCTCACACTTTCAAAGTGTGAGTCTCATATTTTTCATAACTTTGAAAGTGTGAGTATCAAAATTTGAAAATGTGAGGCTCTCCATTTGAAAGTGCATAGTTCACACTTGAACTTTCTATTACAGGGATTTATTGTTAGTTTTTATTTTTAATTTAATACAATGAGATCATGACTTATAATAGTTAGCACCTACTAACCTCACATCGAGGATTTTTCACTTTCTTTTAATACAACAGATCATGACTTATAATAGTTAGTGGAAACTAACCTTACATCGAGGATTTTTCACTTTCATTCAATACCACGGGCTCATGACTTATAATAGTTAGTGACCACTCACCTTACATTGATTGAGGATTTTTCAGGGAAGTTATTGTTAATTTTTTATTTTTTAAATCCAATAGGCTCATGCCTTTAATAGCAAAGAGCTCATTCTTCAACATTTAAATCTTAAAAATGGAAACATGGGAATCTAGCAAAATTTATACAAAAATATTTACTCCTCAAATAAGTCATAATGAAAATCTAAAAATAAAAATTGGAATCTAATAATAGTAATAATGAATCCATAATAGATAAAATTGAATCCAATAATAATAATAGAATAAATTGGAACTCAAATAATGGATCTTCCAAAACATGTAATCTTTGGAGTCTTGATTTACTAAAATAAGATTTGTTATGCTAATTGTTTACTTTCTTGTATTGCATTACATTATGTATGTTTCATTGAATTTTTTGGCATGAACAAATATTTGTATTATAATTTTAATGTTAATACACTTTTTTTGTATGTGTATATTTTAATAAGACCGAAAAATGGAATCCAATATATGATGAAATACATTTGTTTTGAATGAACAATGGATGAAAGTTATTTCCATCCCATTCTCTTTTGGTTAATTAACGATGCTTCGTCAATAAATCACCATTTTCCCTCTATTCACATTAATTAATTACATCTCACTCATTAATTATCCTTCATATCATTCAAGATGTCGATTAACGACCTTTCATTGATTAATGTCCACTTTTACTTGGGTTAGTTAATTATTATTAATTAATTATGCTCACAACCCTAATTCAATAAATCATTGTTTATTGGATTAAATTCCTCTCTTGCATCCCCCAAATCATACTAATTTTCCTCTAATTAGCTTCTATAAGCTTACATATACCTATTAATTAATCACACTTGATTAATTAAAACACCCCTCAACTCCCATGAGTCACTAATGATAAATTAAACTCTTCTAAATCAAGGTTACCTTTTCTAAAGCAACCTTATCCATTCTTAATCTTTCTTTACCCTTATCCAACATGTACGAAGATGTTAATCTCTCTCGACTAGAGGGTTATATAAAGAAAACTTATCCCACCCTTTATTCTTACACATTATTTTCCCTAGAGTGAACTATAGGCATTTTTATCTTGAGCCATTATCTATTGTAGGAAATAGCTTCTCCACCTTGCATTAATTCTCTCAAATTAAACAACATGAGTAGATCCAAAATTTCCTTGTAACCATTTCTTGGTGAGATATCATCTTAAAATATTGAGGAAACAACCCCATTTTGATTGCTAAATTGATCTAAATAGGCTCATTTATTAGTTAGAAAGCTTAAAGAGTAAGAAACAACTTATCATTTAGTTTGAGATTATTCATGCATTGAATAAGTTATTTCTCATAAGATCTTATCTTGATGGTTCTATAGTAGTATTGATTGTTTATTTGAAGCTACTAGGTGTTATGTTCTTCAGATTAGTAATGAGAATTTATATATGAACATAGTTGCAATAGTCTCCTCCTTTTATTCATGAGTTTTCTATTCCATAACACTTCGGTAATCATTATGTAATTAGTTAAGTCTTATATTCCCTCTCACACTGGAATATGTATGGGATGCAGACAGACTAGTTAGGCAATCTAATATCTTCAATACGTACTAGTGGATTTTGTGAATCTAAGGCAAAGAAGGCCCTTCTAACCTGAACTGGTGTGATAGATCGATCGGCAAGGATGACTGCTCGAAGGCTCCAATCAATATCGAGCTCTGGCGTGATTCGATCTATGGGTTGTGGAATACGTGGAAAATGACCTGGGATAGTTTCGTGTATGTCTCCAGATAAGGTCATATGGTGGATGGTAAATATAGTTGACTCTATGGATGATTCTCTGGCCTAGTCCAGAACTCTCTAGCTTTGTTAGCTGTTGTATCTAGTAAGGATAATTGTTCGATGATGATAGGTGGAAGTGGAGTGGATCTGAATACTAGTGTGCGTAGGCCAGTGTCTATGTCTGATTGACTTACGGATTCGTTGGGTTGCGGGATTTGTGGATCGCAACCGTAGACTCTTGGTTGTTGCGGTCTGCTTGTATGGTCATGCGTAGAGTTAGTTCCTAATCCCTAACACCCAGTAATCGTATGCTTTCTCAGCCTCTATATTCAAAACTAATAGTTGTGCGATCTTCTCAGAGTGCCTCACAGGCGTTCTTGCAACCTGAATTCTTAGGCTGGTATCTATATCTGTAAGAGTGTCTCCTGCGTCTGGCTGTGGGACCAAAGGATCACAACCAAAGGTTTGTTCTCTTTCAACCCCTTCTACAGTCATATGGATGTTACCTAGGGTAATCTGTAGTTTGGTTGATTCGACCAAAATGTGTGCGCTTGGTCATCTTCTATGTTTAATCCGCTCAACTGGGAATTGATTTGTTGCAAGCTTACCATTGTTTGGAAGACTTGGATCCTAAGATTTTGATCTATATCAGTTATTGTTGTGATGAGATTGGGCTGGGGCACGATTGGCTCGAATACGTATTCCCTGGGCTCCCTAGGTCCCGTGATTGTCATACAAAAGTAATAATGTAAATTAACTACGGCAAAGTGAAATTTAACTATTTTGAATATATCTATAGCATATATGATTTCTCTATTTTTGTATTTTCTGATGAACTATTCGAATGAATTTAGCAACTAATTTAATACATCTAGAAATTGACAGCTAAGATAACAATTTAAAACAAACAAGATAACCGAGTATAGCTATTTGTCTGTGCAATTTGTAGATCTACTCTAAACAATGAAATAACTGTTCTAATCTATTTGCAAGACTCTCGATCCTACCTCAGAAGTGAGGAATGAATCATAGTCTCTCAGAAACTATCAATCCCCACAACTTCCCTGGCAATATCGGAAGTAAAATTAACTGAAATAAAGCAATTAACTACTCTATTTGATATGATTCTAATTTAGAACTTTGAAAGCTAGAACCTGGATTCTGCAGAACAGTGGCGAATCCGACGGTGTGTGTGATCTTGTCCCCTCAGTGTGATCTCCTCGTTCCTTCGTGTTCACGTGGATCCAGAAAAAAGCATGTAATGCTAGCATCAACAGAAGTAGATATTGGGACATAGGCAGCTCAAGATACAGACTGAATACAATGCGAGTAGGAGAGGGATAGCGCAAGAGTACAGAGCTTGGCTTATGCAATTCCTAGCGGGATTTATTGCGAGTCATGAAACATGAAACGTCCAGAACCTAAAACTATCCTGTTTGAGGAGCAAAACCTGCAACTTTAATGGCTTCCTATTGATAAACAGACTATCCTATTCCAATGGATTGGATGAAATAACAAAACACTTGCACAAGATGGATATGTGGCTTACTAACAGTAAAACAATGCTAACTAAGCATGCAATGAAAGAAACTAAGCACTCTAAGAAAAATGAAAACTAAATCTATTGCAAAGAGAAATCAGAGGCAAATTTGAGGGGCCATTTTCTTGAGCACAAGCCATCTATTTATAGCATTTGCATTTACCCAAGGTAAAAACCAAATAGAACTCTTAAACTATAAACAATGGCAAAACACTATTCCAGGGAACCAGAATCATAAATGCAAGCTTATGGCGGTGAAAGAAAGCTGGTAAAATGTTGAAATTACGTGAGTCATGTTAAAAGAGCTTTCTAGAAAATGCGTAAAGGACCGCCACCCTGAGCAGGGCGGCGGTTACAGGACCGCCCCTGTTCAGGGTGGCGGTCACGAGACCACCACCCAGGCAGGGCGGCGGTTTCATCACTGAAGAGAAAAAGGCCAAGAAAAGAGGGAAAAGGGAAAAAAAAGCACGTGGGGGCTAAGCGGGGCATGCGGGATGTTAACGCACACTTGGAGATCTTTTCCGGATCCCGAACACCTTGCGAGGAGACCTGTATCATCATTGGGGCACATGTCACGTTATTTTGGCAGTACAGTACCTTACAATTTTGGGTACGTACATATTGCCCCCTCGGAGAAGCGTTTTAGCCATGAAGAGGCGTAAAATGGTGGGTCCGAGTATGGCGGTCCCGAAATGGGAAGTTAAAAGTTATACCTGATACGTCCGTGTGTTGAAATGACGCCATCCAAAATTCCCTACTACCTGCAAAAAAAAGAGAACTCAAGTGCAGATAGACACAATAGTTTGGAAAATAAATGCTAAAACAATAGGAAATGAGAATGTACCATTTGTGCGGGGATAAGAACTTACCTCCATCGGCGCTCCAAACCTGTGAAAAAGGCATTTAAAATGAATCAGGGTGCTATATATATGAAAGTGGGCCCATTTTCCTATTCATTTGCGCGAGTTGATTCGATTGATTTTGAGCTCTGGAACCCACGGTGATGGTTTCTTGCGTGAGTAGAGTCAAAATGTCCATGACGGATAGTGATCATGCCTCCACGAGCGGAACATCGACTGCGAGATCACAGGTTAGTTTTCTTCAATTTATCCCTTTTACCCCCTTAATTTTGAAATGCTAAAATCTTTGTCGGGGGGGTAATTTTTGAAAATTTTAGTGTTAAAGGTTCATCTAGGGGGCGCCTACTGGGTAGGCCTTGTTTTAGTTAGAATGGTCTTGTTTTGTCATTTTTGGGCTTTTTAGGTTTAAAAACCCGCGTGGGTTTTCGGGCCACGACCGCCGCCCTGCCCAGGGCGGCGGTTACACGACTGCCGCCCTGTTCAGGGTGGCGGTTACACTGACCGCCACCCTTAAGGTGGTGGTTACAAAACCACCTCCTGCTCAGGGTGGCGGTTTTGCACAGAATGCAAAAGGATCATCTGTTTGAAATTGTTTTTGCATTTTTAGCATTTCTACGTGCTTTCATGATTTTTCCAGTATTATTCGGATGCTAACTTGCTCTTTTTGTGTGTTTTTGGGTGTATGCAGAGCGAGAGAGGAGTATATCCGGTGGAGCCGAGAGAGGGAGTGTGACTGGCTCCCAGGAGTATTGGATGCCCTTTCACAGGATGAGGAGGACACTCTTCAGAGGGCCGGGATACTACGCATCTCACGCGTGCCCCATGTTGCTCCTTCCAGTCACATTCTTTGTGACTTGTTCTCATATTGGGATGCTGATCGGAACACCTTCCGATTGCCAGGGGTCCGCGGTGAGTGGACTATTACTTTGGAGGATGTCTATCATCATTTCTGGGTCCCGATTATTGGGAGACGTCTCACCCTTGAGACAGCAGGTTCGCGGGCCCAGATAGCACAGTGGGCCACATACATGGGAGATGCAGTCATCTCCACGGGGTCGAAGAAGGGGGTTAGAGTTCGATCCATTCCTAGTTTTCCCATCCCCTTACTTCGCCAGGCCATCATGGGGATCCTTGCCTCGAGACTGATCGGGGACAAGGGAGGAGATACATTGTTATATTGCTTGGTCCCCCATTATTACGCAGATAGAGGGACATGGCCGGATATATGCCTGGGGAGCAGACATACTTGGGACCACCTACCATGATCTATACAGATAGTCCATTTACAGGGGCAGTCCTTGAGCCATCCGACCCTAGTCATGAGTTGGGTCTATGAGCACTTCATCCCCTACGGCAGAGGTGTAGAGGTGGCAGATCCCGGAGCTGTGAGGGCAGCCAGATGGATAGATATGTCGGTGCTCCGAGCACCTCATCAGCCAGTTGCTTCTCTGACTACTGCCGACATGGAGGCCACACCATACCAGACTATGGCAGGTATATGGGGCGAGGAGGCTCTTACTTTGATCTCCTGCTCCACGACAGGGCAGCTTATTGATAGAGTGGGGCGAGTGGAGATGCACCCCTTTGGCCGAGTTCCTCAGCAGTTTGGCCTACCATACATGGGTATGCTTCCCCGGTAGCGCCAGTATACAGATCAGTCCGAGAGGCCAGAGGGGGGCCTAGAGGCCGGGGTTGGATAGTGGTTACTCCTGGCATTCCTATTGCGGCCAGGAGGATAGTACGTGCCAGAGGGAGAGCCGGTGCGCCTCAGGCACCCTTGCTTCAGATTTCCGTGGGTCCTGCCCATAGCGCATGATGACCCCATTGACATAGACTCTGAGTCTAAGGAGTTTACAGGGGGAGAGACAGAGGAGGACACCGAGGAGGACAGTGATCCTGAGTGGCATGACACTCAGGATATCATGCAGCAGAGAGGGCCGAGCAGAGTGCAGAGAGAGTGACTCTGGTTTCAGAGGAGCCACTCTCCCAGGGCCATGGCGGGGAGGATGAGTCCGTTGCGGGGTGCTACGTTGCTCCAGCCACAGGAGCAGCCCCTCAGTCGGCGGCGGCATCCGTGGCAGGTGCTGATCCTATAGATCCATCCTGGAGGCCTGGTGATCCGAGTAAGTTACCCTCTCTCCTTTTAATGTTTGTTTTTAGTTAGGATCTCCTTAGTTACTATCTCTCCTTTTATTTATCTTGTATTTCTAATCTCTTGTTTGGTTTCTAATTTGTTTTCTCCTTTATTTGCAGAGACCGATGAGTGGCGGGACTTGATTCGCAGGGTATGTACTGATACCCTGATGATCCCCATGGAGAGGACCCACGCAGAGCTATCCATAGATGCTGGGGAGCCCTCAGCAGCTGGTAGGCACACTGACGTCTTTGCCCCAGTCTGGCATGTGGCCAGGATGGTATCGACTCTCCACACGGAGCTAGCGGGGTATAGGACGGCCGAGCGCTTGATGAGGAGCCATTCTCGTGGTGAGACTGCGGCTGCCCCTCGGGATCCAGAGCCCTCCATGTGCATTCAGAGCGCCGGCGTAGCCGAGTCCTAGGCATGGGCGTGCGCCTTCAGAGGGGTCTCGTAGGGATTGAGGAGCCACTTGGCTCTCCTAGATTTTGTATGATACATTCTTTTGTATATCCGGGCTCTTTGAGCATTTTGACCATGCTTAGTGCATGATGGCATTGTACAGAAACGTTGATCATTTATATATATATATATATATTTATATATATTCTTTTTGGATCAAACCTTTGGCATTTATGGCTCTGCTTCTTTTCTAGTTTCCTCATGTAAATTATGATGTTTGAATGCATGCTTTTTTTGGAATGTATGCAATGGAGAACAAATGATGCAAAATGTTTATTTTCCTTTTGTATTTCATGATGCTGATATATGATGATGTAGATATAATGTGATTTTGAATCTTAGTTTCTGTAAGCAATTTTGAACACTTCATATTTGTTTTGGCAAAGTAGTGAATATAAACCGGTATGATGAGCAGATAAACCTGCCCCTACCCCCAACTCCACGCAACTAGTAAGATGCGAGGGCTTATCACCGAGAGTTGGAAAGGGCACAAGTTGTGAAATATGCTGAAATGATAGTGATGAAAGATAGACAAAGTTTTGGTGGAACCAAATTGGGAAGCTACAAGCTTACTCTACCCGAGTGACTTCATAGTTTAGAATGCTACTTACTTTGCGGTTTATCCAGACTTAGATCCTTAGATGGCCACATAGTAGACAAAATCTGGGTTTTTAGGATTTTGAACTCTTTTGGAATTTTGGACATCTGATTCATTTGTTTTTGACTCAAAGACTTCGAGATTTGAATTGTTTGCTTATGACCTTTTGCATTTGTTTGTCAAGAGGACCCCCTACACTTTGCCCCATGCTACCAGTAAGAAGCGTGGGTTTATCACCGTGGACAAAGCATAGGTGAGTAAGGGCATTTCCATCCTTTCCCAACCCTACGCCACTAGTAAGAGATGCAAGCTCATCACCAAAGGTTGGTGGGGCAAGGAAATGTGTAAAATTAAAATTTTCTGTTTTGATTAATATTTGACTTGTTTTCTTGAGTAAAATGTCAGTATGTGCTTATTTCCAAAGAGATATACATATGGGATAGATGTGACACCATGAAGCTTCTGGAACAGACCATAGGCAAGACACCTATCCTAAGAAGAAACCAAAAGTGAGAACAAGCCCGCAGATCTTGGTATGGTTACCGTTTAAGACTTTGTCATATCTAGCTTTATTTGATGACATGATTCCGAGATAATTTGATGATATCATGAAAATGGAGAGGTATGATTAGAAAGTTTATGCCAACAACATCATGAGTTTGTAATGAATTTCTTTGAGAACAAAATTCCTTGATCACAATTTGTGTACGAAACAAGCGGACAAAATGATCTTAATCTATATGAAGATGCAATGTAAATATAATTATAAATAGTGCTAGTTGCTTACGCGTAGAACCGCTTGAGGTGTAGGGAATTGACCGTTTCACCAAATTCCTCACCTTCCAGCATACATAAGAGGTATGCACCATTTCCATAGTCCTTCATGACTCGGTATGGGCCCAACCATTTAGGCCGAATTTCCTTCCTTCACCGGTCTTTTTGTCGATACGGCTGTCTAGCCTTAGAACTAGATCACCTTCATATATGTCGCGTTCATAGACTTTCTTGTTGTACTGCTGGCACATCCGGTCAACATAGGCTCTGTGTCATTGTTCAACATCTAACCTAGCTTCATCTAGGCTTTCTAATTGGGAGAGACGTGCTTCCCTGTAAGCGTCTTCATCCAGAATCCCTTGTAATGAAATACGGAGACTGGGTATTTCAACCTCAAGTGGGAGAACTACCTCTGCCCCGAATACTAGTGAGAAAGGAGTTGCTCCCATTGGTGTTCTTATTGAGGTTCGGTGGGCCCATAAGGCCGGATATAACTTCAAGTGCCAATCTCATTTGTTTTCTTTCACCGTTTTAAGGAGAATGGCTTTTAGTGTTTTATTTGTTGCTTCAGCCTGTCCGTTGGCTTGTGGGTAATACAAGGAAGCCGTATGATGGCTTATTTTAAATTTATTGCACAATTCATGAACTTCATCATTCTTAAAAGAAGTCCCATTATCTGAGATAATGACTTGCGGGACACCGTACCTACAAATGATTTGGTTCAAAATGAATTTGGCGATTACAGAACCCGGTACAGTAGTAAGAGGCATAGCCTCTACCCACTTGGTGAAATATTCGGTGGCCGTGATTATAAAATTATGGCCATCTGTAGATGAGGGAGAGAATTTCCCTATCAAGTCGAGACCCCACGTAGAAAAGGGCCATGGAGTAGCAATTGGTTGTAGAGCTTGTGCTGGCATGTGGATCTCATGGGAGAACTCTTGGCACTTATGACACCTGCGTACAAACTCTACTGCGTCGTGTTCTAGAGTGGGCCAGAAATAGCCCATTCGATGTATTTTGTGAGTGGTGGCATGGCCACCGAAGTGGCCTCCACACATTCCACTGTGAGATTCATGGAGAATCTTCTTGGATTCTTCTGTGTCGACACATCTTAGGAGCATTCCATCGAACACTTTTCGATAGAGCACTTGCTCTATAATGACGTATTTGGCTGCAATAATGCGTAACCGCCTTCTTTGTTGTGGTGTAGCCCTTTCTGGATACGTATGGTCCATGATATAATTAATGATATCAGTGTACCAGGGACACTCAGAGATAGGAGGTCTGGTTTCAATGTAGTATACGCACTCATCGGGAAAGTCTAGATTTACTAGATCGCCTCCATCTAATGGGTTATCAGCTAACCAATCCATGATGATTTGTCCTTTAACCGACTTCTGATTTACAAATGTTAATTTGAATTCCCCCATTAAGGTTATAAAACATCCAACCTTCTTAGACAAGGACCCTTGTGTGAGGAAAGTTCGTAAATGGTCCATTTTTACCATGACCCTTGTTTCTTGATTCAACATATAGTGTCTTAAGCGTTTGGTTGCAAAGACTATGGCGAGGCATTCTCGTTCTGCTTGTGTATAACGTGTTTCATAGTCGAGCAACGTTCGGCTAATGAAATAAATCACGCATGCTCTCTCTTGTCATCATCCTCTTGGGCCAACATACAGGCCAGCGAGACATCGGTAGCTCGTGAATATAAAATTAACGGGTGGTCTAGCTTAGGTGGCATTAGCGTAGGTGGTGATAACAAGAAACGCTTAACTGCGTCAAAAGCTTCATTGCAATCTTTAGTCCAATCAATACTATAATCTTTCTTGAGTAGATTGTTGATTGGATGGATGGCGAAACTTAAGTCCGGATGAATCTCCGGATTGCACCAAGTTTTCCGAGAAATGACCTGATTCCAGATTCATTCGAAGGTGGGACCATTTCGAGGACAGCCCAAATTTTGGTTGGATCAACATCTATCCCTCATGACGATATGATGTAACCTAGGAGCTTTCCTCCTGTTACACCAAAGACACATTTCTCTGGATTTAGTGTGACTCCGTATTCTATTAGACGTGAAAGAATGATGCGGAGCACCTCCGGGTGGTCACAACGCTTCTTGGCCTTAGCCAACAAGTCATCTACGTAGGACTCCACAATTTTATGAATTAGATCATGAAATATATATGTCATAGCTCGCTGGTATGTAGCACCAGCATTCTTGAGACCGAATGGCATAACAACGTAGCAATAGGTTCCCCAAGGAGTTATAAATGTGGTTTTAGCTTGGTCTTGTTCAGATATTCTGATTTGATTGTATCCCGAGAATCCATCCATGAGAGACAAAAGTTCAAACCCAGTTGTTGCATCAACAATGACATCTATGGATGGTAATGGGAAGTCATCCTTAGGACATGCTTTGTTAATGTCTCGAAATCTATGCAAATGTGTATCTTCCCATTCTTTTTGAGAACGGGAATGATATTAGATACCCATTGAGAGTAATCGACTGGTTTGATGAATCCTACTTGGAGGAGTTTTATTACTTCCTCTTTCACCATGAGAGCTACCTTAGGTTTCATGGGTCTTGATTTTTGTTTAACTGGCTTTGCATCAGATTTAGTGACGAGGTTGTGCACCACAATGTGGGGTGCAACTCCTGTCATTTCCTTATAATTAAATGTGAAAGCCTTCTGATGTTCCTTGAGGATTCGAGTGTGTATTTCTACTTCTTCTAGGGTTAGCGAGGATCCTAGTTTCAAGATCTTTGGTTCATCCTCCATTCCGATGTTAACATCAATTGTCTCTTCGATTAAGGAGGCATTACCTTCTTCAAACTCAGGTGGGGCTGGAGGTAAATCCAAATCATCCCTATTTTCTACTGTGTATATGCTAGGTTCCATTTCGAGGAAGATCCATCATGGGATTTCCAAAGTAGGAAGACGAATGTGGGATTAAGGACAAATCTATCATATGATAGGAGAGATGTAATGCCGCATAGGCGTTTAAGTAATTCAGAGTGGCCATATCACTATCAATGTGGTCTAGGATAGTAGATTCATTTCCGTTTAAAAGAGAATTTGTCATTGTTTTTATCAATGGTTCATCACGAAGGGATACCATGAAATGGGTATCCTCTAACTTACTGTTTGGAGTAAAGCGTGATGCTGAGGTTGCTATAGAATCGGTGAGAAGATTGTGTTCTCGCGGGATTGCTTCAATTGATATGAAGTCAAACTCCTTGCTTAAATCTAATACAACTATTTTGTAAAGTTGTAAGTGCTCGGCTTTGGTTTCATATATCTCAGAGACTTGGTTTGCTACCAATTGTGAGTCTCCTAACACCCTGATGTTATTAACACCGATCCTTTTGGCTAAAATGAGGCCAAGGAGGAGGGCTTCGTACTCAGCGCCGTTGTTTGTACATTTGAAATTTAGTTTGAAGGTGAAAGGTAAGACTTTTCCTTCGGGGAAGTAAAGATTACACCTGCCCCTCCGTAACGACATCTAGCTCCATCAAAATGGAGTGTCCAATATTTAGCTGGGAATATGGATGCTGGGATATCTGTTGTGTTTGCATTCTACTTCCACCATACAGAGATCCTCTGCTGGAAGAGAGCCAATACCTAGGGAACATCCCATGCCTGCAGAGTCAAATGGTAAGAACATTGGTAGATCTTGTTCTAGCAATTCAATGATTTTTGCAGTAGTTCCTAATGATACCATTTCTACAGTGTTAGCCTCATCTTTGGGGGTTGGGGTTGCCTTGGCTGGGCTCATAGCTTCAAGATCTATCGTAGGTACTAACTTTTCTTTTGGTTTTGCGTCGGTAGGTTTATTAAGTTGGTTTGTTGGGAGTTCAAACTCCGAGTGCACACTGGTCTTTTCTTTAAGTCAGCTAGGTGTACATCGAATGGTTTTGGATCACCTTTGGCTACAAATATCTTCCCTAAGTGTAAAAACCTTACTTCTTGAAATAGCGTAGAAGGGATTGCCTTCATGCGGTGTATCCAGGGTCGGCTGAGGATCATATTATAGTTAGTTTCTCGATCTATAATATAAAACTCGGTCAAGATGGTTTTGGGTCCTAAGGTGACCGGTAATATTATAGTTCCAACCGAGGTGGCTTTAAGACTATCATAGCCTCTTAATGTATTTCGAGTCGTGGAACAATTTGTTTCCCCATATCCAAGTTTTTGAAGGAAAGAGAAGGGAACTATGTTAACTGCCACCCCATCATCAACCATTGCTCATTTCACGTAGTTATTATAAACCCATACTTGTAAGTGTAAGGCTGGATCACCTCGGCGTGTGATCTCAGCATCTGTCGGCATTTTGTTTATCTCGAATATGAATTCGACATCCCTATCTGCCTGCCCTGGAGGATGAACATCGAAGTCTATATGATTTACCTATGTCTCAGGAGGTGGAGTGATGTTAATTAAATGGCCCAAACCTAATGCCTCTAAAAGAGCAGCCCTGTGAGCAGGGGAATTTTTTAATAAATCCAAAAAGGAGATGTGCGAGAAGGTTTTTGTTAGGTCGTTAATTAAGTCATAGGCACCCACAGGTTTCACTACGATTTGTTGGATGTTATCCGTCTCTGGCAGGTGGTTTGGACTTGGCTGAGAGAAATACTCTCGTGTCCTTGTTACAGCTTCGATGGGTAGTTCGGCGTCTAATTCTACTAAACCGACTATCTTGGGTCTTGGCTGACTTCCTAATTGTGGCGCAACTGATGGATTTAATGAAGTCGAGGCTTCATGATCATTGTTTCCCATCATTATGCTTTTGTTTGTCCCATTTGGACTTAGCCTATTGTTATCGTGATTTGGGAGTGGATCATTAAAGATCTTGAGGGGAGCATTCTGAGGGGAAACCCCCTGTGAAGGTATTTGATGCCGGTGATATAGGATCTGCCAAGAACATATCCATGAAAAGTTGTCTTTGTTCATCTGGCAAGCGTTGCATGAATTTGTTGTAGTCACGGCACGTTCTAGTGTCATGGCCCGAATTTTGTGGAAACCACAATACGAATTAGGATTGTAATTCCTAGTTTGTTGGTTTGGTGCGTATTGTGGTCCAAAATTTTGATCAAACCGTTGTCTACTAGGATTAAAATTTTGCGTTTGTTGTCTTTGGTTTGAATTCTGGTTTTGGTATCTAGTTGAATTTTGGCTTGGACCCTCTGTGGGATTTCATTTGTTGTTGTTGTTGTTGTGGATGGTTAAAATCCACTGTATTGATTGTTGGGGTAAAGTTGTTGTTTCGTTGATTGTTCATTGGTGGTGAAGTATTCACATTATTTACCTTTTTAGGCTGATCGGTTACTCCATCTGTTGTTACACCCCAATTTTTATTAAGGATTTTAGGTCCTTGATTGACGTTCGTGGTAGTAGGATAAGCTGTAGTGTTCTGGTTGGAGGTGACTAACCTCCCATTTTCTCCATATGTTTTGCGACCACTATCAATTGCTGCTTGATCTATTCGAAGAGCACTCTCAAGTACTTCATCGTAAGTTCTTAATGGGAACTTCTGGACTTCTTCCTTCACCTCTCTGCTAAGAGAATGAAGGAATAAATCACATAGTTCCATCTGATCCATGTTCGGAGCACTTGCCGAAGAATAAAGAACTGTATGCCACCTTTGGATGAAATGGGTGACAGATTCATTGTGTTCTTGTTTAATGTGCAAGAATTCCCTGATTCCTATCCTTAATAGTTTATTCATGTCAAAGGCCTTAATGAACTCTGAAACGAGTTGTTTGAATGAATGGATGGAAGCCTCAGGTATTCTATAATACCAGTCGAGAGCGATACCCTCCAAAGTTTTGGGAATATTTTAGCAACAACCCCATCCCATGGGAGTAGTTCTCGAATGGCTGTAGCGTAAGCTTTGATATGTGCATTTGGATCTCCCTCACCTTTGTATTTGGGCAAATCGGGAAGAGGTCTTGGAAGCATGATGCTTCGTATGGTGAAATCTAAGGGCTCTTTCAAGTATTCTGAATATGTCCCTATCGCATAGGTTTCGACCATTGATGGTGCCTGCTGAGGGAGCGGTGGTGGAATGGGTTGTTGATATGGCATTGCATATGCATTGGTAGGGGCGTAAGGAAACCCTTGTGGTTGAGTAAAAATACCGGGAGAGGAGAGCATATCCCCTTGTGGTGATTTGGAGTACATGTTTAAGTATGAAGGGGTATTGTCCAAGAATGGATTATTTTGTGCTAGACCGGGAGGAACAACGTTAGAAATGGTGGGTCTAGTTGGCATTTGTTGTGAATACTGAGGAGTCATGCCTAACGTGCCTACTCCTGTGAGGAGGTCTATTTGGCTAGGAGGATTAGAATTTCCTGTTTGTATGAATTGAGAATGATGATTTGCCTGGGCAAGTTCTAACCCTCTCACTTTTTCTACTAACGTTGAAATGATTTCATTTGGTGAAGTCACGGTGTTTTTCCGTAGTGGCGTTTGTTGTATATCATGGTGTTGTATAGGCATGTGATATCCCGCTATGAACTGATCGCTTGCCCTGCCAAGTTTCCCAGGGGCATTTCCTATATGTAGTGGGATGGAAGTATTTTCTTGAAAAGAGACCTCGGGTTGTGTTTGTAAACCTCCTATAGGTGGGTACATACTTCGAGAACGTTGGTCATTCCTGGCATAACGTACCAAATATTCATCGTCTAAACCTCGGTATGAGTCTGATTGTCTACTAATTTGTGGTCTAAGCAGCACCTGAGGAGATGAACCAGATTCTCTGGTGAACGTCATGTTATTCGAGCCCGAAGGCTCTGTTTGTTGCGTTTGAGCGAGCTGATCTAACTCCTCAGTTTGAAATGATGAGTTATATCTGATTCTTGGAGTTTGTGTTGACAACTAGTTAGTTGAGTAGTTGTCACCCCATACTGAGAGTGAGGGTGATGATTGTCTATTTTGTTGGGCGTAGTAAGCCTCAAGGCCCAAGAGGGCCTGCCATATGCATCGAATCCCGACATATTCGGGGGGTATATGAATACCCGCAGAATAATGGGAAGGAGCGAAGGTGATGGTGAAAGCTAATGAGGTGGAAAAGATGAAAAGTATACTAATTTTGAAGAACACGTAATAATATGACTCCAAACTAGAAAGTAGGAAGTTCACGTCGGGTTCACCAATTTTGTATGATGGAAAAGTGACAAGCGAGTGTGGGAATCTACAAGCAACTCTTCCTCACACCCGACCTCCCGAGGTCATGCCAAGATAGCCGGTGGGTATGGAATATGTATGGGATGCAGACAGACTAGTTAGGCAATCTAATATCTTCAATACGTACTAGTGGATTTTGTGAATCTAAGGCAAAGAAGGCCCTTCTAACCTAAACTGGTGTGATAGATCGATCGGCAAGGATGACTTCTCGAAGGCTCTAATCAATATCGAGCTCTGGCGTGATTCGATCTATGGGTTGTGGAATACGTGGAAAATGACCTAGGATAGTTTCGTGTATGTCTCCAGATAAGGTCATATGGTGGATGGTAAATATAGTTGACTCTATGGATGATTCTCTGGCCTAGTCCAGAACTCTCTAGCTTTGTTAGCTATTATATCTAGTAAGGATAACTGTTCGATGATGATAGGTGGAAGTGGAGTGGATCTGAATACTAGTGTGCGTAGACCAATGTCTATGTCTGATTGACTTATGGATTCGTTGGGTTGCGGGATTTGTGGATCACAACCGTAGACTCTTGGTTGTTGCGGTCCTGCTATGGTCATGCGTAGAGTTAGTTCCTAATCCCTAACACCCAGTGATCGTATGCTTTCTCAGCCTCTATATTCAAAACTAATAGTTGTGTGATCTTCTCAGAGTGCCTCACAGGTGTTCTTGCAACCTGAATTCTTAGGCTGGTATCTATATCTGTAAGAGTGTCTCCTACATCTTGTGGGACCAAAGGATCGCAACCAAAGGTTTGTTCTCTTTCAACCCCTTCTACCATCATATGAATGTTACCTAGGGTAATCTGTAGTTTGGTTGATTCGACCAAAATGTGTGTGCACTTGGTCATCTTCTATGTTTAATCCGCTCAACTGGGAATTGATTTGTTGTAAGCTTACCATTGTTTTGAATACTTGGATCCTAAGATTCTGATCTATATCAGTTATTGTTGTGATGAGATTGGGCTGGGCTACGATTGGCTTGAATATGTATTCCTTGGGCTCCCTAGGTCTCGTGATTGTCATACAAAAGTAATAATGTAAATTAACTACGACAAAGTGAAATTTAACTATTTTGAATATATCTATAGCATATATGATTTCTCTATTTTTGTATTTTCTGATGAACTATTCGAATGAATTTAGCAACTAATTTAATACATCTAGAAATTGATAGCTAAGATAACAATTTAAAACAAACAAGATAACCGAGTATAGCTATTTGTCTGTGTAATTTGTAGATCTACTCTAAATAATGAAATAACTATTCTAATCTATTTGCAAGACTCTCGATCCTACCTCGAAGATCATAGTCTCTCGACTATCTCCCCAAACTGAGGAATGAATCATAGTCTCTCTATTTGAAATTCTATTTAGAACTTTGAAATCCCCATTTTGTAGAATAATGGGCCAATCCGACAGTGTGTGTGATATTGTCCCCTCGGTGTATCTCCTCATTCCTTCGTGTTCACAGGATCCGTAAAATTAATGCTAAATCAAAGCAATTAACATACTCTATTTGATATGATTCATCACCTTACCCGCCACCTCACTTTGCCACCTCATCATGACCTAGCCCTAACCCTAAACTAACCTAATTAAGACCCATGACTTGGTCTAGACTCACATCCATAACTAATGCCTCCTTACTCGCACCCAAAGCCGACCTTCTAGCCACTTGACCAAGCCCGCAACTGATCTCTCGGGAGAAAAGCAGGGAAGGTGGGCTATTTTACTAAAAATAGCCTACTTTTTCCTTACCGATGCCGGTTCCTACTCGACCGCCGTCGGTTACGTAACCGCCATCGGTTCCCTGTAAATGGGCTCCCCAAACCAAAACAACGGATCGGAATTTCATTTGGGAGATCAGTCAAAGGATTTCTGGATCAACAGAGAGCATTGCGAGTGAAAAACAGAGGCCAGATCTTCACTTGACAGAGCAGAGACGAGTGGAAATACCAGAAGTGTTTACAACCAAGGAGATCAACTTGCATCTTTGTCAAAACGAGTAAGTCACATCTTGCATGTCCTCTGTTATAACATTTCTTATGCTCTGTGAATTTCAGTCCTCCTAAATCCGTCTCTGAATCTACTACCCAACGTGTCATTGCATCTAACTGTTATTCTTTTGCTTCTAATCATCCCATTTCCTAATATCATCCATAAACCAGCCTTACAAAACACCATAGCTACTAAGAAGATCCTAGAACCCACCGGTATCGGTTATCGATATCGAATCATCGAGATATCAAGAACCTCCATCGGTTCCTCGATCAAAACCAGAAAACCAGCCTTTCCCTACCCAGGTTCAACGAAACAATCTAATTGATATTTTGCAGTCTTTTGTGTTAATTCATATTAGCAGGGGAACTGACCACCTTCGAAAGGAAGTTTTATATTTCCTGGGCCCAAGGTAGTTTCCTCATTTATTGTTTAATCAAAATCTTGTGGTCTTGTGTTCTTATTTGCAGGTAGTCCTTCCAAGACAAAAAGGAGTTCTTCGCAATCAGCCTGATCTTTCTCTACGGTACGCGCACACCATCTCGACATTCTACAGGTATTCCTCCTAGCACCTAACTCTTATCTGTTTCTAAAAGGAACGAGTCATTCCGAGTGAAACATTTTGGCACGCCCGGTGGGACCCATTTTGGGTTTCTTTCTCTTGCTTATTTTCATTTTAGGAAGCATACTTGCTGTTGCTGCTTTTGTTGTATATTTCGTAAAGAATTTGTCTTGCTTTCCTAGTTTCGCATTAGTGAAAGTCATCTCTCTTGCTTCATCGAACATAATTTTCGATTTGGGTTTAAAACACATGCATTGCATTCCTGCTTGTTGTTCTTCAATTCTAGTGAACATAGATTAAGTAACAGGTCGTACACGTGGGGGTGATATCCACGGTATTGACAGGAAATTAACCCTAGTTTCACTGCACAACACATACCGAATCACTTCACAATTAACACAACAACTCAAACATCCCCCCTTTTCCGTGGTATTCCTCCGCCCGATTGAGGTAACCTTATAAGCCAAAACAAACTTGACATTTCCCCTAGGTCTTGTTGTTTAGGATCTGACATCATCTTACGTCTAAAGGCATAAGCCCACGATAACTAAAATTAACCCTAGGATTAGTCTCTGGATTTGCGTGTGCATCTTGCTTGTTTTCAAATTCTGTTTTCTCTGTCATACTTTGTCTTCTGTGATCAATAAGTTGACAAATATACTCAACATTGCTAAAAATCAAATTAGCAGCCTTTTATATCTTCTTATCCTAGACTTTTGACACCGGCATCGGTTAACTGACCGACGTCGTCTGCTCTCTGACCGACACCGGTTATTAAACCGATATCGGTTACTGTCTTCATCAGCCCCTGACAAACCAGCAACTTGCCAAATTCATCATTCTGAGGTTGTTTTTGTTCTTGATAGATTGAAACTTTCCTGTGTGTTCTTGTCCATGGTTGTCATCACTCGGAAGCAAGCCGCCGCCATGGTTTCACATGCCTGCTCTGTGTCTTTGCCTGAATCACCCCCTTCACATTCTATAGGGAACCCTACGGACACCAGTGAGATCCCCCAAATTCCTGTAGGAGACAAGGACTTTGCCAAATTTCTGGATGCTAATCCCAGCGCTGTACAATACTATTTGTCTCATGCCCCTGACCGTACGCCTGATGGTCAGCTCCTTGTTGGCATGCCTATTAGTATAGCTGCTCATTTAGCTCCCACTCCTCCTGATAACACCGCCTTACTTCCTGCATCTTTAGCCCCTTCTCCCAATCCGACAGCTTCAGAGGTTCATACGACTCAGATTGGCTTTTCCTTGGCTAATTTTGGACCTCACGTATCGTTACCACCAACTGCCCCTACCTCATCTCTCTTTCAGACCACTCCATTCATGACTTGCTCTCTGCCACCTATTCACACGAGCTTTCCTTCTCAAGCTCCGCCTACCTTTTCATTCCCATACACGTATCCAGTAACCTCAACACCTTATATGGGACATCCCTATTCTATTGCTCCAACATACTCATCCTCCATACCTTACCAACACTTAGCCCCACCATTGTCCAACGGAAGCCCTTGGTCCAACTTGCCTCCGTTTACCACAACCGCACCATCATCTCATCCAACCACAGATTTCATCAAACAAATGATGGACAAAATGCAAAACCTGGAGGCTTCTGTTTCGGGAAGTCATAGTGCCTTGACATACGAGCAAGTTTGTCGGGAGCCCATTCACCCTTCTGTCCCCCTTCATTCATATCCTCCTCAATGGGAGTTGCCAAAATTTACTCGTTTTAACAGTAAAGAGGATCCTCAACAACACTTGCGATCATTTAGACACGCTTGTTATTTGATCGCCCATGATGATGCCTTGTTACTCCGCACCTTTCCCATGTCCTTATCAGGACCCGCCTTGGAATGGTACAGTGCTTTAACCCAGCACTCGATCTTTTCTTTTAACCAACTAGCCCAATCTTTCTTGGATCATTTCTCCATTAACATTGCCAAGAAAGTATCTATCACCGACCTCTATGCCATCCGACAATTTGAGGACGAATCTATCGCAGATTTCGTTGGACGATGGCGGGGCCTTATCAACCAACTTACGTATGCCTTACCTCAAACCGAACTTATCGAACTGTTTACGCGGGCCTGCGCTAAGCACATCTCCCCCACCCTCCAAATTCAAACTTTCCGTACATTCGACGAGGCCTTTACTATGGCCCGAAAACTAGAAATTCGAGCCTTAGAAGAAGAGAAATTGCGGTTGCGTAACAAAAACCCCAATTTCCAAACTCCAGATTCTACCAACAAGCCAAACACCACCACTCCTCACGCGTCCACTTCTTCTAAATCAAAAGGAGCTGTCCACGCGGTAATGGTCAAATCTCAAACACCATCCAATACTCCACCGAAAACCACCTATAAGTACAAAGCCGAGCCCATCAATTACACTCCCTTGGGAGAAACTTATGGCGTCATCCTGGAGAAATTGCTCAAAGCTGGGGCTATCACCTTGCCCCCTGTTAAACCTCACTCTGGGTTTGACTCCACCCGCGCAATACCTTCCTGGTACAAAGAAAATGACTTTTGTAACTTTCACCGCGTAAAAGGACATAGTCATGAAAACTGCAAGATGTTGAAAAACATAGTGCAGGAAATGGTTGACGCAGGGGATATAGCCCTCGATAATCCTAACGCCCCTGCTAACCGAAATCTGAAAATTTTCAACAAGCCATTCCCGAATCACTCATCCAACAGTAACGTAAACCAAGATATCTTAGCCGAGGAGAGTGTTCATGAGATCCATGTAGTCTTCGATTCTCAGCCAAAAGCCTCTATTGAAAAAATTTTGAATCAAGCCTCTCCACCAATACAGGAGTCTGAACCTCCTTCACCACCATCAAGCCAAAGTGAAATCATTCCTTTACCCATAAAAGAGTTAACTTCCCGGACTTCTCTTCTCATCGATGAGTCTTCTTACACCACATCCCTACAAGACTGTGAGCGGATGTTATCTAATTTATCTATTTCCCAAACGTCCCCTTCTACCGCTCTTGCTGCACAAGAGGAAGGCTCGCCACTCCTTTTGACATCCTTAGACGAGAAATCTCTTACACTGACATCACCACATTCTTTAAACATGACAGATCCCCTCAAACACGCCCTCCTACCTATTAGTCCCTCATCACCTAAATCTTTTCAACAACCGGTTGACCTCTTAACATCTATTGATACAGTGCCTCATCTACCTCCTGTGTCACACCCACAGTGGACTGGAATCACAACCCGTCGTTCTTCCGTACAAAAGTTCATATTCACACGTGAGGACTGTCATTCCACAGAAGATAGACAGGCCCTATGGGAACGTTTGAGTACCCCTTTTTCTACTCAAATGCAAATGACTGATCCTGATGTCTCCACCATATACCCGAAGTGTTTACAGAAGCTTAAAATGCCCCTGTTCTCACCTTCACCCCCCTCACCTCTACCAAATGCCCCATCCACTTCTATCAACTTAACCAGATCTTCCCCTACGCTTGGGACCTCACCAATGCCCAGTCTAACGCACCCACCTAAGTGACTCGATCTATCCAAAAATAAATCCATCCCGCCACCTAGGAGACAAACTCAATCCGTGCCCCTATCACAATCAAAACCATCATCGTCATACCTACCTTCCATATTGGGACCCCATCCCTCTACCTTACATCAATATATCATACCTCCTGCGTTTTCTTCAAAACAACCTACGCCTTCCGCACCCATACAGAAATTCCAGGGTATAGCAACACCGTCACTCCGCATATCCTATCCACCTATCAACCCTAAACAAATTCCATCATCAAAAGATTTGTTTTCGGTCACTCCTATTTCCCCGTGGTTGTTTTCTGATACCACATCATCTGCGGCCTCATCATCCAACATAGCTTCTGCACCAAAGAAATCACGTTTAGTGAAAACCACGTATCAACACCCCTCGGCTAAACCACCACCCGTGCGAACCAACCACGCCCAAACATTACCAAAACCCACACAACCAATACCCTCATCCTCTTCCGATTTTGACCCACTCAAAGGATCTTACGCCAAAATCCTTGCTATGTTGGTGGAGAATGCGACCATTTCCCTACCTCCACTTAGACCTTATGACCCGTCTAAACCCCGACCTATGGGTTACGATGAGTCTAAAATCTGCGCTTATCACCGCACACCAGGACATGATGTGGAGGGATGCAAAGCTCTAAAAACCATCCTTCGTCAGTCACCTCTCCCGGATAGAATGATTAAGAAAGACAACTTACGAAGGGAGAGACCTTTAGTTTCCATTCCCTCTCCTATACCATCTGTCCCCGCCTCACCAAGATCTATCATTATTACAACCCCACCTCTTGAAGACCATGAGTTATCCCAACCATCTTCCTTATCTCAGGTCTACGAGATTAATATGATTAGTGTCATTTACTCGAGGCCAGAAAAACAATGGGAAAGCAAAAGAAAACACACCTACGGCATCTCTTTCTCCGTCAAACATCCTGATTGCACCACCACCTAAAGTGGTCATTCGCGGACCCGCCTATCCCGTCTCTAATGGCATTGCTCACCGAAATATGATTAAACAACTTCACCAATCGCGCCCGTAAAATGACACCGTGTGATCTCATTCAGACTTCTGAATCTCATCGACAAGCTCTCGTTGAGATCCTTCAAGGGATAGAGGTTTTACCTAATGAAACCCTGCCTGTCACCTCCATTCTAACACCCAATCACGTTGCTTCTCTCACCAAACAACCCACTGCCCCAACCACTTCTGTCTCTGTACAACAAGCTGCTTGCATCGGTCAGGCTCAAAGACGAAATTGTTGACTTTGGTACGAAGATCCCGACCTGCTCTTTTCATCTCAAACTTACATCCGGGACATTCGGGTACGTCGTGTTATGATTGATGGGGGTGCTAGCCTAAACATCATCTCTTCAAAAGCCTTCCAACAAATGAATATCCCTTCTAGTTGCATGTGTGCCAACCCCATCATGTTGCGGTCATTCAATGACGCTATTACTTCTACCTTAGGCACTGTGATCCTCAACATTCGGGTAGGACCACGTACTTTACCCGAACTCTTCTATGTCTTGGAGGGAGAGTTCCAATATAATATATTGCTGGGTCGTCCTTGGATCCGAGCCATGGGATGCGTTCCCTCAACATTACATAGATGCATAAAATTTGAGTACGAGGGGAAGTCCTACACCGTAAAAGCTGACCCTCCCCCCTTTAAAACCTGCAATATGTTATACCGCCCTAACGATGTGCTTATACCAATCAAGACACCCATACATTCAACCCAACCATCCTCTTCAAATGTACCTCAACCATCCACCTCAACCGCACCTACGCCTTCAACTGATGAAACCACCATCGCAAAAACCACTTCCCTTCCCGCAGCTAACATTCCAACCTCCGACCCTTAGTAGATGTTTTTCGGTGCCTTACGCTGGGGAGTACCGCCTATATAACGTTAGTTCTTTCCCTACCTGCCGCAGAGTACGGACAATTACATGCACATCCCACCTACGACCGTCGCGTGGGGAGGTAATCTCTTACGGACCACCCCATTTCCGCACTAACATAACATATGGGGGTGTTGACGCATCCTCCATTACCCCTGAACCTCCTCTTGGTGTGGTTCCCTTCCAATCCGATTTTCAATACTTGACAAATCATCGTTTTGCCCTCACCTTCTTGACTCGCTGTGCGTGGAAAGGCTTTGGTTTTGGCCTTTACGAACAAGGCCGACATACACTCATTCTCGTGACTACCCATAAACATAATGATCGCAGTGGTCTCGGTTTTCTCGAAACACCTACACAAGAGACACCTCCTGTCAGCTGTATCCTGGAAGAAGAAGACGTCGCCCCTACCAAACCATCATCACCCACTTTGCCATCATCACCCACAGAATCTATAGACCCTGAATCCATCCCTCCTAACTTTTTTTTTTTTTTTTAAATGCTATCTTCATAGGTCCTCTCACTTATCAACGCGATAATGAGGACCCATCTTCTCTTCCCCTTCTGTATCCAGACATGATCGAAGAGGATTCGCCTTTGATTAATGTTGTTGAATGCCAGGATGATGACTCCATCCTCACTTACCTTGGCGCGGATGATTCTTATATTCAACGAGCCTTACCATCTGAAACCCAAACCATGCTGAACGAATCTACTATAGAAATCAACATCCACACGGAGGAGGATCCTCACATTGTGAAGATTGGACAATCCCTTAACACATCAGAACAAGCCGCCTTTACTACCTTTCTCCGTGCTCGCAACCAAGCTTTCGCATGGTCTTACGCTGACATGCCAGGAATTGATCCTACCATTGCCATCCATAACATCACCCTAAACCCCGATTCCAAACCAGTCAAACAGAAATTGAGAAAAATGCATCCACGCATTGCTCTCTTGGTCAAAGAGGAGCTCCAACGACTCCTTTCTGTTTCCTTCATCTTGCCTATTGACTATCCTCAATGGATTTCTAACATCGTACCTGTCACTAAAGCGACAGGGGGACTTCGGATATGCACAGATTTCTGGGATCTTAACCTCGCTTGCCCTAAGGATGACTTCCCCTTACCTAGCATTGACCAACTTGTTGATCTAACTGCAGGTCATGAGATGCTCTCTCTCATGGATGGCTTTTCAGGATACAACCAAATTTTGGTTGCCCCTGCCGATCAACACAAAACTACCTTCATAACTCCTTGGGGAACCTTCTGTTATCGTGTCATGCCATTTGGCCTTAAGAATGCTGGTGCTACCTATCAGCGGGCTATGACCTACATTTTTCATGACATTATGCACACTATCCTTGAAGATTATGTCGACGATCTTCTCGGCAAGTCTAAACATCGTAGTGAACATCTCGATGTTTTAACCATTATTTTTGATCGCCTGTTACAATATTCTGTCCGCCTTCAACCAAAGAAATGTGTCTTTGGTGTTCTTTCGGGAAAAATTCTTGGCTTTATCGTCTCTTTGCGTGGCATTGAGGTCGATCCATCTAAAGTCAAAGCTATCCTAGAAACCCAAAAAATCTCAAACAATTGCGTAGTTTACAAGGTAAGCTCCAATCTATCCGACGTTTCATCTCCCAACTCTCGGATCGGTGTCAACCTTTTCATCACCTTCTTAACAAGGACATTGCCTTTCAATGGGTGAGGAGTGTCACCAAGCCTTCTTGAAGCTCTCAAATCCTATCTCTTGCAGCCACCCGTGCTTATCCCACCCGAGGACGACCGCCCTTTCTACCTTTATCTTTCCGCCACTGACCATGCTATAGGTGCTATGCTCGCACATCGAGGATTCGCACGACGAGAACAGCCGTTTATTATATAAGTCGTACCCTCGTGGATTATGAGACTAGGTATACACATGTAGAAAAATTGTGCCTTGCCCTATCATTTGTAGCCACCAAACTCCGACATTACCTCCTGAATCACAAAACTTTTGTCATCACCAACACAGACCCCATTCATTATATGTACACCAAACCGCATCTAAACCAACGTATCACTCGATGGCTTATGCTCCTCGCTGACCTTGACCTTGAATTCGTACAACAGAAGTCAATCAAAGGACAAACTCTTGCAGACCAACTTGCGGAGGCCCCTTTACCTGGGGAACAATTTACCAATTTTACCTTCCCCGACGAACTCATCGCCACTCTTTCACTCCGGGAAGAGCTGTATCAAATGACCCTCTTCTTCGATGGATCTAAATGCCAGCGCGGTGGAGGAGCCGGCGTTGTTCTCATTCCTCTCGACGCTGAACCTATGCCTCTTTCATTTCGGCTTGATTTCCCTTGCACTAATAATACAACGGAATACGAGGCCCTTGTTCTGGGTCTCCAAGTTGCGTTACACTTAGGCATCAAATCTATCAACATTTTTGGCGACTCTCAATTGGTAGTCAATCAAGTTATGGGCGTCTACCAATGCAAAAATGAGGAACTTCAAAAATACAAACACTACGTGGATTCACTTCTAGCCTTATTTACTCACTATTCTATACAAACCATTCCACGCTCCACTAACAAATTTGCGGACACTATGGCTTGCTTAGCCTCGCAAATTCCCGCCGCACCAACTGACTCTGAATTATTCATCGTGGTCCAACAACTTTTTGTCCCATCCTATTCAACCCCGGTAGTTTGTATGATAAATACTGTGTCTACTAGTTCGCAGGATACCTGGTACCACCAATTTCACGACTACCTTACAATCTCTGTCCTCCCACCTGACCTTACTAGTAACGGAAAACGTGCTTTTCTTAAAAGTGTTTCGTGTTATGTTGTCATGGGGGGACTCCTCTATAAATGTGGCTTTGATGGCATCCTCCTTCGCATTGTCTAATCAAAGGAGGCCACTCATACCATCCAACAGGTCCATGACGGTATTTGTGGTGGACATTTTAGCGGCCTTGCCGTGGCCAAACGAATCCTTCGCCTTGGTTATTATTGGCCTACTCTCAATAACGACTGCTACGAATATGTTAAGCGTTGTGTTATGTGTCAGCAACATGCCAACCTTCAACATACTCCTAGCCACCCGCTCCAGGTCGCTCGAGATCTTTGGCCCTTCTCACAATGGGGTTTAGACCTTATTGGTGAGATTCACCCGACCTCTTCACAACGTCACCGTTGGATAATCACAGTGACCGAATATTACACAAAATGGGTGGAGGCTATTCCACTCATTTCAATCAAAAAAGAAAAAATTGTCGAATTCATTAACCATCACATTATCTGTCGTTTTGGTATTCCTCATCGCCTAATAACAGATAATGGTAAATCTTTTAAAAACAAGTTGTTACAAGACCTTTGTGACAACTTTGGTATCAAACTTAGTTTCTCATCACCTTACTATCCATGAGGCCAATGGTCAGGCTGAATCTTCTAATAAAACACTAACCAAAATCCTCATGAAAGTTGTCAATGAATCCGGAAGAAATTGGCACGATCACATCCCCTTTGCCCTTTGGGCTTATCGCACTAGTATTCGTACCTCCACTAATGCCACACCTTTTTCTTTGGTATACGGTACCGAGGCTGTTTTGCCTCTCGAAATACAAATACCCTCCCTTAGAATATCTCTTCAGGATATTCTCACCAACGATGATTTCCGCCAAGAGCGGTTAGCCCAATTGGAGCTTCTTGACGAACGCCGTCTTACAGCTCTTGATCACCTTCAAATCTATCAAAAACACATTAAACGTGCTTATGATAAGCGACTTCATGAGCGTACCTTTAAGGTTGGTGATTTTGTCCTCAAGGAGAATCAACATGTAACCAAACTAGAAAAGAGCAAACGTGGAAAATTTGCTCCCAATTGGATTGGGCCTTATATAATCACTCACACCTATGGATCTAGTACTTATCGTTTAGCTTCGCTTAATGGTAAACCTGAGCCTGAGCCCCTTAATGCCTTGCATCTTCGACCATTCTATTGTTGAAATTAGTGTTATATCACTTCTTATCCGCCTACTGCTCGTCCCTTGAGCTCCCATACCACCACATGCACTTGTTTCCTACATCTCGAAATAAAATCAAGCTCACTTCTCACCTCCCCTTGATGACGCCTTTCCCTTTTTAGTCTAGTCCATGACTTCAAAGAATTAAGATAAGCCGTATTCTTATGGGATTTTCTTGAGTCAAACTTCCTACTAAACTAGATGCTTCACGCTAAAAAGAACATCTAGTCATCTAAATTAAATATAGACTGCTCCCTCGAAGGACAGCTATATGCCAAATTATTGCTGCTATTCTCTATAGACTGCTCCCCTGAAGGACAGCTATGCACTAAAATCACATCTGCTACTATAAATAGACTGCTCCCTCGAAGGACAGCTATACACGGTCCGACCTCTCTAGCGAAGCTTCTCACATCGATCGCCTTCGTGAAGACCTCAAGAATAATACAATCAATATCCCTTGTAGACTTCCCGCATCGATCAGTCTACATTCAATAAAATAAAAGCCTCATTCAAAAGGACTTTTGAGTCATGGACTTGTCTATTTAGGGTAGGTTCTCTTTCGTCAGAACACTCACTTTGTAATAAGTTCTCTGCACCTCAGCTATACCATCCACCTCACCTCACCATTTGTTTCAACTCAAGGGACGTAATGTACGCTCGATATATTGTGATCACACAACTCTTTTCACCTATTGACTTCTCGTCTATGCACTGTACACTGGGCTCCAAGATCGTTCTACGTTGTGTGGTTTGTTTAGCTCTTTTCACCTATGGAGCACTCTTTCTGCTTCACCTCGCATCTAGGATTGTGTGTTGACCTTAATCGGACATGGTTCCCTTCTACTTGGGTAGGCTAACCTTCGCTTCCTTATATAACATCACCAATTCATTACCAACACCATCAACCTTACCTTTACCAATCTTAATATTTTTACCAACCAACCAATTGCCTAAACCATACCAAATTGCCTGAATTCGCCTCTCCCTGATCCTAAGGGAGAACTACATCGGTCTGAGGCCCCTCCTTGCTTTGTGCAATGGGCTATGTAGGTAGCACTTCGGAGACATGGGGTCTCCCAAGGTTAGCTCGACCATCCCCTACCATAATCTATCATGTGTGGTATAATAAATATTTCTGTGTATTTCTATTTAATCACATTCCTCTTTATCCTTTTTCAAAACACCAAAAGTCACAACGCAAACATTCTTATTATTATCATAACTCAAATCACCATACATATTCAGTTTTATTTAGATGTTAAACAAATACATCTTCTCTATCATCGACACGCAGGTCGGCATCCTTATTTATTCTTATACCTTGCTAACATTTACTCAGACCCTCACGCCTCATCCCGAACTAGGTGATGATCGTGATCGTCGACCCCTCTCGCCGGGCCTCTCTGTCCTCAAAGGTACCACGGCTATTGGTACTACCCACTGATCTGCCAATCTCTCCTATAACATATGAATACGCCCTCTCGCATGGAGGACTCCAGCCTCTAGTCTCCCCGCCCATGACTCCGCAACCGCTAACAATCCTCTTGTCTCATTCACCTGCGTTTGGAGCTGCTGAACTAAACGCTGCAGACGATCCCTCTCTGCTGTAATCACAGCTATGTCAGGACAATCACGTATACCTCGCAGCTCCGCTGCCCACCATAATCTATAGGCCTCTGTCGTTCCTGCGTCCATTACCCTGCGATCGGCTGCTACCTCTTCAGGACCTTCTGGAGGTGTTGGCTGGGGAGGTGAGAGTACTGCCTCTGCGTCGATCCTCATATATGGTCTATAAGCCAGGGGTATATCCTGCACAAATCCAAATTGTCGCCGCACGCGATCTATAGGAATCCTCTCATATTCACCTGGCCTGTGCCCCGCGATCCACCTCATTCGCTCTACACCCCTTAACTCCTCAGCCATGCTCTCTGTTACCATATAGTTACCGTAAGGCCTCCAACAGATGTCCGCAACCATCACCCTCTCCCATACCTGCCTGTAATACACAATATCACCCGTCACGGCCTGGGATCTTGCCTCTTGTTCTGTCTCGACCCATCGTCTGAATCCCAACCTCTGTACTCCGGTCTCTCCTGCCTGGATGGATCGGCCTACTGGTCGCACACAAACAATGTGCTCATAGGCCCAACAGTGTAATAAGTATGAGCAATCCAGTGTCGTCCTGTGATTTCACCTACAAGCCCATAAACCCCTGTATAGCTCCGCCAAATATGCAGGTGCCCATGCAAAAGTCACGTTCCTTTCTATCATCTCCCAAATAACACACATCAATGCCTTTGGAAATATTCCCCCTTCCACCCTCGGTAACGCATAATACCCTACCGCTATCATTAATATTACAGCTAACCTTGTCTCCTTAGGATGTGCTGCATACATTACCCCATACGTAAATGATAAACCTCGATGTCAAATCTCATGCGTATGGACCAAATACTGCGGTTATCGCTCCCCGTGCCGCGCTAGGTAGTGCCTGATATACTGGTTCTCCTGTAATAGGGAGTCTCAAAATACGGAACACATCTTCCAATGTTACTTGCTATCTCCCTGCTGCGATAAAAGGTATTTGTCTCGGGATTCCATCTCTCAATCAACGCCTGTAACATACCATGGTTACGTGCGATTCGTGAATAATAACGGATTCCACTTAACCCCAAATGATTTATCAATGTCCATTCCACTGGTGTTACATCCGCTCGGATTCGTGACAACAGCGCTGGCACACTATCATTCATCCTCAACCCTGCCTCTGCCTGCATACACCAAAACAACAAACAACCATTCAATCCGTCAGGGTTTTTCAAACATTCTGGAAATTCCTCCAGTAACCGGTATCGGTTATACATAACCGGTATCGGTTCAGTAACCGATACCGGTTCTCCCTAACCGCTACCGGTCACTGTCAATTACATACACCTTCCCTAAAAACAACCACCTACGACAATAAATTGATCGTTTATTCCTTTCTATATACACAGACATACCCAAAACCCCGAATTACCTACCCCATAACACTCACCTCATCTATACCCCTGGCTATCATGTTGTCTTTCTCATATCTACTTACCTATTCTCCTCTAGCTCATTCCCAAAACATGCAGTAGTTAAATCACAAACAAGCTGATACCTCTTGGGTTGCAGCAGCTTGAGGTGGCCCTTGTCTTCCCTCTTGTCCCTGCCTGCTGGATGCTTCTCCTCGTTCTGCCATGATCACCACCCTTTTCAACTTTGTCTTTCTGCCTTCTGAATCTCGGATCACATTCACTTTCCTTGTCTCTTTTCTCCTTATCACTCAAATCTCTCATGCAACAACCTGTCTCAGTCGTCAAAAAGCGTCGCGTTCGCGTATTTAACCTCTTGCATGGCTCTAAAATTAAAACTTAAGTTGCCACCCTAGCTTTTCTATTTTTAGAAAAGCTCATACCTAAATAACCGGTATCGGTTACTTAACCGATATCGGTCTATCAGCTACCGATATCGGTTCCTTAACCGATATCGGTTACACACCTATCTTTTCTCAACAGCGTTCTTTTCTTCATTTCTCACCTAAATTTTTGTCGCGCCCACCTCTTTTCCTGCATAAACAACACAATTTACCACATTTGTTCATCCACCACACATAGCATTACAATTTCATTAACATCATTTATTTTATACAAATACACAAACCATCAACTACGGATATCAAGAAACTATCAATCTATACATCATTTGGATCCAACTCATCAGTTACATATATCACAATGTCACAAAACCACCAATTCATCACATAACCTGACATTCATATATACGTACAAAAAAAAAAACATCAGCATCATCCATCTATCAACATGTCAATTAAACTCATCACACATTCTATATATTACCAGCCATTAACCAAATATTTAAACACATTTTGAACACTGCATGTGGATCAAAACATCATCTCTATATATATATATATACAAGTTTTCAAAAATACAATGTGCCCTACATCGGGGCCTCTGTGATCTCATCATACAACAAAGCCGGCCGCACGCAGCCGCAATAATCACAAAAAAATCTCGACTCGCTCGCAGCCGGTCCTCGTCGATCAAACATAGCTATATACTCGCTCGCAGAGACCGGTCTCACTATACAACCCCTACTCGGCTCGCAGGCCGGTATACAATAAATGAATGAATGAATACATGAATAATACATAGGCACGCAGGCCTCTATCAATACACCCGGTTCGCAGACCGGTGCCCATCTCTAAAATACAACAACCATGTCTGGGATCTCTCAGCTCTCCCCACCACCCTCGGCACCTCTCCCCGCTGGTCCCTGTGGTGCCTCTCGCCTCCTGCCCATCACGGACACACCACCGTGGCCGCACTCTCCCGAGATCTCTCGGGCCGTGAGAGGTCTCTGCCCTATGCGCTGCATAAGCCTGATACTCGACTCCGGTACCATCAAGAATATCCTGATAATATCGGGCCTCTGCTCTAACCTCCATATAGCGCTCTCGAGCCACCGACGGAGTTGGGGCTGGTCCCCGCACCTAATACCAATGCCCCCGAGCCTCATGGCTGCTACTTGTGGTGCTGTGGGCCGCAATGATGTGTGTGTACTGTCTTCTTTGCCGTACTGCACTCCGTGGCCGTGGTGCTTTGTGGTGGTGCCGCACGTCACTGCTGTGCTCGAGCTTGGCTAGCTACCCTCGTAAGACACCTATTCGTGCTCGTGCTGTGCCGCAGCTAGCTGCCCCTGTAAGAGCTGCACCTGACCCCTGAGCTGATCTCTCTCTCCTATAACTGCAGCCAAGTCTGGCTGTGCAGGCGGTACTATCCTGGCTGCCCTCTCTCTGCCCAGCCCACCACACCCTGTATGCTCCCGTGCACCCAGCATCATCTACACCCTCACCTGCTGACCTCTCCGCTACCCAATCTGGATCCAAAGGCTGTGGTGCAGGTAGTGGGGCCTCTACATCATCCCTCCTGTACTGAGGGAAGGGAGGTGGCTCGTCCTGTCGCAGCCCCATCTGCCTGCGTACCCTCTCCAGGGTATCCGCTCGTTTCTCCCGGCCTCCGTCTTACTATCCGTAATGTGTACTGGATTAGGCGCAACTGTAAGCGGGCTCCTCTGCCAGGGTGGTGACCTCTGTAGGGTCTCCATACAATGTCTACTACTGTAAGGCCCTCTAGCAAATGTCTATAGTATGCCACATCCCGACCTGCAACAACTGCTCGTGGCTGGCCCACGACCCCCAACCACCTCTGAAAGCCATATCGGTATATGACCTGTGGCCCTGGCTGCTGGGGTAACCCTACTGGCCTGATGCATACGATGTGCTCGTATGCCCAACAATGCAACAAAAATGTAGAGAAAATACCGAATCACCTCCTCCGGCGATAGCCCCATAGCTCCTCGTACACCGCACCAGGATATACTGGTGCCCAGCGTAACAACAGTGTGCTCCTCCACCATCTCAAGCAAGACACCCCCATCAATGCTCATGGGAAGTGGCCTCCCTCTCGAGTCCGGGAGGGCGAAGCAGTGATCCAACCATCATCAACACACCGTGATCGTGTCTCGTGTCACGATGCGCACGCATGGTAGGCATGTCTCTGGCATCCCCAAAACCTGCAGATGCTGTCCATGGCAGTCTCTGAATCTACCTGGAAGACTGCCTCTCCCTCGATAGGTAACCGAAGGATGCGATACACATCCTCCAATGTGACGGTCATCTCCCCAGTCGGGAGATGGAACACATTGGTCGCCGGATCCCATCTCTCGATGAGGGCGACCATCAGGCTGTGATCTCTCTCTATCGCTCTGTACCTCTGGACTCCACCGAGTCCCACCTCGCGCATGATGGCCCAATGAGCCGCAGATACGTGTGGCCTCATCCGCACCAACAGCGGGGGCATCCTATCCCGCATCGTCAACTGCTGACGTGCCTGCAAAACCAACCCACATCCTTAGACCTACTCTTTATTACAACATCTACTTTATCATCTAAACACCCTTTTTTATCCCCCCGACCATACCCCGACTCTCTACCACCCCCTCTAGCAACCTACCACCCTAAAAACCCAAAACCATCCCACCCAAAACCAACAAAAACAAAACCCAAACAAAACACATGCAACCCAACCCCAACACAAAACCAACTCCCACACAAACACCCCCAACCCAACACCCACAACCCAACCCAAAAACCCAAAACCCAACCCTACATCAAACCCTTCTCCCACCTCCACCTCAAACCCAACCCAAAAACCCAAAACCCAACCCTACACCAAACCCTTCTCCACCCCTAACCCAACCCCCACACAAACCCTTCTCCACCACCAACCCACACCCACCCACAACCCAACCCAACCCCCACACAAACCCACCCCAACCCACACCCACCCACCACCCAACCCAAAAACCCAAAACAACCAACCCACCCACACAACCCACAAACCAAAACACACAAGCCACCGACGCCGGCCGATACATGACCGACGCCGGTCACCAACAACACTCCCTTTCCCTAAAATTTTGCGACCGATGCCGGTCGCTTAGTGACCGACATCGGTCCATCGTCTTCTCCCGAGACGAACACCCGCGCGCCCCAAAACCCATTTTTTACCTATTTCTACCCATCTACCCACCCAAATACCCTAAAAACTTACCCACCTACCCACCTTAGCCTATCTAGCCTATCTACCCTCTCCCTTTTTCAAATCATTTCCATTTTCTCATTATTTCCTAAAAAAGGTTAATTCCTACCCAAACCCCCAATTTAGCATAATACAACCAAATCACCAAATTAAAGAGTTTCGAATCTACCCGAACGACGACACGTCGTCGTGGTGGGATGGGTGGTGGCGGTCCAGCTGGTCCAGCCCCTCCAGCTCCTCCTGCCTGTGCCATGGCTCCAATCCTGATCTGCTGGGTCCCCGGCCAATCAACTGCTGCCTCCTCCTTAATCGGGCCCACTATCAACTCTCTCCGCCAATACAATAGCTCCACCTCACTCAATCAAGCCTCTAATCTCAACTCTCCACGTCAGACAAGTCGATTTGGTTTGCAAATAACAAAAGTGACAATGACAAGCCATATTTTTCTTTTTATAGGTTTTTCACCTTTCACCGATATCGGTTTCATTTTGCCCTAAGGAACCGGTATCGGTCCCTTAACCGATATCGGTCATGCAGAATCGACATCGGTTCTCTACCCAACTTTCACCCCATTCTTTGCCCTTATTTACTCCTTGCCTCTTTTTCACCAATATCACCTCTATCCACCTTTGCTGCACACCATTTGTTCACTTGTCCAGCCTGACCTAAGGCCTCAACTTACCTATTTGGCCTGACCTAAGGCCTCAACCTACCTATTCGGCCCGACCTACGGCCTCAACCTACCTATTCGGCCCGACCTAAGGCCTCAACCTACCTTTTCGGCCTGACCTAAGGCCTCAACCTACCTATTCGGCCCGACCTAAGGCCTCAACCTACCTATTCGGCCCGACCCAAGGCCTCGCCCTACCCATTTGGCCCGACCCAAGGCCTCGCCCTACCAATTTGGCCTGACCCAAGGCCTCAACCTACCAATCGGCCCGACCTAAGGCCTCAACCTACCAATTTGGCCCGACCCAAGGCCTCAACCTACCAATCGGCCCGACCTAAGGCCTCAACCTACCTATTCGGCCCGACCTACGGCCTCAACCTACCTATTCGGCCCGACCTAAGGCCTCAACCTACCTTTTCGGCCTGACCTAAGGCCTCAACCTACCTATTCGGCCCGACCCAAGGCCTCGCCCTACCCATTTGGCCCGACCCAAGGCCTCGCCCTACCAATTTGGCCCGACCCAAGGCCTCAACCTACCAATTGGCCCGACCCAAGGCCTCGCCCTCACTATTTGGCCCGACCCAAGGCCTCCCTTTACCCTTCTGGCCCGACCCAAGGCCGCAACCCAACAACTTGGCCCGACCCACGGCCGCACCACTTCCATCCCTTACCCAAAATCAACACCATACACTTTTATCCACCCATCCGGTAGTTTTTTGTTCAATCGAGCTCACCTGTTCGTGTTTTAGCATGATTAGGGTCCTTGACTTGATCTGTCGACCAACTTTGCCCAGACCTAGACCGTGACGTTTATCTCAACCAAACCAACCTTTTGGTACTGCCGAACATGCCTAAACGTTCCTGTACCTTACCTGTTATATACCCTGGGGCTACTTCCTATGCCTTGGATACCAGGATTATATCACCCTTGTTTGGATAAACTATCGACCTTTGCCTCTGCACTGCTGGTTTGCTCGTCAAATCATGTACCCTAGTCGTACTATGGCATTTCAATATGCGTCTGCTTCCTTGAACCTACCCCACCATCTTACCATCCCCTCTACCCCATTTACCCATTATCAACCCTATCCCTGATTTCTCGTTCACTCAATCTGTGATAGATTTGAGGGGGATTACCTATACCCTTAACAGGAGTAACCACTTCATATTATTGTCCGTGCAGCTTTACAAAACAAGCTACACGACAATAAGGGGCTAATGTAGACACCAAATTTGTGTCTTACGACCCCTTGTGACCCGCATCTCATCTCGCAATCTAACCTCATCACCTAAACCTTACACAATTATTTATTAATTACCTTATAATTGATAAATCCACATCACCTTACCCGCCACCTCACTTTGCCACCTCATCATGACCTAGCCCTAACCCTAAACTAACCTAATTAAGACCCATGACTTGGTCTAGACTCACATCCATAACTAATGCCTCCTTACTCGCACCCAAAGCCGACCTTCTAGCCACTTGACCAAGCCCGCAACTGATCTCTCGGGAGAAAAGCAAGGAAGGTGGGCTATTTTACTAAAAATAGCCTACTTTTTCCTTACCGATGCCGGTTCCTACTCGACCGCCGTCGGTTACGTAACCGCCATCGGTTCCCTGTAAATGGGCTCCCCAAACCAAAACAACGGATCGGAATTTCATTTGGGAGATCAGTCAAAGGATTTCTAGATCAACAGAGAGCATTGCATGAGAAAAACAGAGGCCGATCTTCACTTGTGAGCAGAGATGAGTGGAAATACCAGAAGTGTTTACAACCAAGGAGATCAACTTGCATCTTTGTCAAAACGAGTAAGTCACATCTTGCATGTCCTCTGTTATAACATTTCTTATGCTCTGTGAATTTCAGTCCTCCTAAATCCGTCTCTGAATCTACTACCCAACGTGTCATTGCATCTAACTGTTATTCTTTTGCTTCTAATCATCCCATTTCCTAATATCATCCATAAACCAGCCTTACAAAACACCATAGCTACTAAGAAGATCCTAGAACCCACCGGTATCGGTTATCGATCGAACCGCATCGGCTATCGAGAACCACCATCGGTTCTCTCGATCAAAACCAGAAAACCAGCCTTTCCCCTACCCAGTTCAACGAAACAATTTAATTGATATTTTGCAGTCTTTTGTGTTAATTCATATTAGCAGGGGAACTGACCACCTTCGAAAGGAAGTTTTATATTTCCTGGGCCCAAGGTAGTTTCCTCATTTATTGTTTAATCAAAATCTTTTGGTCTTGTGTTCTTATTTGCAGGTAGTCCTTCCAAGACAAAAAGGAGTTCTTCACAATCAGCCTCGATCTTTCTCTACGGTGACGCGCACACCATCTCGACATTCTACGGTATTCCTCATAGCACCTAACTCTTATCTATTTCTAAAAGGAACGAGTCATTCCGAGTGAAACAATGACACATGAAACATCTAGAACTGAAACTATCCTATTTGAGGAACAAAACTTGTAACTTTAATGGCTTCCTATTGATAAACAGACTATCCTATTCTAATGGATTGGATGAAATAATGACAACACTTGCACAAGATGGATATGTGGCTTACTAACAGTAAAACAATGCTAACTAAGCATGCAATGAAAGAAACTAAGCACTCTAAGAAAAATGAAAACTAAATCTATTGAAAAGAGAAATCAGAGGAAAATTTGAGGGGCCATTTACTTGAGTACAAGCCATCTATTTATAGCATTTGCATTTACCCAAGGTAAAAACCAAATAGAACTCTTAAACTATAAACAATGGAAAAACACTATTCTAGGGAACCAGAATCATAAATGCAAGCTTATGGCGGTGAAAGAAAGCTGGTAAAACATTGAAATTACATGAGTCATGTTAAAAGAGCTTTCTGGAAAATGCGTAAAAGACCGCCACCACGAGCGGGTGGCGGTTTCATCACTAAAGAGAAAAAGTCCAAGAAAAGAGGGGAAAAGGGAAAAACAAAGCATGCGGGGGCTAAGCGGGGCATGCAGGATGTTAACACACACTTGGAGATATTTTCTGGATCCCGAAAACCTTGCGAGGAGACTTGTATCGTCATTGGGGCTAATGTCACGTTATTTTGGTAGTACAAGACCTTAAAATTTTGGGTACGTCGCATGAGACACTTATAAATTTCCTTGTATACCCTCCATGCTTGCATTGGATTGACATGGCCTTATTTTACTTCATACAAATTACTAGTTTCTTAAACTAGGCCTAAATGAGCTAGTTTGCACCATAATTCAACATATATGTCATGTTATTCATTATGTACCTACCTTATCATTCTCTATTAATGTTTCTCATGCATCTACGATGGTTCATCATCATCCTCAAGCCTTCACTCCACCATTCTAGGTCCATTTTCTTACTTGGACTAGCAATTAGGCCTACCTAACTGAGCTAGTGCGACTAATTCAACTAATGCACATGTGTATCCATCATTCTAACCTTTTTAATCATCATATACATGCTCAATAATATAGTATATCATCTTTTCATATCCTCACATCATCATCTTACTTGTATAATCCACGGATCTTCAATAACTATTTACTAAATCGGTGTTCTCATGCCTTGTCATGTTACTCGCCTCATCGATTCATCATCTAAATCTCCTTCATCCTGATTTTTCATTAATGTGTCTTTTACATGAATGATAACTCAAAAATAACATGTCAATATTTTTCATCTAGATCGGTGTGACACTTTATTCATTTTGTGCATCCCAAGTTTAGTGATTCATGTTCCAAAGATTTTACATGATGGGTGTGTGCTTTTGTTAAACGATATAAGTGGCTTCCTCTTGTGAACATGATCACCCTTCTTATATTTGTATGTATTAAAACCTTGTACATACATTGGAACCTTTAATAGGTTTTCACATACATTGTAACCTTTTTGTGTTCCTTTTCATATTCTCATGTCCTTCTACTTTGTATGGATATATTAATGACGTGATTACACATTCCATATATGTGTACATAAAGGAGATAGATAAAGGTATCATTATTAATGGGTATCTTGAGGAATTGTTGGAAATTCTTACAGTTCTCATGTAAGATCTATATACATTTCTCTCTATGGTGATTTACTCACAAGAGTGTGCACTCTTTTTGTTAATGTTATTTTATAGCATAAGAAATGTGTTTTCATGCTATGGCAAGCACAAATCCATATGTATAAATTCATCTAACACTTTATTTACATATTAATTTTATCTATCATGAACATGTGTATAATGTTTACACAACAATCAACCCTCAAGAAATAGTGTGTTAGGTGGTGGATGTGCTCAATAGGTGATGTATCATAATAATTATATGATCCATGGACTAAATAAATGGTATTACATGGGATTCCTTGTGAGTTTAAGTGGTATGGAGCATTTTTATTATTCCAAAATTGTGATATGGACATGCAATGAAGTTTTCATATTGACTAAAAGTTGGGGGTCAAAAAAGGTCATGGTCTGAAATGAATAATGACAAGGAAAATGATAAGTCTATGAGAACTATCTAATGAATATCATAGGTTATAGGATAAAATATATAGATATAAAAACATAATGTGTTTTAGAATGAAATATATGTCCATGGAAAAATAAGGGAGCCATGGAATAATCACATGATAAATAAAAAGTGCAAGACTAAAAAAGTTATAAGAGATGTGCACAATGTATTACGTGGGTCCACAAAGGCAAAGGAATATTGTATGGAGAAGGTAATGCATTTTTGAAGGGTGTATATGTAGATAACAAAAAGGGGTGCAATAAAATGGATTCGACATGTTAATTCTCATAAAAAAATTTGCATTATAAATGAGAGCTAAGTTTAAGCTCAAATTCAAATTACATAGATAAATTATGAAGGTTCCATAATTTCACCTATGAAATCAGGGTCATGTTATGTAAACAATTAAAAATATAAACTCTACTAGAGAATGCTCCTAAGCATTCTTATACTTTGAAGTTTGAAGAATCCAAATGCTCTGGTTTCCTTGCAAAAATATGAACAAATATACTAAAAGTATTGTGTTACGAAAATAATAGAAATATATAATATATTAGCTTTGAAATGTGACATACTAAATTGAAACACTTTAAAATATTTTTATTGTACTTGTTAATTAAATTACATTTCCTTATATTTATTTTGATTTATCATGGATGAACTCACAAAACCATAAGAACTCAGATTATGTAGCTTATTGTGTGGGTTTTTAATTTTTATTATTTTATGATTTTAATGGAGATGTATGGGGATGAGTATTAGGTATTTATCTTCTTAAATCCAAACATCTATATCCCTCATAGATATACGTTTATTTCAATTCATATCCTTTCTCTACTTGACCATCCATCCATGGACACAGATTAACATGATCACCCTTATAGAGAGATTTTTTTAAAACACTTTAACTTGATGATTTCTCTTTCTTATTTAATTTTATGGGGTTAGGAACCAAGTTATTCATGTTAGAGGGTGGGTGGAATAGGTAATGCATAAATGATTTATATCTTCGTATATTTATCTTAGTAAAAATAATGTGTGTTATGCATGAAACTCTACAAGTGTATAAATTTATCCAAATTTACTTTACATATTTAAAGTAATATCACGCACTTATATTTAATTTACAACATAATCAAGTTAGCTTGTGGTTTTTTGTTTCATAGTTTACTAGATTCCCTAAAAGTAAAATATTTACATTATTAGGGTGTAGCATCAACTACCATATTTTAGTTTACCATAACAATCATAAAAGTATAAACATGAGTGTAAGGGTAATTTGGAACCATGAAAAAATAAAATATTAATGTGGGAACAACCTATACTAAGGATTACACAATAAGTACACAAAATCCAATACCATAAAGGGGTGCACAATTTTTATTAACTACCAAAACAGATGATAAAGGAAATAATGAAGGAAACTATAAAATTATACCTAAAAATAAGGAAAACTATGTACATATGTGCATGATTATCCTTAGAATTGTGAAAAATTAAAATTTAGAGGCCACATAATTTTTTTTTTTGAGAAATCTCCGATTAACCCTCAAGGAGAATCCTTATTGACTTATATTTCCACCAAATGCCTAGGCACACTTGGCTCTTCATCTAGACATATCTAAATGCTCACCCAAAGCATGTGAAGATACTAGGTCCCTCTTTAGTACTAGATTGACAAGATTTTAGGATGTTTAGTGAGAAAGATAATTAAGAAGATCCATATTCATCTATAACAACTCATTGCGGAATTCAATTGAAAACAAAATAATAAGGAAATATATAGATCAGACCATAATTAATACTATTTGCACCAATAGATAACCATACTCAAAGACATCAATTATAAGAATCTAACCATAATGATCCATTCATAACATAAAGGTTACATTACAGAAGATGAATACATAACAATATTTACCATAAAATCATGTGCTAGAACAAAGAGAAACATAACTCTATTTCATCATGGGGTGGCGTACATGGTTTTTAAAAATGTGAAGATAAAAATTATATATGTGGGTGAGGACTTTCCCTTCCCCACCTATGAATTACCAAAATATCTCGCATGATCAAAATAACCACTCATACATACAAAAGCATCTATATAGCATGCATGTTTTCTACATGCTTAATAATAGATCATTCCTATAATTAAAATCCACTTTAACTCCTATTCTTGGATTGACCCACACATGACCTTTGATATTTGCATGCATGTGATTTATGTCCCAAAATAGTCATTCCTTTATGTTCAAGTCTTCATGCTTTCTTCTAAATCTAGAATGTTGCTTGAACGATGCTCAATCTCATCATTGTCTATTTTTAGCCCGTGGATCCAAAATTTTCTAATTCTAGGATAGTTCCTTTTTGGGAATGAGCCTTCGCATACTATATATTTTATCCTATGTAAGAAACCTTCATTCTTACCTCATTTGTTCCCAATACCATCGTGCGTGTACTCTACTTAGTCAAAATGGTCCATACAACATTACCCCACACTAAATTAAATTGTTGTCCTTAATAATAGATTAGACACCCAAAAACATATGTAATTGTTAAAAAGAGATTAACTTAATGTCAAAAATAATATGTGTACTTAGAAAAATCCACTTAGGCCTTAGGTTTTGAAAGAGTATTGGGATCTCAACATACATTTCACTCTCCACCTTCTTCTATTCATCAAGTTATGTCATAGCCTTCCCAGTGCCGCTTCTATAATTCTCGCACTTGGTCAAAGCCAAATCTTCAACCCTACTCTTGATCTCTTGAATGACCATGGTTAGTTTTTCACACACTCCCTTAATCACTTCCATGTGGTCCAAGATAATATTTTTAATTGACCTATCTGAATCTTTAACTTTTCCTTTTTTCCTTAATCACGTCTTTCTATTTTTTTCCCTCATCCATAACTCGAGTGTGCTAAGTTTTATTCATGGTTGTTTTTAGATATCAAATCTTCACCCATGCCCAAATCATAGACAATTCAGGATTTCAGAAAACATGGGATTGTCTCCAAGTTATGGGACTTGAACTGAAACAAACTTCAAGAGAAGACCAAATTTCTCTACTTACTCCTAATGTTAAAATACTCCTAGGAATTGAAATGCAACTATATTATTTTAATCTAACTTTACAAGAGACCAGGGTGATAAGTAAATGCATAAAACATAAACCTAGAGAAGGTGATAGCACAAAAAATAAGGGGATGAATACTTCGAGAAAGAGGGAAAATGGAAGAAAATAATGATGAAGATGGTTGAACTAATCCACCAAACAAAATCATTTCAAAGTTTCCAATTCCATGATGCACAATGAACATAAAATTTCAAAAATGCATGAAACAAACCTTGAAGTAAATGAGAGGCAAGAGAGTGCAATAGAACAATAGCTAAGGCTGAAATGAGCCACAAAACTAGAGACTTATTGCTTAAATATCATGCATAGATCATCACAATACAGGAAGAAGATGCAAAACATTTACAAAAATTGAGCCCAAGGCATGTGACCCTTAGAATGCTTGTGCATCACAAAAAGATGCCCGTGAATTCCCAAAGTATCCAACATTAAAATTGGGAGTCAATTTGCAATATATATAAGTTTAGAGAAGAGAGGGAAATTTGAATTCCTTATTACACCAACCGACACATGCATTCAATTCTCTCGAGAAGATTTTATATTCCTACTAAAGCTTGCCTCCCCATACCACTTTCCTTGTTGAAGATGGAACAGTTCCCATGTTGCATTTAATTTTTGTGGTTGATCCATCTTGATCATCCTCTTTGTGTGTTGAGACATCTTTCTTCACTTCAGCCACGTACCAACATTTAATCCATGAAATTTTATTCCTTCGCATAGAGAAGGTTGATATTCCTTGAAATAATATCAGATTTGTAAAGATCAAATCATATTTATGTTCATTTATTAATCCACGAAAACTATTTTTTTCCTTCAATACATCGCTTTCTTCTTTCAGTCTTGCATGGATTTTGGCTTCCGCGGTTGTTTTCTTATGTTATTTGACATTACTAACTTTTTTGCTTTATTACGTGACATTTCTACAATGTAACCTCTTGTTAAGTTCTGCATACTACCTATTATTTACCAAGTGGATTTTATATTCAATTTGTTCTACGGTTTTTGTTCTCTAAATCCTTTCAAGTTATTTCCCTCACTCCATAGGATTCACTCCTTAGTCGAGGCATTTCCTTTCAATCAAGTGGCATGCTTTAACACTACCACGTCCAATTAATCCAACTTTTAGGAAAACCAATTTTCTCTATTTTGCAATGGGTGTAAAAATAGTAAACATTTTTGGTGACTCATAGGGGCCATCTTATAGCTAGATGAGATGATTAGTAGTCTTAGCATCCATTGGGTATGGAGTTTCAACTTGAAATTACTTAAATCTGATTTAGTTGCTCTATATTTTTTTCTCATGATGAAACTAATCCTTGATATTTTAAACCTCCTTTAAAATCATCTTGATAACATGATGAAACAGAGCACAAGAACATCACCAAGAAACAAGAGTATACAAAACAATTAGGGAAAGAAACCTACACTACCAAAAAATAAATGTGTTGAAATCACTTAAAGGAATTAAAATAATAATATATTATATACAAGATGCAATCAAAACTCTTAAGGAGAGGATTTGAGATGAATCCCATGATTCATATTTGAAACACATTCCCATCAAGATCGAGATAACTCAAATGAGTTAACTACCTTAAAAGTGGTGATGATGTATGTTCCACTCCTAATAGCATTGAATTTGGAGTGTATTCCAAGTTTAGATTGATCCGCATCCCACTTCAAAATGAAATCTCCAGCCTTGAATGTTTGATTTCTATATTTTTTTTCAAACCACCACTTGGTTGACACATGATGTTGTTCCATCCTGTCCATGGTGGCATTTCTATTTTCCTCTAACTACACCAATTTTGCCATTCTGATTTCCCTCTAATCCACGCCTTCAAATTCAAGCTGTTGAGCTAACTCCAATGAAGGCAACTCAAGTGACAATGGAAATCTTGCCTCTTTACCATATACCAGTTTGTAGGGAGAAGTGCCAATTAAATTCTTAGTTATTATCCTGTCTACCCAAAGAGAATTTTTACCTTTTTTCCACTATGTTTGATTGATGTCCATTGTCCTCTTCATGATTCTGATCAAGTTCTTGTTAGTAGATTTTGTCAATCCATTACCTTGGGGGTAATAATTGGAATGATTTTTAGATAAATCCCAAGTCCCAAAGCCTAATTGGAATATTTTGACCCTAACAAAGCTTTAGAATTATTAGAAATGATGGTTTGAGGAATGACAAACCTTGTGACAATCTCTTCAAGAAATTCCAGGATGGATGATTCAGTGGCTTCCTGTAATGGCATGGCTTAAGTCCACCTAGTGAAATAGTTGGTGGTCATGAGAACCCATTTGTGACCGAGTGCTAGATTGCGGGTTAATCATACCAATGAATTCAAGACCCCATTATGAAAATGGGTATTTTTCTTCAATTAGATGAAGTAATAGGTCCACCATTCTTTTCTTTCCCATGAAGAGTGCACATTATTTGGATTTTCTAACCCACTTATGGGCATCTATGAATAATGTAGGCTAGAAATAGCCTACTTTTATGATTCTCATTGTTGTATATTTAGTATAGAAATATCTACCACAAAAGCCATATCATGGAACTCATTCAAGACCCTATCACATTGTTCACCTTCAATGCACCTCAGTAGTACTCCATCGATGTTCCTTTTTAATAGGATGTCATTAACTAATGCATAAGGAATAGATCGCAACCTCAGATGTCTTCTCTTTGATTTATTCAAACCAAGAGGGTATGCACCAGTAGACAAAAAATTTGACATATCAGTAATCCAGTGTGATCAATGAAAAAATTACTTTCATCTCATTATCATTCAACATCATGTGGCGGCTTCATCATTTGAGGGCATTTCATTTATGAGGGCATTCTCTTGTTATTCTCGCAACATCTAGAGCCATTTTCTCACAAAGTGATCTTCCTCTTACCAATTTTTTAGCTTTAATGGTCACATCATATTCCATGATTTTAGTTACTCACTATCTCATTTCACGTTGATCTCTGCTCCAAAAATGAAGTCTCTAATGCTTGAATGTGATACCAAAACCTTTATATGGCTAGTAGCAATCATTATTTTGAATTTCTTTAAGGATATCATGATGGAAAAAACCTATTTTTCAATATGAGTATACTTAATCTCATAATACATTAGTTTTTGGCTAAAAAATGCCACAGGATACTCCATTTATTGATCATTTAGCTGTGTCAAAACCGTGGCTATATTGGATTATGATCCATGACCATAAAGAATTATATTATTGGTGTAATCTAGATTAATCAATGTTGGGGGCTAGGAAATATCTTGGTTTATATTTTAAAATTTGTCTTTCCTTAACACAATCCATTTGAATGTCACATCCTTCTTGAGCATGAGGGTAATGGTTCTTATCAAACATATGAAGTTAGGAATGAAGTGCCTAACAAAGTTGATATTTCTAAGGAAAGACTGCAATGCCTTTTTGTGAGCGATAAGGGAAGATACATGATAGATGAAATTCTCTCTGGATCAATAGAGATTGCTTCTTTTGATACAATATGCCCCAAGAGATTATCTCTACGAACTAAAAAATTATATTTCTTAGGGTTAAGTGATACACCAAACTCTTTGCATCTTTAAAACACTTTCTCAAGGTGCCTCATGTGATCCGTGCTCTACTTGGAGCAAATGCGGTAATATCATCCGGTAAACCAAGATGAACTGATTGATGAATCCATTTAAAGTAATATCCATTGCTCTTTATAAGGTAGAACCTACATTTGATCATCCAAAAGACATTTTTGATAAGAAAACATTCCCCATTTGGTGGTGAATGTGGTTTTATATTGATCTTATTCTTTTAATTTGTTTTGGTTTAAACTAGAATATCCATCGAGTATAGAAAACCTCTATGCTCTTGCAATTGTCTATAAAATTTGTTCCATGGAGGGAAAAGGATAGTGATCCTAGAGAGAATATTTGTTCAAATTCCTAAATTCCATACGAGCTGAATTTCACCATTCTTCTTCCTTACTGGGACCAGATTTTCCACCCAAGTAGAATACTTAATTGGAAAAATTATTTTGGCCTCAATGAGTTTGGAGAGCTCCTTTCTCATGAGGGATTAAATCTTGGGGTTGAATGGCCTCTTTTTATATCTAATTAGATATATATTAGGATCAAGATTAATGGAATGTTGAACTATATTTGGATTGAATTCTTTTAAGTCTTCCTAGTCCAATGGAAATACATCACCTGAATTTGTGGCATAAGGAAACAAAAATTTATTTTCAATTTCATCGCATACCTTCCCAAGTATAAGTTCCTTTCCTAAAGCAATTATAACTTGTTGATAATCTTCTTGATTTTCTGCCATATTATTTTCCAATCCTTTGAACCAATCATCTAGATTGAAAATATTCTCCAGTGTGACTAATCCCTTTAGTAACTTATTTGTTCTTAGTTGAATTATCTCGATCCCCATATACTTCCCGTAGCCCAACTTGAATTTTTAGGAGAATTTTGCCTCATTTTGGATGAACTACACAATTTTTTCATCATTTTCAAATACATGCTAGTAGGTCAGTTATCTGGAATAGATGGCCTACCCACCATTTTAATATGTTGGGAATTCCATTTGACTAGATCCTCAGTGAGTGAGAATTGAGAGCTCGGAACTACCATTTGGTTTGCATATTTGTTCAACTTTCTAGGCATAACATGTAGGTTAATGGCATCAAATATTTCCAAGAAATCCTAGACTCTTTATTTGTAATCTTTCAAAACTTCTTATTTGTCGCACATCTACCACGGACCTCATGAATTACTAATTCAAAGTGTCTCCAAAGACCTCAGAATCCTTGATTTTCTTATTTTCACGATCAATAGGCCATGCACTAATTATTAATATTTTTCTACATTATTTGAGCATGCAAATTACATCCTATGAGAAAACAAAACTTTTCATTTTTTGGAGAAATGAGTACAACACACCGCCCGAGTCAATGATTGTCCTAGAACTATCAAAGAACATCCAACATAGTCCAAAAACATTTCCTTCTCCTTATTTAAATTTTTTGGGTATCATAGATTCTTCCTAGAGAATGAAATAAGTTCCCAGACTAGTCTCAAATTTTTTAATCTCTTCATCATAAGGATCAAACTTATGGTATCTCTCAACACACTCAACTAGCAAAAATAAGGCATGAGAAGAGGGATAACCTTCTCATCGGTGTCAATTCCTGCTCATGTCCTTCTTATATTAATAAATTTGATTGGATGGGAGTGGGGTCATACGAATCAATGTGATAAGAAAACATGGGATCATATTTTATTGTGAACCGGGTACCATATCTGGTTTTTAGCATCATGTGAGTCTAATTTAAGGATAGATAGCCTCCTACTTTAGGAATGAAGTATCTAGAAAAACAGATGGCAAATATAGGAGGAAATTCAACAACATGAAATTTCATGGGTTATGGTGAGGCCTCAGGCAGGAACGAAGTGTCAACTCAAGGTATTTAATTATGCCCGGGACATTTACAATTGACCCATCAAGTTGAAAACACCCTAGACATCGTACTATATTTGAGACTTAGGATATTAACAATTTTGTTAGGCATTACGGACATACTAGCCCCTAAATAAATCATACGAGCTTATGAACTAGGTATTTACCCACCATTATCAATATGTAAAAGGGTGGGTTTTGAAATTTTTACTTACTTCGGTCATTCTTTTTTTTTGATAGATATAAACCATGATATGAGCCTTTTGTGTTATGGAATCTGTAGGAGGTGATTTCTTGAGGATTCATATAGGATATCATGGTGTGATAAAATGGCAAGTGCAACCCATATAGAAATGTTGACATTGGTATTCTTCTATTTTTCAACAATGTTAAAGGGGACACATGTAGATTTCTACTTCTGCGGAACACCCGAACTCATTCCATAATATTTAATCCACTCATTGTAGAAGCATTTCATTTTTCGGATTTGATTTAGTAACAACCTCCTTATCCATGAACTTACCTAGAGGTTTAAGTGACTTGCTTTTATTCACCACAGATTATGTTTCCTTTACCGTGCCTTTGACTTAATCCATGGAAGGTGCATATTGTAACTCTAGAATCCTTTTCTTGTGCTATGTATTATCGAAATATTTATTGATGGTTTGTTAAAAATTATTTCCATTTGGTTGACCGCTCAAAAATATTTTGCTCCAAAGAACATGAGATTGGTATCATTTCGGCATCTTGACTTGCTTCCACGATGGATTTTGTGCCTCTTGGAGTGGTTCTCATTGACTGGAAGAGCCATTAATCATGTATGCTTGAAGATGCATTTCCCTCTCACAACCATGTTGGTTATGCAAAAATTGCAAGGAAAACACCATTCTGTCTCTTGTGCCATATAATTTTACACAGAACTAAGGCCCGACTTAAACTCGACAAGAGAAATTTCTTGTGGAGGAGGTATTGTTACCATTGGAAGAGGAGAAATTTGGTTTGGCCATCTATTATTATGCTAGATCTATGCATATATTTGATTAGGTTGATGATTTCTCATGGTTGATACACTTAATTAGAATATTTTCCTTTATTTTGATAATTCTTATAAGATTGGGCTTGTTGTTTCTCTAGGGATATAACTTTATTTGTCAATTTTCTAATCAGAGCCTTAATTTCATCCTCCCCTTTTGCTGAGCTAGAGTTTAAGATGTGGAAGCAACATGTTGTGGATTTGGCTTAGGGATAGGAGAAATATAATGTTGAGAAACTTTAGGTAATTTAGGATACAATGGCATAGGTGGTCTAGGAGCTAATTTCCCATCTTGTATTAAACTATTTTCATCTCTAATTTAATTGACATAGGAAGATGGTAGAGTTATTCCTCTCATAGATTGTATCATAACAAATATATTAGAGTGAAGAGATTTTAAGAAGTAAAGAAAGGAACCTTTTGTTAGAGGTCTCACAAGAATTTTAATTCTATCCCAAGTTCTCTGAAATCTTAAGTTAAAATCCACCATTTTCACATTAGGTTCTCCCTTGATTATATTTAATTCCTCTAATAGAGATAGGTTGTCTGATCTTTCACCAAATTAGTCACAAAGGGATGTGGAAAATTGATCCCATTTTTGAAATGTTTCTTCCCCTAGGCTTGTGAACCATTGTAGAGATTTTCCTTTGAGTGATGAATCCAAATTTTTGATTGCTAAGTCCATCTCAAAGCAACCTCATGTATAGCACAAAAATTTTTAATGTCTTGAATGTGGTCAACTAAAGTAGTGTGATTTTCTCTAGTAAAATATGGGATACTTTTCAAATATATTCTTTGGAATAAGATTCGAGCATTTGATATAAGTGAACTATTTCTGTGAATTTTACAAATGGATTTAGTTGTTCATGAGCTATTCTAATAGGTTTTAGAACTGTTGTCAATCAGTAAGAATGACCTGCCAGGTGGAGGTGTTGAAAGATTTGGGGTTGGAGGAAATGGATATCTTTGAATATTTCTTCCTCTTCTACCTCTTCCTTAGGATGATTGCAAAGTATTCATAAACTCCTTATATTGTTCTAGACCATGTTTCTA
>CM031242.1:188372474-188670554 GCA_018340775.1 Taxus wallichiana var. yunnanensis | reverse complement strand
AGGATTTGTGTAGACTTCCAAAATTTGAATCGGGCATCTCTCGAGGACAACTACCCTCTTCCAATCATGGATCATATTTTGCAAGAAGTCACGAGATCTAAAATTCTGTCTTTTCTTGATGGATTCTTAGGTACAACCAAATCAAGGTGGCGAAGAGGATTACGAACAAAACAACCTTCACAACACCTTGGGGCACTTTTTCTTATAGCGAGAATGCATTTTGGCTTGATCAATGTTGGAGCCACTTTCAGTGATGGACTTGACCTTGAAAGATTTGAAGTATTGCATTGTCATTTACCTTGATGACCTCACAATTTTTTCAAAGAGGAGGGGAGATCATATCTGTCATTTGGAGCAAGTCTTTGCAAGGTGTAGGAAACATGGAATTTCTCTAAATCCAAAGAAGTGCATTTTTGGAGTCACAGAAGGTAAGTTACTAGGACACATCATGAATAAACATCGAGCACACATTGATCCTAAGAGGATTAGAGTTATCCAAGCACTAGCCTTACCAACCAGCAAGAAGGGAGTTCATTCATTCTTTAGAAAGGTAAACTTCCTTCGTTGTTTTGTGCCTAAGTTTTACGAATCGACTAAGCATATAGCCTCCATGATGAAGCCTCAAGCAAGTTTCAAGTGGAATAAGGAAGGAAAAACAGAATTTGAGGAGATCAAAGCCATTTCCAAAGCTCCAACTCTTGTATCTCCATATTTCAATAAGGAGTTCATCATGTATTACTATGCATCGTAACATACACTCTTTGTTGTCCTTGTTCAAAAAAAAGATGAAGGTTTGGAAGCACCCATTGCTTTCATGAGTTGTCCTTTGAAAAATCATGAGGTAAAGTATAGCCAATTGGAGAAACATGCCTATGCAGTAGTCAAAGTTGTTAAAAGTTTTAGATTCTACATTCTCAATTCCCATACAATGGTGATGGTCCCTGAAGTGCAATCAAGTCCATTTTGACTCAACAAGATCTTGGGGCTAAGAGAGGAAGATGGATTGCAAAGACCCAAGAGTATGACTTGGAGATTAGACCCTCTAATCTGGTAAGAGGAAATGGTTTGTGTAAGCTGATTGCTGAAGATGAAGCTCTCAAAGCTCAGCAAGGAGAAAAATATGGTGTTTTCTCAACCTGTTCAGGAGACAATCCACAGTGCTCTTTGTCACCACTACTAATGAGTGGTATGTTGACATTGCTTACTATCTCACTTATGGATAATTCCCTCCTCATCTTGATTACAAAAAAAGAAGGAAACTCAAGCTAAAGGCATCCAAGTTTGTGATCTAGAATCATGCACTTTACAAGAGAGGCCTAGATGGTTGTTTCCTCAGGTGTGTAGATAAGGAGCAGCAAGAAAAGTTTCTCAGGGCATATCATGATCAAGCTTGTGGTGGACATTTCTCAGCAATGGTCACCACACATAAGATCCTTAGAGGGAGATATTATTGGCCCTCCATCTTTGTAGACACTCAGGATTGGGTTTCCAAATGCAAATCATGCCAACAATTTGTTGGAAAGCCACAACTAGTTGCATTGCCACTCAGGCATGTGGTGATTGAAGAACCATTTCAGCAATGGGGACTAGATTTTATTGGTGTTCTAAATCCTCATTCTAGTGCAGGGAATAATTATGTACTCACTGCAACTGATTACTTCACTAAATGGGTGGAAGCCATCCCAACCAAGCAAGCTAGATCTGAAACAGTTTGCAACTTCATCAAGGAGAATATCATTATTCATTTTGGAATACCACAGAAAATTGTTGTAGACAATGCCACCTATTTATTTTCCAAGGAGATCACGAGTTTTGTTATGAATTTGGAATCTTCCTATCCCACTCTTCTTACTACTACCCACGGGAAATGGGCAAGATGAGTCAAGTATGTACAAGAACATTGTGACCATTGTTCACAAGCTAGGAGATGAGAATCAAAGGAACCGGCACAAGAAGTTATATGATGCATTGTGGGCCGATAGGATCACTCTAAGAAAATAATAGGTATGTCACCTTTCCAAATGTTGTATGGAGTTGAGGTATAGATTCCCGTCACAATTGAGATGCCGGCTCTCAAGTTGCTGAAAAATAAGACTCCATTGACAAGAGGATCCTATTCTGGAGAAGTGGAGGAAAGCGGATGCCAAGTGGTGGATAGAATTAAATAATATTAATTGAAAGTGAAGAAGATCTTTGACAAGATGGCAAAGGCAAGATAATTCAAGGTTGGAGACTTTGTCTTGCTATGGGACAAGAGAAGAGAACCAAAGGGAAGCCATGGAAAGTTTGATTCATTATGGCTCGGCCCATTCCAAATTCATGGAACTTGTGGTGAGAATTTTTTTCTCCTCTTATACTTAGATGGAACGCCATTGGAATTTCCTCGAAGTGGGAAATACTTGAAATTGTATCATTAGTGAAAGCGGGTTATCCCCTGCCTTATACCATAGGTGATTTACGTAGGTGTGTTTTTTCCTTTTCTGTTGCATGGTTTTGGTTTAAGTTTTGTTTGGTTTTTGTTGTGTGTGGTTTGGCTTGTGTGTTTCCTCCTTCTTCCGTCTCTTTCTCATAATTGTACATGACTCTACAAGGCCCAATGGATAAGTCACTGGTCAACGTAATATGTTTTGAAACTCAAGATTTTGGTTCCTCATGTCGTGCCCTAACCATGCCCAGTTCACGCCATGTCCCCAAGCTAGAGCCAGTTGTTGTCTCCTGAAAACTACTCTGTGTTTTCATAGCCAAATTCAAATTTTTTGAGCTCATGCCCTTCGTTGGTGTTTAAGCCAAGTTAGAGATTCAATAAATTAGCAAAATTCATTCCCTAGAGTTGTTTAAACCTTTGTTTTGCTCGTTTTAAGAAATCCTCCATTTCTCATTCTATGCACGTAATATCCTCTTTGCAACCTACATTTTTTATCAAAATTATTCACTTGCTCTATGTCACCGGGTCGTCAAATCTTTTTTTTCTCTATGCCTTTGGTACATGAAGGAAATTTGAAAATTGGACTCAAAACAATGAAGTTCTCTTCCTCCGTGTTTTTTCCACAGTCGAGATGATGGGTGTCTTTTCCCCATCAAATTTTGGCCCCAATGAATGCAGATATGTGGTCAAATCCTATTGGATGGGGAGGAATGGGATTTTTGGTGAACTTAACACTTTGGTCACTTTTGGAAAACATGGTAAATTTTCCCCATGGACTCGAAAGGCCGAAATTTCTGAAAAATTCAAAAGTGTGAGAGCAGGCCAACGAGAACTTCAAATTTTTAGCCTTTTTGCTAAAAAAGGTTAAAAAGGATAAAGGTTCACCACTTCCTGAATCCCACAACCAATCAAGAGGATGCCACGTGTCCTAGTCAAATCAAAGAAGTGGGTCGGCAGAGAAGTTTGTGTTTTTGAGCCTCTTTGTAAAAAAGGTGAAAAATTAAAAATGACCCGCAACCCCAACTAGGCTATAAAGGTAAAAGTCAAAGTTGAAAAGTCAAAGCGGGGCTCATGGACTAATTTGTTCTAAATTGCCAAATCTACCTAAAAATCACAAATTATGAAAGGCTTCCCCAATGATTGTTCCAATCCCTTCCTACCACATGGACGGCCCAATTTCAAATTTAGAGGAGCAAATCCAATGGTCTATATTTAAACTGGAAAATCGAATGTAACAGTTTCTTTGCAAGATCTGGTTTTAACCCACCATGAGCATTTTCTTCACAACAGAGGAATTTGAAAATGCATTGAGGATTTGTGAAGTTGTAACGGTTTCTTGTGAAGAATATAATATCTTCTCAAAGCCATTCCAAATGGTGGCGATTGATTTCAAAATCCCGAGTGCTCTGTACCTGGAAAAGATAGAAAATGCCATTCTTCTTCTATTTTCTCTTCTTCCTTGAATTTCTTCCATTCTCAAGCTATGTACAAACTCTTCTCGAGCTTCAATAATAAAAGAAGTATTTTTTTCCTCTTTGATTGAGGAATTAATTGGTACTTTGCGACCAATGAGTTTCATTCGGTCTTGTAGCTTCTCCTGCAGATTTGTTTTTCTTCTGATTATAAATGCATGTAAATGAAATTTCTAATTAATGTGTGTGGGCATCTGATATTCTACTCACAACATTAGTTTTCTCCTACCTCCATTTCCACTCCCCTTCCCCTTTCCAAGACAAATTTTCTTCTCTAGCGAGACATTGCTAGCTTTGCCACAAGGTCAGTGGAGTGCCCCTGCTTTGGATCTCTAGTCGAAAGGCCACCATTGAAACCCATCTTTCATGCATGCACCTATGGAAGCTGCACCATTCAAGTAGAGGGACTTAGATTCCCATAGCGTTGGCTTGAAACCCACAATTTTGTTCACAAGACAAATTTTCTCACCAAAATGCGTGACACGATATTTTGTTGTCACGTGACCCAGATGGTGGAGGTTAGAGATGCGAGACAGAGAGATTTGTTGTCATACGTCAACAAGGTGGTTATCACACGTCAATGAACCTCACCGATGCATGTTAACAACCTTGTTGACACGCGTCAGTGAGGTTTGTTGATGTGCAACAACCACCTTGTTGACACGTGATGGAAAATCTATGTCACACATCTCAGTAGCCTTCTGTCACATAATGCCACTTAAAAATCGGTGAAAATTTTGTTGTCATATCCCCAAAAAAATTCCTTCCCACAATACCGGTTTCGAGGATATTCTCCAAGTATTTTCCACCTGATTTCTATGAGGTCTCTTAAAATGAACCCTAGACACACCTACCTCCCCATTCCAACACATAGTTTAGTTCCATATCAACTGCGAGGTAAGTACCCTACTGAAGTTAGTACCTCATCCCTAATATTTCACTTATTTCATTTCATTTAAAATATCATAATAATTATTTAGTACTTGTATTTAAGTTTACAAAGTTTAATTTCATTGTTATACATGTTAGATTAGCATAAAATTCAGATTTTTTTAATCATTTTGGTAAACCCGTATTTATAGTTTAATTTTTCCCTAGGATCCACTACTACCCTAAGGGCAAGAGATCATCATTCACCCTCTCAGCCCATCATGTCTCACTATAGTTTCAACCCTATTTATGATGAGTTTGTTATCATTGAGCTTACACTCTTTATATTAATTGTATTGTGCATGCTTATACTCAACAAGAACTCCTAGCTAGTGAACATTTTGTACTACTAGTTTTGAGAACTCACCACTTTGCATTAGCATTATTTCAAACCCAATAGCATTTATGCGTTGTACACCTTGTTATAAAAGTTCTCATGATCCACCTTCTAATGTTTCTAAGGAGATCTTAAATTATTCTCTCATTGTTTATATGCAAGGAATTGACAAATATTCACAAGTACCTACTGATTCTTCATCCACTCTAACCATAGGTTCATCTCAAGATTCTCTTAGTTCTCATGATTCATTACATAGTCATCTACTCTCCCATTATGTTGATGATCCTATTGATTATATATTCCGCTCCGAATCATTAGGTGATGACCCAAATGATAGTTATGATTCCCTTACTTTTCATATGGTTGATTGTGATTTTCCCACTCCATCTTCTCCTCTCAAGGTAGTTTTTACTATTACACATGAATTTATGCCTACCTCTTATCTATTTTTGTTACATCTCCATCATCTCCTCCTATTACTATATCCACTTCTCCATCGACAACTATGGCATCCACCCCACCTAATAGCATATCATCTCTTCCACCTACTAATATTTCTTCTTCTTCATCTATTGAGGCTTCGATGTTAATCCTCATATTACTTTAAATATATCATGCTCTATGTCTCCTATCACTTCTTGGCACCTTCTATTAGTGTGCCCTTAACATCATATTATCCCTCCTCTCCTCTTAATACTCCCATGCTCACACATAATGGTAAGTTGCAATTACTTAACACTCCACTACCATCTCCTAGCATTCCTTCACATGATATTTTGTCCCTCGTGCATGTGGTCGGTCAATTATAATCACAAGTCCATTTACTCACTTTAGAAAGTAGAGCTTATTATGCTTCCATAAATAACAAATCATTACACGGAAATCCCATCCCTAATAAGATTCATAACTCGAATTTATGAAAGACTTCATTATGCCTACCTTCACATACTTTGATGGTACCATAATCCTCATTTACATCTACAACATTATCATCAATCTATGCATGCATATTCTAATGATAGGTTACTACTTAAGGCTTTTAGACATAGTCTTATAGATGATGCATTAAAAAGTTACACACATCTTCCATTTGGATCTATTATCACATATTATGACATGGAATATGCCTTCTTACAATGCTTCATCATCAATAGTGGCCCTAGATTTACATATGATAACCTACAACATTCACATTAAGACCCTTGAGTCTATCAAGGATTATATATTTCGTTTTAACACATGCATGCATCAATTAGTGTTTAAACTCACTTTGACTTAGAAACACAATTCATTTTTTGTCGTAGTTTACTCCCACATCTCAAAAACACTTACAATATGATACTTTTGAGTCATTCATTCTCCTATGTTACAATTTTATTGACTTAGAGTAATATTTTCTTTCCACGCATATCATTGATCCACCTCATGCTCCTACTACCACTACTTTTATATCATCTAGTGTACATCTATATACATTGGAAAAACTTCCTATACAGTCTCCAACTTCACTAGGTAAACAAAACAAGCAACCATGTCCTATCACATTACCAAATCATTCTCCTCCTCCACCTCCACGATAGGATCCTTCTATTCTTCCTCCATAATAGGCTCCTTCTCCTACTCCTACTTTGTATCACATGATTTGTTACACTTCTCCAATCACACTAGACCTCATGATATATTGCCCACTTAACTTGATAGGAATATTATTCATTTACCTTTTAATCAACACCATCCTTCACGTAGGCTACACCATCAATGTGATCAGCACTATTACATATATCATCGCATCACCGCCACGAGAGATAATATTTTTAGCATTGCATGAGCGATTAATACAATTAGAAGAACAAGGTGTTATCCCTATTTTCTATCATTCATATGAGCAGGCTATTTCTTCTAGGCATCCTCCATATAAACCGATTTCTAGGATTCTAGTTATGACTCACTCATCTTCATTGTTTATCCCTCATGAACATGCTCCACCGCATTCATACACTTGCTCCACTATTGCATTCACTACATACACTTCATGCACCACACTATGAGGCTCTTCCACAACACATTCCACACTGTTGCACCTACACTTGACATGCAGTTTGGCTCATATGTTCCCACCACTTCTATCCCACATTCTTTCATAGCCACTCGCCACCTCAGCCTTTGGTGGGTGATTACTATCACCTTACCCCCAATGATGCACTTATGTTCTTACGGTTATTACACAATTGTTAATGGTTATATAATAAGAATATTTCACCACTCACTTTGTTAATCCATATGGCACACTCAATCACTTCCATGTGGTGTACTCTTGTTTTATGTGGTTCACTCTTAACTTCGAGGGGTCATAGCCAAATATGCATGTTCATCTTCATACTAGGGGCATTTCTTGATTCCCTCCTTACTCTTCACATTCTAACATTTCTTTTTACCATACATCACCTATTTTTTACAGCCATTATACTAACTATACATTACAACTTACATATGCTACACAATTCATCGATACAATTATGTTTATTCACCATTTGAACATTATCATTAATATTACACGTATACATTCATCACAATAGAAATGATATGCCACATTACATTAACACATATTATGACACATTTTGTGATCATACATTCTTACATATATGTTACTATCATCATCCTACTAATTTCACATTGAGCAACAACATTTCATTCTCATCATTTGCATTGCATCATCTTTACTAACATTATATGTGCACATCAAATAACATAAATAAAATAAGAAAACATCATAATAATTAACAAACCATAAAAAAATAAACCCACCAACATTAACATCAAATGGTCCATACATGTCTCATATGTGATCATCGTTACAAAACATAGGTGGGGGCAAGGCCCCTACATTATATACAATCCCATAACTCACACCTCATCATCCATATCACTCTTAGATACTACGAGAGCCCTATAACTAGAGGCCTCTCCACCAACTTGATGCCATTATTCATGGCCTTGATAATTCTCAACTTTGTCTTCGTAGTACCGCCACCTTCGTAGACTACTCCGAGTACTGATGTTGTAACTCCACATACAAAGTGTGAACACATCATGTGCTAAAGAAACACCACCAACTGCCTCTTAGGCTCATTGATTCTCCTCATGGGCCACATACCTTTAGCCTAATAATATTATACATGTGGTCACCGTTATAGTAACAGAACAAACAAATGGGCATGCTCACCCGCTATATCATCCACGTGCTCTAAAATACCTCCACCAAGAACATATGTCGGCATATTTCATGTCGTAGTATGGATAGTCATATCCACTATCAAAGGTGACCAATAGGCATCACCTGCTAAACATATAACACATCATGTTAGATATCCATCGCTAAACACATAAGTAAAACTAAAAACTACATCACACAATTATATAAATACATATGCTCTACTCTCACTAATGTTATAGGATTAGGGACATCCCCTCTCCTCCTCCTTTATGAGATAATCCAGGTATATCTATAAATATCGTACAAAATCACCCATTGGTGTGTTGCCCACTAGAACAATACTCCTCGGTACACCCTTCATCATCCACATCTACATCGGCCCTATAGTTGCATTAGTCTCATCCAGTCTTGGGGGCACTAACTACTCTACAAGTAGGTCCTGGTCTAGCTCCATCCCTCGGTGGTGCTCTAATAACACGCATTCATATATATGGTTCTAGGGCACATCCTGAGCCATACCAAACCGACGTAATACTCTCTCAAACCGAAAAGATTCACCACTCCTGGAAATCGGTCCTCTAACCACATGGTTCTACATATACATCATAACTCCCTTTTGTCCTCTAGCCATCCCCCATAGTCGCGGTATGGCCTCCATATGACTATCTCAGGCCCCATCCTATCTATTAGATCCTGTATATATCTATATCCATCTTCCATCTGCGTATACCAGCCCATCTCCCTACATATATCTCTGGATTGGCCCACTCTACTTTTGGGCCTACTACTAGTCTCAATATCACAATATACTCATATTCCCACACATGCAACAATGTGGTGGCTCATATCCCCCATCGTGCTCATCTTGAGTGAACCTATACAAGCCTCTATATAAATGGGTCAACACACATCAAGCTCATGCATACCTCGTACTCTTCCTCTCAATACACTTTGGCATATCTAGTGCATCTTATACAAGATGCCTACACCACCACCCTCGATCATTATAGAGGAGGCAATCACAATAGCAATGAACTTTTGCAAACGTGGAACCCCTAATCTCAAAATAGCATCCAAACTAATATGTGTCTTGGTAGGTATTCAAGTCCCCACCGAATACCATCAAGCGGCTCGCATCTGTCTATCCATATCAACTAACGACATCACATGTACCCTCTCACCAACCACTAGTAATCACAATATGTGATATACATCCTCCAAAGGCCCACTATCATCCCACCAAAGAGTAGGCAACCAAAATGTGCACATATCGGCACACCATCTTTCACATAATGCAATCAATAGTGGCATATTGTTAGGTACATCCCCCATACGTGTTATGTGTTATAATCCAATCGTCCATGACATCCCACTCATCATCCGATAAACCCAAACTAAGCAATGTGCTCATATGACGTCCTCCGTGGAACTCCCTAGAATGGATATCCCTCTACACAACACAAACCAACAACAAAAACTACATTAGAACACTACAAAAATACAAATACACCCACTTACGACATTACAATATACACAAAATCATCATTTATACCATTTTACACAAAAACACACATTCTAGACTAGGCCACCTAGACATAGGACTAGGGCACCCCGCAAAGAGACACTAGCACCTGTGTCAGGTGCTTCTATCCTAGGGTTCACAAATGCCCTCACCACTCTTGCCCCAACCTAAAATGTTGAGAAATGACAAAACAACAAATTTGCAAAAATTATTACAAACAAGTACCATACACATGTTTTTCAAAAATACACCATACTTACCAAATTTGCGGTCATGCACGACGCTTCGGCGATCACCACTCTCTCGAACCAACTAGAATATGTTTTTCTCGCTTCTTACACACCTTCACTAGAGAATTTCACTCTCACACTCGCGTGAATAAAAATGTAGTGGATAAATACATTTTCACTTCTTTACTTATACCCACTTCTCACCATTTTACATTACTATGGTTAAATTTTACAACTATTACTCATACTAGTACACATTGCACCATTTTTACTATAACTTGTGTGTTTCTACTCCGATTTGTACCACGTTTACGTAATTCTTTTAAATTACACTTACCACCATATCGTATAAATTACATCTGTGTTACATTTCATGAATAAGTTGTTCCATGTGATTTACCCATATTTTGACGATTTTGGCCATATTCTAACTTTTTCATGCTTATTTTCGGCTCAAGCATTCATTCCTTACATCACTTCCCCTTTCACCGAAAGGGGGACTTATCATTAGGATCATCTTGCAATTTCCCTTACAACCACCATGCGATTAAACCATATTTTCTAATTCACCAAATGATATTTCACCATTGATTGCCCCCTAATGACCTAATATAGGGCAACATATATTTATCATTTACTACGTGACATGAAAACTTTTGACAATTCCCCTAATGACTTAATATGGGGAAACAAAACATATGATTTCCATACAACATTTCATCATTTCCCCCTAATGACCTAACTATTATACATTTTACCCCTCGGGTAAAATGAACTAAGAAAGTTAGAACAAAGCATTGGCTAAGGCCATCATAAGGGAATCTAGGTGTTTCAACCAAAATTCCATGTTTGGGGTATTGGAAGTGTTCGGGAACATTTGGACTTAATCGAGCCATTTTTTTCTTCTCGGTTATTAAGGCTCGGACCTCAACACGGTGTGTAAATGGGCTCTTGGGGCCCACATCCACCAAAAATGAGCAAAAATAGGAAAATTGGGAAAATCGGTCTCGGGGTGTTCCACCGCCTCCCTCATCCTTTTGGTTTCAAGAAATTCGAGAAAAATATAAAGAAAATAAAAATGTGCAAAAGGGCTTCAAATGGGATCATGAGCTAAAACAATTCTTGAGCTTCTCGCTAAGATGCTTACTTGAGCTAAGGCATGCACAAAGGGTCTCGAGATGAAAAGGGATCTCAGAGAGCTCACATTGTATTGGTAGTGGCGAGCCGTGAGTATTGAGATCGGGTGAGCCCATTTAGTGCGGCGCGGCAAGGGGAACTCACTCACAAATCGAGCAAGCTAAGGCGGGAGCGATTCGGCACGAGGTTAAGCATGTCATAATGAGAAGAAGAAGGTTACCTTGCTGATCCAACTTAGAAATTTGGGGTTGTGGAGTGTGGATCCATGAAAGCATCAACACGATGCATGATCCTAAGGGATGTTGGTGTTTGAGGTTTTCCGTGCTTGCAAGGTAGTCGAGTCGAGTCGCTTGAGTGTGTCGGGGATCAACAAAGGTGTGGAATTAATGCAAAGCGAGATAGATTTGGATTCGGTGGAACATTTCATCGACATGATGCATGTCGGCCTAGAGATTTTAGTTCTAGGTAGAACCCGAGCTCGAGGATCAAGACCAAGCCACGAGCAGGCGTAGTCGAATGCGGGCGACATTACATGAGCATAATGCAACTCGGTGGGGATGCACCATGCAGAGTGAGAATCGAGCAGGAATTACATGAGTTAAAGTCAATTCAAATGGAGGGTTAGGTGGTGTATTGAATGCAGGTGGTTGGCAAGATACCCGAGGAGCTTGGTGGGTATCTCGGCGGTTGAAGGGGTAAAATACTAAAAACTTTCCCACATTAAAACATGCATAATACCCTCCATTTTTATCATATTTTCACAAAATCATAATCATCAAAAAGGGAATTCAGAGCCCCATAGCATGGAGCCATAAAAATTTGGAAATTATAAGATTAAAAGGGCGAGAAATGTAGGTGAATCTACAGTCTAAATGGCTAGACACAGGTGCATTGATTGCTCCTCATGGGTGGTTAAACTACATTAATTACTTCTTCTCTCTCCTCTCACCCATTTTATTCCTATAAATTGTAATGGAGGGTCTCATTTTAAGAGTTAGACATTTTTCCTCTTACCACCCTCCCTTCTTCTCATCATTAGGTTTTTGGAGCTTATAACTTCCTCCCTCAAACACCGTAATGGCATCCATGCCTTTTACCCCCCAATGATGTACTGTGAAAAATCTATTGGAGCAATAAATTGATGTTATGTGATATTTTATCTATCCTTTGCATGTGGTTTATTGTCTTAACTTTCCTCTCTTCATGATTTGGGTATACTATGCATCTTTTGTTTTCATTGTAAGGTTTAGGTGATGATTTGTTTATTAGGAATGGAATAGTGTATTATGGTAGTCTTGGCCTATGATGCATGCCCATCCTCTCCATGTATGTCTTTCTCTATTTCAGGCATTGAAAATTGTCTAACAACCCCTTTTCTTGGTGTTATCACCACCCCTTAGTGTAGGATTTACCTTTTCATGCACTATCTCTCTCCATGTCTCCTTAGAATTGTTAGGCTAGGTGTACTTAGGTGTCTTTATTACAATAGGAGTAGTGTTAGTGTTAGGATTATGAAGAGGAAGTTGGCATTCTCCGAGGTCCGTCTTAATATTTCAAGTCCCATAGCTTGAGAGATGGTACCCATATTACCAATTCACACTGATAGCTCATGCACATACACATGACAATTCGAAGGGTGTTTTTATTTTGTGAGAATGGTTCTAGCACGCTCGGTGGGACATCAAGAGGTCAAAGATCATATTCTTCGAGGTGTTCCACTACAAAATCTTAGCCACCATGCTATCCCCATTGCTTGATAATAGTTCTAGCACTTCTTGTTTACTATTTATCATGCAACCCCAATAGATCAAGTTTGCAGAGAATGAAAGATGAAAACCCATGTTCAAAACAATTTTCCAGTGTCATAAAATAAATTTTAAAATATTTCTTACAAAATTAGAAAAATTGAGCGTAATAGGTGAGTCCAAGTTTGGTAGTGTTTAAGTGGATTAAGGGTAAAATTAAAATATTCAAATCATTTTTATGCTATCAACAAAGTGACTCTATGCCCAATTGAGGCTTCAAGATATCAGTCTAAGCACATCTAGCATGCAGATGGCCCCACGAGTCGTTATAATTGTTATCCATTTTACCCCCAAGCTAAAATAGAGAAGTGGGAGAGTTGGAACTAGGCATTGGCTAGGGCCATCACAGGGGTAATCTATGTGTTTCAAGTAAAATTCCATGTTTTAGGAGCATTAGCAAGTGTTCGGGAAGATTTGAACTTAATTAGGCCATTTTTCCTCTTCGGGTTATTAAGGGTCAAAACCCCGCCACAGCGTGGAAAGTGGCTCCCAGGGCCCACATCCACCAAAAACAAGCAAAAATGGGGAAAATAGGAAAATCAATCTTAGGGTGTTCCACCGCCCTCCCTCAACCTTCTAGATTCAATAAATTTGAGAAAAATCTAAAGAAAATAAAAAAATGTGCTAAAGGGCTTCAAATGGGCTCAAGAGCTAAAACAACTCGGTGAGCTAAGGCCTCACACAAAGGGGATGAGGTGAAAAGGGAGCTTGATAATCTCACATTACATTAGCAGGGGTGATCTGGGAGTATTGAACTCGAACGAGCTTGTTTGGTGTGGCCGCAACAGGGGAACTCACTCACGATTCGCAAGCTAAAGCGGGAGCGATTCAAAACGAGGTTGGGCACGTCACGGTGGGAAGAAGAAGGTTGGATCTCCGAGCTGACTTGATGAGCCAGGGTCATTGGGTGTTGATACAAGAAAGCATCAACACAATGCAAAATCCCGGGGGATGTTGGTGTTTGGTGGGTACCGTGCTCATGAGGCAAGCAAGTCACTCGAGTGCGTTGGCGGTCAGCGGTGTGGAATCAATGCAAAGTTAGGTGGAGTCAAATTAGTGCACAACATTACATCAACATGATGCATACCGGCCTAGGGATGTTAGTTCTTGGTGGAACCTTAGCTCGAGGAGCAATATCGAGCCACGAGTGGGTTAGTTAGATGCGAGGACAACATTACATGAGCACAATGCAACTCGGTGGGGATGCACCATGTAGAGTGGGATCCAAGCCCGCATTACATAATTTGAAGCCAATTCAAATGGGTGGTTATGTGGTGCTTTGAAGGTGGGTGGTTGGTGAGCTACCCGAGGAGCTTGGTGAGTAGCTTGGTGGTTGAAGGGGTAAAATACTAAAAACCTTCCCACATTCAAACATGCATATCTCCCTCCATTTTTATCATAGTTTCACAAACTTATAGTCATCGGAAATGGAATTCATAACTCCACAACATGGAGCCATAAAAAAATGGATATTGTTAGAGAAAATGGGTAGAAATGTAGGTGAAGCTACAAGTCCAAATGGTCAAACCCAGTGCCTTGATTACTCCTCATGGGTGGTTGAATTACATTAATTGCTTCTCTCTCTCCTATCTCCCATTTTATTCCTATAAATTGTAATGGAGGGGATCATTTCAAGAGTTATACATTTCACCTATTTCCCCCTCCCTTATTCTCATCTCTAGGTTATTGTGGAGCTTCTAACCTCCTCCTTCAAGCACCGTAATGGCATCCATGCCTCTTACCCCAATGATGTATTATGCAAAATCTATTGGAGGAAAAAAGCTGTTGATCTCGTGATATTTTCTCTATCCTTTGCATGTGTTTTATTGTCCTAACTTTCCTCTCTTTACAATTTGGGTATGTTGTGCATCTTTTACGTTCATTTCAAGGTTTAGGTGATGGTGTGTTTATTGGGAATGGAATGGTGTATTGTGTGTAATCTTAGCTTGTGATGCATGCCCATCCTCTCCATTCTATCCTTTCTCTATTTCACGCATTGGAAACTATCTAACAACCCATTTTCTTGGTGCTATCACCACCCCTTAGTGTAGGATTTCCCTTTTCACACACTATGTCACTTCTTATCTCCTTGGAATTGTTAGAATAGGTGTAGTTAGGTGTATTTCTTGCATTAACAGATAATGTTATTTTTAGGATTATGAAGAGGAAGCTGACCTTATCTAGAGGTATATCTCAAGCCCACAAGTCCAACAACTTAAGAGATGCTACCAATGTTACCCATTCATACGGTAGCTCATGCATGCACACATGATAAATCGAGAGGTGTTGTGATTTGATGATAACACTAACTTGGAGGTAAATAACATAAAATAATTCTATGTGATTATTCACTGATTTTTATCATTTCCCCCTAATGAACTAACTTAAGGGAAACTTGCGTAAAATCTCTCTATGAGTAATCGATCAATCAATTAAACAATTAATCAACACACTCAATAGTTATAACAATCGAAATCACATAATACAATACAATTGGCCTCCCAAATGACCTAACTTGGGAGTTACATGTGGCCTCCCATATGACCTAACTTGGTAAGTTATTCCGCATATGGTGTTTTCTTCTAGATGACCTAAATTGGAAGCCTTCTCATATTTCACACTTGCTTCTAGATGGCCTATTTTGGAATTCATGACTTATTTCTTGTTTGCTTCTAGATGACCCAACTTGGAAGCCATCATTTACTTAGTGTTTTCTTCCGGATGGCCCAACTTGGAAGTTATCTCACATTTCTTTCTTTCTTCCAAATGACCTAACTTGGAATACTATCACCTCGCAGTGACACCCATGGAGTGGGGGGCAAGAATATATTCCCTATATCACTCCTATATGGGTCAATTATGTTAATCAAATTATCTAGATCTAAAATCACAAAAAAATTATCCGAGTTCATCTAGAGCAGCTAGATCTTGAAGTTGTAGTTAGAGGGTGAAGAATAACACACTTTTCTCCCTACACTCTTCCTTTGGCAAAAGGACACCCAAATCCCATGGTTAATTATTCATATACACACGTTCAGGTTGTGAACTAATCACTCCTTACTCCTCATCACCATCATACAAATGAGTGAAATCAACAACACTACAATCATTCATCATTATTGGGTACACATCATCACCGCATTACATTCCATTGTTTACGCTACATAGATCAACTCGTTGATCCATGATTCAAAGACATTACATGGTTTCATTCGACATGCTTCTATAGCACATTTGTGTATTATACTATAGCATGGGCTTCTCCAGTTTCTCTCAAGTATGCATTTCTATATACTTTATGTTACTAAGCATTCCACTCACCAACATAAATTGGGGAAATGTAGTCATAAAATCACATACTTACTACTATTATTATACCATCAAGCATGGTGTATTTATATATAGATGCAAGTATTCACTAATGGCCCATTCCTAGTCCCATCATCATTTATTCAATCGTTGTCAATATCTTCTTTACATAATCATCATGTTTAGTTTATTATTTTTGTCATTAGTCGTATATGTTCATCAATTATATCTACAATTATGGTCATCTTTTAGGATGTCTCAAAGCAATTGTAAATAGCTCAATTATTGTCTTTGGTTCTTGACTAGGGAACCCAGGGTTTAATTGGGGAACTCTTGGGTGCCCTGGTCCTCATTTGAGGTGCCCTAGTTTTTATCATACTTGGTTTTCTAATTCTTATTTCAGGTTGGCACTTTCGGTATTCCCTCCCATCCCCTAGGTAGTAGTCGAATGTTAGGTCATTAGTGTTGAAATTTTAGTAAGAGATCCCTTTATAAGCACAACATACATGCCCTCATAAGGGAAGCAGATCATTCTATCAAAGGGGAGATATCTACTAAGGTAAGGGACTGCATTTAGGCTTGTACATCGGCATCACACTACATAGGAAAGTTAAAGTCTATTATATTCCATCCACCATTTTACATTCTATCTAGTTATCGCCTACTATCACCACGTCATCGACGCTTAGGGAACCTAGTCACATTATTACACACACAAAGCACATAGAACTACATGGGGTCTAAGATGTAGTACAACACTTATTTTTAAGTCCGCCATTGTGGCAAATGTAAGGATAGTCTGACCTATTCATATGCCTCTTTCTTTATTTAGGGTTTGATGTTTTGTATGGGTTTTTATAGGTGATTATTCATTGCATTATAGTGGAATCATCATCAAAGTTCTTGTGACACTCACCCAAAAAGTAGGAAATATTGGGAATACCTAAGTGACCCTATCAAATTCATATCCTAATATTTTCTCGCAAACTAAGGCACTCATTCTACATACTAGAGCGCCCATGGGCACCCCAGGTCCTCCCACAAGTACCTCGGTCAGCAAAATCTTCTATTGTTGCCTTTTTTGAAGCATTTTGACACATCTTTCCCCACCATTCTAGCACATAATTGACTTCCGATCACTACAAGGTAAGTACCCTATAGTTTAGTACCTCATATCTCATATTTCACTTATTGCATTTAATTTAAAATAACATAATAATTATTTTATACTTGTATTTCAGTTTACAAATTTTAATTCATTGATGTACATGTTAGATTAGCATAAAATTCATATTTTTATTAATCAAACACATTAAGAATAAGAAGATAGAAGTTGGATAGATGGTTCTTCTTTATGACTCCAAGTTTGCACGCCACCCCGGGAAATTAAAGGTGCATTGGTTAGGACCGTACGTAGTAACTTATATACTTGATTCAGACATTTTTCGGTTAAAGGTGTTGGTTGGCACATGGTTTCCCGTTACTTCAGCAAGAGTAGGTTGAAACCCTACTATAACTAAGTCTTCTTAATGTTTTTAATAAGGCGATGACGGGTAGATTCATAACTCATAAGCACATACATGGCATGGATAAACAAATGATATGATTGGTTGAGTGGTATTCAAGAAAAATGGTGCATTCTATGTGAACTGTCCACTTTGGTTGGGGAATAGGTGAAATTCACAAGATCGCAACTATTTATTCATTCACATTTTAGGATGGCGAATGGGGAGATGGGCCCCTTGTGTAAGCTATCATTTTCTTTTACTACACAATACCTCAAGTATTCTATAAATTGAATCAAAGACATGCGAGAATTTAAATTTTGATGTGGATAAAGTTTAATTATATTTGCATGCAATACACGTGACATACAGGTATGACTCCAGGCTGACATACTTGGAGGTATTGGAACCAAACAGGATGGACCTACACCCCCAGCTTAATGTCATCATCAAAGGATTGATAAGTAGAGTTTTGTGAAATTAAGACCTAAGACTCCACCTTCCCACAACCTGAAAGAATGGTTATGCCACCAATGAAAAAGGTGCGTAAGGAAGAAGACCATGAGGAAGAAGAAGGAAATGAAGGGGAGAAAATTGGACCACTCAAGGAAGATAATGTATTATTATTGGTGGAGCGGTGGTGGCACAGAACCTCAGCAAGGAAGCGCAGAAAAAGAAAAGAATAAGTGCGCTAAGGTAATAGTTGTCTCTAGTTCAGAGATAAATTCTGGAGAAAAATCTGATTTTGAGAATGTGGGAACCTCCTTGAGAGAGGAGTTAGAACAATAATTTGAGGAGCAGCTGAAGTGGGAAAAAGAAAAAACAAAGGAGAAATCTTGGGAGAAAAGAAGGCGCCCATGCATGAGGAAGGAGGTAAGAGCCCTATGAATGATAGTACATCAGTTCAAATGGAAGAGCACAAGGAAAGGAGATTGGTGACACTTTTTTTCATCAAGGAGGATGCGGGTTTGGGGACAGGCACAAGAAAACCCACTCCAAATAAGTAGAGAATAAAAAGAAAGGTTCGAGAGGAAGCAAGGACACCAAGGTCACCACACATGGACTACGTGGATTATCCCACAAAGGTATTGCGGGGGCACTTTCAAAGCATGGTATCTACACAAAATGTGCATTCTTGGGAGTTGTTGGATCAAGGATGGGTGTCAAGGATGAAGAATATGATAAGCTAGAACCTCCACAATCATTCGGAAGATCCGAGTTTGAGGTGAGTGAACATCGATTAACGATTACATCAAGAATAAACCAAGATGTGAAGTATAAAGCAATGGATCTAAACCACTTGACGATGAACAAGCTTTCAGTTCCTTACACAAGATGGATTCTTAAGTGGTGAGAATAAACTTGGACGCTAGCACCAATTTTTGCACCTTGGTTACAAAAAAGGAAAAGGAGCGCGAAGTGGAGAGATTACAAAAGGGTATACAATGAGAATAGAAAATAATGAAGGAAGCTTTTGACAAATTCGGCGTGTCTTTGTGAAACAAATTTTGGAACAATTACCTTCATTAGTTAGTCGAAAGAGTATATTTTAAGGATGAGATGGCATACACGGAGGATTTGGTCGATCTTACTTGTTAACCCTAGAAGTGGTACAGTCCTTCAAAGGAGGAGATTGCAAAGGAGAAATAAAATAATAGAATTTTTTTAAAGCAAGGATCACGAGTTAGAGGAATTGTTTGCCAAGATCAAGGAAGTAAGCACAAAATTAGATATCAGCTTCAACAAATGTCAAAAGTGTGAGCCATTCATTGATGTTAGGTTGGTGGATTAAGAAGCAATATTGAATACTATTCAACAAAAGACCCAACTAACAAGGTTGAGCACACGTAAGTGATTACCGAGACCACAACGTACAAGGAAAAGATAAAAACAAAGCGGAGAAGTTATTATTATGCATAGGTGAGTTTCAAAATTCCATACTAGAACACATGGACATTATTGATGGCACATGCGTGGAACTTATGGTGGTCATTAAAGAACCGAAAGGTAGAGTTAAAGAGATCACTCATGATTAAGTGTCAAAGATTATAGAGGTTGTACCTAGAAAACCATTGAAGGAACTAGAGGATTAAAAGAAGTTGTTAGAAGATATAGATGCAACATTTATAGAGATATTCCACACACATGTGCCTTAGATAATTTTTGGGTATGATATTTATTTTTGGACCTTGAATTTTTGTTCTCCTTCATGGATTTTTGTGATTGAGATGATCGAATAATTTTTGGGGACAAAAATCTAGTTAGTGTTGGGTAATGTTACACCCCTAAAATATTCTAATTATAAATAGTGTGAGAGTTTTGGATGCACATAAGGTAGACACGAAGAATTAGATCGGGAAGCAAGTGGAGGTTCACGCCTAAACATGATGCCTTTGGAACTTAGTCACATTTTGATCTACGGGATAAAAATAGATGGTGTACAATTGGAGTGGCGGTCAAGAAACATTTTGGGATTAGACTAAGGCATGAAGACTTGGAGGTGAAGCAAAGTCTATTTTGGGAAAGATCACATGTAGTAAGAAGATCAATGATTTGTACGATTCGGACTAATAATAGGATTATATCTAGAGTTAAATATAGAAGATAATCTATTATTAGGTGAATCGTGTATGCTTCTGTAGTTACTTTGTAGGCGTGCATGGCTATTTTTAGCATGTGGGATATTTTGAGAGTGCATGGGTGGTGAAGGGCAAGTCCTCACCCCCTATATATATGTATTGATTTGCACTATTTTGAGAGACCGGATTGTACTGAGGTTATGTTGTTGGTATGTTTGCGCACATGACATTGTGATGGTGATTGTGATGTATTCATCTTTTGTGTTGCATGGTGAATTAATATAATGGATCTTTGTGGATGGTTATTGGTCATTGATGTCTCTGATTCTTGCTATTATATGGTAAATCTGATCTTTATCCTTTTTTAACTCATTATGCATATGGTTGTGATATGAGCCATATATGTTTTACACTTGTGTATTTGTTATGACCATGAAATGTATCTTCATGAATGGTAACTCATTAACAAAGTTGTCATAGAAGAGGGACCTAGTACCTTGCTTGCTTCAGTGAGCGTCAAAACTCTTTTGGATGAAGTGTCAACGCACACCTAGGGTTTGGGTAAGAAAATAGAGACTACATTTTGGTTTTGTTTCCAGGACCTCTTTTCAAGTTGTTGTAAGGATGTTGCACGATGAAGACATAGACAATATTGAGAGTTGGGTTTTAGATTTGGAATATCAATTTTCTCAAAGATATAATATTGGACCTGATTTTGATGCTCACGCGTGGGTTAAAGAACATCTGTATCATGAGCTCTATGAGACATTCTTTTGTTTTTTTCCTATAGAGTTATATGAGTGGTTGGTAGCATATGCATCAAAGAGAAATTAGAGGTACAGATCTATTGTTTGGACACAAGAAGATTACCAAACTTTGCATGATGTTGATGTGACTTGGACACTCGTTGTAGATTATTGGTGCAGTGGTGTTTTGAATAGCTATACATTAGAGTATGTAGTTTCTACTTATTCATATCCATAGGTTATTGAGTTTGGGTTCTTGCGTGAACCTAGAAGATCCTATTTATGCGGAATTACTTTAGCAATTAAGATCTTGCTGACAACCCTGGATCTAGAAGAACAACCTATGGCTAGCTAGACCTCCACCGCGTGGGGGGGGTAAAGGAGTAGGTGTGGAGAAAGATGGTGGACCTCACGGAAGAAAAGGAAAGAGAAGAAAGGTAGCTTAAGTATAATGAAGTGTGGGAGAGGGAATTGGCCAAGAAGCATGATGTTACAAATTATATGGAGATGTGTAGGTAGGTGAAGCATGAAGGATTCAAGGTTCACTTGGAGGATGTGAAACCTAAGCATTATGTACTCCCCATTGAATCAAGCATGGAAGAGAATGCCCTTTAGCTTCAAATGAGAGTGTGTCAGAAGAGGAATGAGTAAGGACCATATGCATGCATTTGATCCCACTTAACAACCTTTCCCTTGCACTTGGTGTTCTAGTTCTTGAAATAGTTATTGAGAACCATGATCGTATTGGTGATAGGATAGTGACAAGTAGATATCATTTTCCTTTAAATATAGAAGTTCATCAGATGACACATATACCTATGGCTGCACAAACATTTTTCTTTGTCTAATTAGTGGTACACTTTTTGGCACATCATCAAGATAGAGCATGCACATGCGGAATATTGACATCACATCAAGAATTAGCACAACTTTGTAGACTATGGGAGTTTAGTTTAGTATAATATTTGGAACATAGAGTAGTACATCCTTTGGTCTAGTACCCGCTACAAGATGTGGATCAAGAGCATCTAGAGGTTCGAGATCTAGTGGATTTGTTTATTCGGAGGTGGAGGGAATACTAGAGGTAATACAAGTTCTCAGTATCTCGGTGGGCATGGTTTGCACCCCCCATTAGTCGCAACAAGTTTATTACAATATGTTACTTCACTTACAAGAATATAGGGGTGTTAAAGATCTAGATGATCATGTGCATAAGTGTGAGTTAATATGGCATGTGAAGGGAATTATAGCTCCTTAGCGTGAGGCAAGTCAATTTCCTACTACTCGGCAAGGGCGTGCACATAGTTGGTATAGAAAGTATGATCCGAACTAGACTATTGTGGATTATAATGTGTTGCATGATTATTTTTTGGTTGAGTTCCATATACCTTAAGTTTGAACAGAAGAGCATAAGCACACTAAAGGATATTAAACAGGCATGGATGAGAGCTTCAGGGAGTATTATGCACATTTTAAAACTTTAGTATCTAATTTGTCCTATGATATTCACCCTAGCCATCATGCACAGTGGTTTGTTGGTGGTTTGATTACACTTTTTTGGAGGGAGATTTCTCATAAGACATTCATGGATCCACGTGAGGGTTTGGAGGAAGATATGTGCATTAAGGAAATTAGAAGCGTAAACATAGGAGTTAGTCCATTTTTAGAGGCATAGATTACATCTATTGCAAAGAAATTGGAGAAACTATCAACCAATTGAGCTCAAGAGACGTGCATTGGTATTTGGTGTACAGATTGCGAGGTGGAAGGACATACTAAGGAAATCTACCCTCGTAAATTAGTTACCACCATGTTACTAGATTATGAGATTTTTCACTTAGATCGTGATTCAATTAGATGCCCTCTGTTGCAGCGTGCGATATGGAAGAACTTGTCTTCATATGGTAAGATTTGTAAGTGTCACACTCATGATATGAAGAATTATAGACTAATTGATCATATTCGTGAGGCAATTGAAATTGGTGTATGCCGGACTAGAGTTGTGAATAATTCAAAGGATGAAGGACAACTTCATGAAGGGTACTTTCATGAAGGTAGTAGAGAGTAGTGATTACAGTAGATGATAAATAGGTCATGGTAGTAGTAGTGGAAGAAGTGGTTTTCCTCATAGTACTTATTTTACATGTGGATCCCCTTATCATTATAGGTGTTAATGCCCTCATAATGTAGTCTACTCGTGGTGTGGAAAGCAACACGAGTTTGAGAAGTGTCCATATTTCTATGAGCACATGAGTAATAACTATAAGAATAATGATAAGGTTGGGGAATGATTAAATTATAGTGCATTATGGAAGATAAATGGATGCCAAAAATAAGCACATGATCTTGAGATGCTACATGTTTCAATGACTACATTTGTTGAGGTTGGGCATGTTCATGAGATCCCGCCCATCAAAAGGAATCTATCAGGAGACTATGGAGGATATTAGGAACTTATAGGGTGAAATTCAATACTTGAAGGAGAAAACGTGAAATATGGAGAAGGCAGAGAAATTGGGCTTCCTCATAAATATGTGGATGACTTAAATGAATTTTGTAAGATTTTGCGCCAAGAGAATATAATTCCATTATTAGGTGAATAGATGAGAGAGAAGATATTGAGTGTTATATCCGAGCGAGAGATAGATATTGCATGCAAACTTACCTCCTCATAGTCTTGAGTATGATAAAGAGATTAATTTGAATGTAGTTTTTAATGGGTGGCTTTTGAGTAACATATTGAGTGATGCATGTGCATAAGTTAACGTACTCACTTTGGATGCGTGGAATCGGGTGAGGAGACCATCATTGCATCCCTCTTCGAATGTGTCGTATATGATGAATAGTAATAGAGCCACGCCCATGGGAGTATTGAAGGATGCCACTATTACTATTCAAGGGGCCAAGTTTACTAGGGACTTTGAGGTTTTGGAGCTTGCAGAAGCATACAATTTCCTAGCATTACTTGGATGTCCTTGGTGTTATGCAAATAATGTTGATATGCGCTTCAAAAAAGGTTATATCAGTTTTGAGAACAAAGAGGACCACATGATCATTCCTTTGATGATTCAAAGTTTTCACCGTATGTAAAGCCTTTGAGTAAAGAGGATTTGAACAGAATTTATGTGCGCACTATTAGATATCATAAAGTAACCGAGCCATCTAAGGAAGGCATTATTCAGTGGGATGATGCTCGGTCTATGAGTGATACAACTAGCATTCCCTGTGATAGTTGGGCACATGGAACTTATGAAATGGTTCGGCACGAGATGAAAGGTACAATTACTTGTGTAATCAAGGTGTGCACTATTAGGCATTTATGAATCAACTAGGTACCAAGGTGTACTTGATGAGGTAAACCTTGATGTTTTTACGCATCATAGAGGATCAATGGATTAATGAAGAAGACCAAAAAAATATGTTGGTTTATACTTTGTGTGAGACAACAATGCGCCGGTGGATTACATAAAGAGATAATCTTTTAGAGTGGTGATAAATGAGAATTTCCTTCTCCACTAGATTTCTTAGTAGCAATGCACCTTGCAACATATGTGACTATCATGGGAAGGCCCCTGCCTCACATCACATTCGGGAATGTGAGAGAACCTAGATAGAGGGACAAGAGGCCTTTCCACCTTCACTTTGGGTGCATAAATTCTATTCCACTTCACGTGGTTTCACGTGTTCATGGTATGTCTATGCAGAATTAAATAGAGAAATAGGGAATTGGTAAGTACTGATAGCATGTATGATCCAGACCTTTGAATATTTTTCTTCTAAACCCCTAATCAATAAAGCCTTACAGTTTGTGAAACACCTTACTTAGGGGGATAGTGCAAAGGCTAAGGAGCTCGTCCTAGATCTACTAGGAGAGCTGGACTTGGAGGTGCATGTCGAAGAAGAAGAAGATATACATGACGAACATATTAGGCGCACTTGGTTAGAGAAAGAGAAGGGTAAGCTGGTTTACATGATAGATGATGATGAAGTGGAGAATTTAGATGTTGGTCACACGAAGGTGCGCGTGAAGTATTAGATAGTGCAAATTAAAAAGCACACGTGTATCACGAGCCCATGAAAACAAATAAGGTCAATATTAGGACAGAGACATAACCTAAAGAAGCCATTATTGGTAATTATTGGTCAGATCAAGAGGTTGTAAAGATAATTGAGTTGTTGCGTGACTTCCAGGACTTATTTCCGCAAGGCTATCATGAGTTAAAAGGAGTGCATCATTCTTTGGGAAAGATGAGGATCAAGTTAAAGGAAGGTGTGCACCCAGGATAGGAAGAGGCATTACGAGAATGAATCCCAATATTTACATCAAAGAAAGAGATTTATAAGATGTTGTAATCTATAATCATAAATCCCATTGAGGTGTCGAGTGTGTTAGCTCTATGTTAATAAGCATAAATAAAGATGTTAGGATAAGGATCTGTGTGGACTACATAGATTTGAATGTTGCTTATGTCATAGACCCTTTTCCCACACCATTTACTGAGGATATCTTGGAAGGTGTTGTAGGATGTGAGATTTACTCCTTCACTGATGGATTCTATGGTTATCATTAGGTGTGTATTACTAAGTGTTGGGGTTAGCACACTAGATGTACAAATAATATATCAAATCTAAGAATACATGCAAATAAAAGTGGATATTCTACCAAAATAAATATACAAAACAAGAGATATAAATCAACACCATATTTAACGTGGTTCACCCATTGAGAGCTACGTCTACTAAGAAACAAGCCAATCTATTATCCAAAGCTTTGACAAGATATACAATTAAAGATTTACAATCTTCCACACCTCTCAGATGTACATTATTGTCTTACTCTCAAGCTTTTGCTTCTTCTCCAAGAATTCTCTCTCTCACAATTATTCTCACAATAATCATCAACTTTTTCAAGTTATTCTTAATTCTTACTTCTAAACCTTAGCTTTCATGTTTATATAGGCGTATACAAACTTAGGGCACTTAGCCATTCAATTACAATCAATAGATCTCCTTTCATACTAAAAATAGATATAATTCCTGTGAGTTAATTAAAACACCCACACACGGTAACCGATGTCGATTATCCATAACCGATGTCGATTCCTCATTTCTGACTGATGTCGAGTCATAGGTGATCGATGGCATTCCCTCCATAACCGATGACGCCAGTTACTATGTTTTCCAGCAAGTTTCATATTGCATGTTAATCCAAAGTAATTGAGTTCCACAACTTAACACTAAGGAAGATCAGGAAAATACAACCTTCACCACTAAATGGGGAAGTTTTTATACACAGATTGTGCCTTTTGGATTAATGAATGTGCTGCGGATTTTCGTGCATTTTTATACAAGCGTTTCGTGATTTCATACATATATTTTTACAGGTGTACTTGGATGATTAGACTATATATGGGCTGGTAAAGGATCACTGTGATAATTTGCTACACCCTTTGGGACTTTGTTTGGACACATTATATGTCGGGAGGGTTTTTGGTAAATCCTGCTAAGGTCGTCATTATTGTGGGCCTAGAGGAGCCTACCAATCAAAGTGAAGTGTGTGGATTTATGGGACACATTTTATTACAAAAATTTCATTAAGAGATATGCTAATATTGTCACACCCTTGTAATAATTATTATTGAGTAAAGGAAAGTCTCATTGGGATGAGGCGCATAAGTAGCGCTTGAGGCTTTGAAGGAAAGGCTTACATCTGCGCCCATTTTGCACTTTCCTTCATGGGAAAAACCTTTTCATGTACATGTTGATGCCTCTGGCATGGCCATTGGAGCAGTGTTAGGCCATCCTGGAGAAGGGATTGTTGATTATCCTATATGTTTTGTGAGCATGAAATTGACCCCAACTGACCAGAATTACACAACTACAGAGCGCGAAGCATTTTCCATGATTTACGCATTGTACAAGTTTAGTAAATACTTGTTGGCAACTTTGTTTATCTTTTATACATATCACATGGCACTTAAGTATTTGTTTAATCATCCCATTTTGTAGGGGTGCATATGTAGATGGATTATCTTATTTCAATAATTTGACATTACAATAGTTATAAAGCATGGAAAGAGTAACTTTGGACCGATCATTTATCAAGGATTAATCTGGGTGAGGGCACACAGAGCATTATGGATACAATATCTAATTCACAACTATTTAGATTGAACGGTGTGACCTATGACTTAGAAGATATTGTAGTATTCTTGTGTCTTGGTGTGGCCCCTGAAGGGATGAAGAGTATAGATAAGATTGTTGTATTCATGACCTTGTGCTACTATGTTTATGCGTATTACCTTGTGATGGTGAGTGTGATGTATTCATCTATTGTGTTGTATGGTGAATTAATTTGATGGATCTTTCTAGATGGTTATTGATCATTGATGTCTCTGTTTGTAATGGAATTACTTGAATAATTCTTATTATTAGTAGCAATAGAACACCAAAGAACACAATATTGAAGATAAATGATCTCAATATGCAAGTAGAATAGCTTAGCCACTTTGAGGGGGCAACCTCCAAACCATACAATAAGACTCAAATGCTCCAAATGATGATCAACTACTACCTACTAACCCCTATTTATACTATTCCTATGTTATGGCCATCCCCAAGGCTAACCCACCCATGATAATATAACATATATGAAAGAGATACATAATGATAAGAAGTTATGATAGCCACAAGTTGGCTATATACATCAAATGTAAGATATATGATTAAGGGTGTAATAGCTTATTACTAGTTATTGTATGTTAAATCTGATATTGATCCTTGTTTAGCTCTTTATGCATATGGTTGTGATCTGAGTCATTTATGCTTTGCACTTGTGTATTTGTTATGATCATGAAATGTATCTCCGTGCATGATAATTCCTTAACAAAGCTATCATAAAGAGGGACTCGGTACCTTGCGTATTCGGGTGAGTGTCCATAATCTTTTGGATGAAGTCTTAGAGTGCCTAGGGTTTGGGTAAGAAAATAGAGACTACACTTCTTCCTTAAATAGTGTGAGGTGATGAATTCTTCTTCATGAATGCGAGGGTTCCAAGTCTAGTTTCGACATATGTTTCGTAAGGATAAAATTCATACTCCTCCTTGGCCCATTCATCTAATAGGATATCATGAACTAAATAAGGGAGTAGGCTTCTCTATTGAAACTAACTCATATTCTTGATCTTTGCATATAACAAATTATATCATAGAGGAGTAGGGTCATAAGACTTAACATTATAAAAGAAAATTGACTCAAATTTTATGGTAAATACAATACCATATCTAGTTTTTAGGAGTATATGAGACCAATCTGAAGACAAATATCCACCCACCTTGGCTGTGAAATCTCTTGATAGACAAATGGAAAATAAAGGAGGCAAGTCAATGAATAAGATTTCTTGAGCTATGGTTAGACTTAGACAAGCATAAAGGGTTAACTCAAGATTTTTTATCACTCCTAAAATGTTAACTATCAAGCCATCAAGTTGTAGAAAACCTCTAAAAATTGGATTATACTTAAGGCCTAGGATATCAATGATTTTCTTAGGAATTATAGAGGTGTTAGTATTAGATTCAATCATGCAATTATGAACCAAGTATTTACTTTCAATTAAAGACATATAAAAGGTTGGGTTCTCATTACCCTCACTTATTCCTCATTTGGTTTGCACATGTTGATTGCAAGACGTGTTCTTTAAACAACTAGTTCATATTGAGGAAGCTACTTCAAAGCTTCATGTAGGAGATCCCTCTGAGATGTAATAGATAGGACATATCACATAATCACATTCACATTTTTCTTCATTATTTTCTCAACAATGCTGAAGGTAATTCCATTGGATTTGTGTATTAGAGGTGCACTATTATTTTTCCTTGATTATTCCAATGTTGGGACAAGTACCTTTTGTTGGGGAACAACCTCCTTTACCGAGCTAAATCTACTAGAAACATCAAGTAACCTATTGTTACTTGAATGTGATCCAATTTCCTTCTCCATGAAGAGGATTGTCCTGATTATAAGAAGATGAAGGTTAAGTATCCAATATTCTCTTCTTATACCTTGTATTATCAACAACATGAATTTGAGGTTTTTTGGGACTACTCACAACTTGATTGATTTCACAATACTCATCAACTCCAAAAACATAAGATTGGTTTTGGGGTTAACTTCTTGAGTTCATTCCATATTAGAATTGGTTATTTCCATTAATGGTTCATGTTGATTGGAAGAATTTTGAGCCATATAAGGTTGAACTTGTGATTCATCTACACAATTATATTGATTATGTGGCTGACTACATGGAAAACACCACTTTGTTTCTTATATTACATTATTTTACACTAGAACCAATGCTTTACTTGAGCTAGCAGTAGGAAGTGGTTCAGCAAGAACAATTGTTTGAAGAGGAAGATGTGTATTTTGACCTTGAAATCTATCATTTTCTTATTTTTCTATATCTCTGATTTGGAAATTGGATTTTATAGGGATGATAACCTTGATTAAATACTTGATTTAAAGATTTTCCTTAGTTAGAACTTGGATAGTTTCTATAAGATTGGGCTTGTTGTTTCTCTAGAGATATAACTTTATTGGATAAGATCCTAATTAGGGATTTCATTTCATCATCATCCTTTTGTTTTTGGGAAGAATAGGAGGTGGAGGTAGTAGATTACGAGTTTTTCTCAAAAAAGGAAACAATTGAAGGCTGAAATGATATAGGTAATTTAGGAAATAAGGGCATAGGTAATCTAGGGGCTATTTTTCTAGCTTGTATCAAACAATTTTCAGCCCTAATGGCTATTGGATAGCATCAAGTAATTGGATAACACCCATAGATTGTATCATTATTAGAATTCAAGGCTCTTTAGAAGTAAAGGAAAACACTTTAAGGAGTTGGTCTCAAAATAACTGAAATTATGTCCAATATTTATTTGAATCTAAAGTTGAAATCAACCATAATTTTTTTGGGGGGCTTTTGATGGTGTCAATTGCTTTAAGAAAGATATGTTGTTTACTTTCTCCTCAAATTGTTGACAGATTTTTGCCAAGCTCAACCCAATTTTGAATGGGAGCAGGTCTCTGAATTTTATACCATTGTAGTGCTTTAGTTTTTAAAGAAGAAGCCAAAAGCCTAACTGTAACATCATCTTAGTAACTAGATGAAGTAAACATGCATTAACAATATATTGAATATGATCAGTTGGGGTAATAATGTTGTCACTAGTGAAGAAAGGGATACTTTTAAGGACAAACATTGGTATATCATGTTGGGAATTTAGAGCCAAGAAATTTCCACCTTTAAAGATGGCAAAGGGTAAATTTATTTGATGTGTCATGAATGGAATAGGTCTTAAAATCCTAAAAGACAAAAGAAAGGCCTGTTAGAAGGAGGATTAGAAAGAGTTATATTTAGGGAGATGGTGATCTATGAATTGATATGCCTCTTCTTCTTCTCCTTGGTGAAAACTAAAAGTATTCAAAAGATTAACTACTTCTACACTTTGTCTTGTTTGTACTTTTCTCATGAAAATGGGAATTAGACTACTAAATTAGTATATTTGAACTTGGGAGTCACCATATGTGTTAAAATATGCATCCAAAGGCAAGAGTCCACTAAGATACACACCAATATTAATGAAGATGTTGTAAATTTCATTAAATCGGTCCCATCAGGGTGCTAGAATTGTTGGTGCTCAAAATTGCACCCTGCTCTGAATCATGAAAGGTCCAAATTTTTTAGGCAACAAGGGAAGATATCAACAATATGGGACTTGAAAATTGAGATCAACCTCCAGAGAAGGTTGGTTCCTCTACCGATTTCCTAATGATACACAAAAATAACTCTAAGCTATCATGTTTTAGCACATCTAAGTAACCAGAAGAGAAATATGGGGAAAACATGAACAAATTAAGATTAAATAGGTGATAACACCAAGAGAAAGGGGCTAAAATATGACATGTATAAATGTAAATGTAACCATATATGTAATAATAAAATGAACAAAGAGTTATACAAGATACAAGTAATATAGATTCGAAGCAAGCAAGAGGGCGAGATTCACATCAAACACATTGCATTTAAAGGGATAAACCACAATTGCATATTACTAAAATTACAAACACATTGCATTTAAAGGGATAAACCACAATTTCATATTACTAAAATTACTTACACTTGTAATTACAAAGTAAAGGTATAAAAAAATATAATATATGCAATCACAAAGGTCTAGAGGATTAGGAAATGAAAAAATCCAAAAGAGAGTTGTCAATCTAATAGAAGATAGCCTTCTTTTTTACACATGTACTTACATTTATAGATAATGACATAGATAGAGAGAAAAGAGATGGAAATTCATATTTCAGTCTCCAACCACCAAAAACATACATTAAATGTCTGAAAACAATCAGGGGCACCCTATCAAAGTCATTTACCCATATCATTTTTCTTACAGGAGAAGGTATGGGTACCATTTCTCAATAAATTTGATCAGTTGGGGTTGTTGCAATCATGGAAGTTATTTTTCACTTATAAAACTATTGTTTAATTTTGTCACAACAAAATTCCATAAATTTATTTGTTTCTTGATGCCAAAATAAAGTGCATGACAAGTAGTTCCAACGAGACCAATTTTTTGTAATTTGGAATTCATGAGAGTAAGTTATCGCAAGGCAGATTGATGGAGCACATATGGAACTCGGGAAGTTTTCCTCATGGGCATTCAAGAATCGCTTTAATCATTTTTTTCCTTCGGATGGATGATTGGATGGGTGGAGGAATGAGGAAATGAGGGTACAATTTAAGTTACACTTGTGGGGGCCAATAATGCCACATTGATGTGTTTGGCGATAAATCAGTGTTTGGGGTAAGTGTCGAATGTTATAACATTCTATGTGTGCCAATGAGTCCCTCCTTTGTCATTTAATCGACAAACCTGAGGAACGTTGGAATGTTCCTAGTGGTCCATTGATGCCTGCAAAACCCACTTTGTTAGCTATGTTGGCCACACAAAGAATTTTAATAACATTAGAACTGTTACTTAAGTAAATAAAACATCCAAATTACCTAATGTGTTAGTCAATTACAAACTTATATAGTTCTCGAAAGATTAGAGGGAAAAATGGAATTATTCCTCCATTTTATGAAAGTCAAATTTGCTTATTTTTTGCCTAGTTGACCCCAATTCACCTCCTTTTTGGTAGGTATGGAACTTTAAGAGACCTAGGAAGGTGGAGGAGTGTCCCAAAGCATGATTTTATTCAAATTTACCAAGTCTTCACATGTTTAAAAAGTTCGAGTCTAATAATGAAATTGCATGTTATCAAAATAGTCCATGGGGTTATTTTGGGAAACATGTACTTTCTTGCTCCTATGGTGGAGTGGGATCCTCCTTGTTATGGTGGAAGGATCTTCTCCCATCCTTGATTTAGGGAAGCCAAGTAGGGGATGGGCTTGAAAATCCTTAACAAGGAAGAGCTTGGGAGATATATATATATATATATATATATATATTGCATTTAAAAATCTAAGTACCTAATGTCTTGTATGGATTGTTACCCTCTCCCTATGGCACAAAGTGGAGAATGGTACTCCTTACTTTGTTTTCCTTGATTTTGGTTTTTGTGGGTTTATGTTTTGTATGGTTTTGTGAGTGTGTGAAACCCTTGTGCAATCTTGAGAAGCATCTCCTCTCTCCCATGGGCTTGGAGGGAGGCTAGTATGTTCATTACTTGATTTTGGGAATATAATGATGCCTATAAGTTGGGAGGAAACCAAATCTTGTAGATTTGAAGAACTTGGAGCTTGTAGGAGAAGAGTTTTTGGACCATTTTGGTTTTGTAATATTTGTTCAAAAAATTTCCAAGTTATTCCCTCTTTTGGGAGGCTTGTATACTTTAATTTTAGTTGGTTAATGTTATCACCAAATCATTGCACCCTCTCTGATTTGCTAGCATTTGTGGTATCTGAGGCAATTGGTATGATTGGATAACATGGAGTTATCACAAGATGTGGGACCTTGCAGTTGGAATAAATCTCCGGAGAAGGTCAGCTTCCTCTTCCTAAACTATGCACTACACTACTCCTAATGCAAGAAAGACACATATCTAAGTCTATCCTAACACTTACAAAGAGACAGGAGAGAAGGAGATTGCATGAAAGAAAGGAAAATCCTACACTATGGGGTGATAGTGCCAAGAAAAGGGGTGTTGAACAATCCTTAAAATGCATGATAATGGAGAAAGATGAGCATGGGAGGATGTACAAGCATCACAGATCATAACGCATGCAATAAACCATTCCCATTAAGCACAACCACATCTAATCTTGTAATAGGAACAATGAAATGACCAATATACCTACAAAAGTAAATAAAGGTAATATAATATAAAGCAACATAACAAAGCTAGGATAGAGAACAATCACAATTCATTGATTTTATTGCTCCAATGAAGTTTTACACAATACTTTGTTGAGAGGCAAGAGGCGATATTTTCTATTATAGAGCTCCAAAAATAAAGGCTTGAGGCTCCACAAATCACTCACCGTGAGGAGAAGGGATAGGCGGATGATGAAAATTTCCAACCCCTATAAAAATTCCCCCTTTAAAATATATAGAAAGAATGAGTGAGAGGAGAAAGAAGGACCTTCAATGTTGTTTCAACCACCCATCAAAAAAAAAAATTTAAAATCATTGCACTTGGGCCTAATTATTTGGACCTGAAATTACTCATTTATTTCCTCCTACTTACCCTAATAACTTCCCATTTTTATGAATCCATGAGGTGGGGGTCTGAATTACCTTTCTAATGACTAAAATTTTGTGAAAAATTAATAAGTACAAAGGAAGTTATGGTTATTTTTGTGTGGGGCACTTTTTGAGTCTCCTCTCTCCAACTCATCACCTACCCAAGCTCCTTGCATTGAATTTTGACCCAATGACTCACCCAATAGCTCGCCACTAGCTTGTGTAATGTGGGGTGGAATCCGATGTGTATTTTCACCAAGTAGCTCGGTGCCTCGCCATGCTCCATGCTCGTGTTTTCCTGCTCCGACTTTAACGCCAACTCGTTCTGCATTCCTAATGATAACCCCAACAACTCATTACCCCACACTCCTCGTTGACTCACCGGATCCCATGCGTGCAACACGCTTCTTGCCCCATGATTTGTGGATGCGAACCCGCATTACACCTTGTATCATTCACCGAGGTGCTCACCCATTGTACATCCCGTCATGATTTTCTCGACACGCCGATCCTAAATTGCTTTGAACCCACCGAGCTGATGTTCACCTCATCAATGTGTTCATTGATTTTGGAACCCATGATGCATGGCCCATAACTCACCACAACATGTAATCCTATTGATGATCCCGGTGTTCTAGCCCTGACGACATGACCAAACTCCTGGGCTCATTGAGTTAGCTCGATGAGCCAAAACCTCCATGCCAATGTTGATGTCAAACAAAGCTCCATACAACTTGTCATGTCAATCTGCTTCACCTCGCACTACCAAGCCGACACAAAACCCGAGCCGCATGACACCCCATCAAGCCATGTAACACCATCCAAGCTCACCAAGCTACTTGGTGAATCGTATCTCTCGCATTGCATTTGGATCGACTCTTGTTCACCTTGCCCTCACGCTAAGCTCCAAACCGAGTCATCCCACATTTATAGTTCACCCAATAGCTCACTCGATAGTTCGGCGAAATTGTTTTGGTCCACCTTGCCATTTTTTACATTTTTCTCAATTTGCTCTAATTTTGGACTTTTCTCGAATTTCCTCCAAACTAGATGGCCAAGGGAGTGCAATGGGATGCCCCGAGGCCAAATTTTTAATTTTACCCATTTTTGGTTGAATGTAAGCCTTGAGGATTGCTTTCTCACCATGGTAGAGCCCTTGAACTTCAAACCTTAAGAGGAAAAATGTTCCCTTTGATCCCAAACCTTCCACTGAAACACTACAAATGCTCCTAGAACCTAGAATTTCACCTACAAACTTCGGATACTTCCTTGAATGCCCTTTCTAATGCCCGAGTCCAATTTCCCCTGTTGTCCATTTTACCCAAGGGTAAAACTATATAACAATTTGGTGAATCACCGGGACATCTACCCGTTAGATGGGGTTTACCTAATCGATAGCCCGAACTAATCAACTCTCAAATTTTGACCCCGAATCCACTTGAAGCACTTTTGAACCTAAACTTGTCTTTTTATGCTCAAATTTTCTAATCCTTGTCGAAATCTTCTAAAATTGGTTTTATGACACTAGAAAATTGTTTTGAATCTAAAATTTATTTCTCATTCTCACTACAAATTTGATCTATTGGGGCTGAAAGTAAGGACCTCAAACTACCCCAACATCTCGATTTTTACAAATTCCAACGGACTAAAACCGAAATGATTTATTGGCTAGTACTAAAAATTTGCAGAGCTTAAGAGTATATGCTGATTTGGAAAACACACAGGAATGCTGTAAAACTAATCTCCACATTTTTCCCTCTGTTTGGAACACTACTAAGGGTTGGAGCTATTGTAACACAACAATTTTCCACCTAAACTCGATTTTATTATTTTAGTTTCTTTGCATTTGAAAACTCTTGAGGATTGTAATTATTTCCTGTAACTTTGAGCTTCTTACTACATGATCCTTTCCATGAGGCTTACTAAACTATGCAAAAGGAACACTAGGAGCAATAGAACTTGTACTTGAGGCACTTAGGAAAAGGAAACCTATTCTAATGTTATCTAATTTTTCCCCTAGGGCCAAATTGGACAACAAGGACATGGACATTAGATAAAAAGGAATGAGCTATAAAGTAGCTCAATCGGGCCAACTCGAGGTGGCTCGGGCTATGAAGGCATCGAGTGAGACATTGGATGAATGAAGCTCGTAGGAGGCGGGAATCCATGACTCAACCATGGCATAGGGGATTGGTCAAGCCAATATGCAAAACATGGAGAGAGTTCATGGAAGTAGGTGGATACTCAATGTGTGGCACAAATCAAGCTCGAACATAGCTCAAGTGAGCTACACAATTAACACTCACCCCAAGAAAATAGTAAGTGAAGGGACATGCATGGAAAATCCGTGTGGGTCTTGTCCAGGTGAATGTGGGATGGTCTTGTCAAACCATGCAAATTAAGGAACCGAGCTAGGAAACTCGAGGGTGAGTGAGGAAGCCTAAAAATGAATGTGAAAATGAGCTTAGTCTAGGAGATGTTGAGGCAGATTGAGATCCAAGCTATGAGATAATGTAGAAGTCACTATAATCAAATATCAAGCTTGAAGCTCACGGTAGAGAGATAAAGGTGGACTCGGGACATGGCATGGGGGCGAGTTGAAGGAAACATGGAAACTTGATAATGACTCTGCAAAAGAAGAAGCGATTGGCTCGACATAATGGAAATAAACCGGCAGATCAAGCTCATAGGCACGAGACATTGATCACAAAATGAATCATGGGTCCATACGAGAGGCGTTGCATCAGTTTGGGGGTCTGCCGAGGATAGAGGTGGCTCATAAACTCGAAGGCCAGTAATTATGCAGCATGGTAGAGAGGATCTCGGCATATGTAAAAGCAAGGTGAAGTTAGTCATGGAGCTTAGGTGTTTGATCCAAGTTGTGGGTCCAGGTGAGATCTTATCACTCAACCGAGTTAGGAAACCAGCTTGGCCTAGTTAGGGAAACCGGCTCGGATGAGTAAATGATGGGGTTGCAAACAAGGCTAAGGGCCGAGCTCCCTGAGCTCGGCCGGTGAGTGAATCGGTGGGCGATGTAGAAGCCTGGATGATCGATGAAGGGGTGAAACCATCGGTAGAATAACTCAAAAGAACAAGCCAAGAGGGTAATGGAGACGAGTCATGCGAGAATATGAGGGGGAGATCGATTTTACAAGCAATGAATCGAGCCCATTAAATGATCGAGCATAGTCTTAGAGATCATTTTGTGGTGAAGCCAACCTTCTTAGAAAGGGGGTAAAAAAGTGAACCATTCGGAAGGACGAGGCTAACTCAACTCGGGGAAACATAGAAGGAAGGCTCGGGGAGTTCGAGCGAGTTTGAAGGTTTAAGGACATGAGCTTCGAAAGGAAAAGTAAGTCACTCAAACTCGAGGTGTGAACATGAAATGGTCAACCCCCTCTTTGGGGTCAATGACATGAGAATTTAAGACATCAACATGGGATATCTCCAAAGCACGAGAGCTTGAAATCTCTAAAGGTAGAGGAGTCCAAAGTTTTTAGACTTTGGAGAAAGGAGAATTCAGAGCTCGGGTGTGTTGGTTTTTTGGCTATTGAGTAGGGAAAAATCTGAAATGTTGTGAATGTGAAGTCCAAAATTAAATGACACAATGTCTAAAGCATTGAATTCCCACCCACATGAATTCAAATAAAACCCACCGGTTTGTATTGAAGGTCGAGTTAAAAAGTTAAAGTGGTAGGGTAGGTGGGAAGTATGCTTTGGGGGTTGAGTCACACCTTACCTACCATGACGAGCTACTCCTTCATTTAAGACCCCATGCTTGCATTGGGTGTTTCGCAACTCCCGACATCTCCTTTTTGCAAAATGGTGAGCTTCCCCTATTCAAAGACTAAGTTGGGTGAAGCAAAAAGGAACCCAGTCACGTAGCTTGCCAAGTAGTTTAGTGAACTAGTGAATCAACTCACCCATAAATGATACATATACTCAAAATGATCTAGAACCCCTTCACGAAAACATACATAACTCTCACTCGTCTTTCCCGTTTTTAATAAATTTAAAGTCAACAGAGAGGTGGAGGAAAATCTACGTGATGGAGCCATAAAATGGGATTTTTAGAGGTTCTAAAACCCTAAAATTACAGGGACCACCAAAACCCTAAAATTGCATAACTTGAGCCCAAGATGTCCTGCTTTTTTGCAAAAAAACTAGCCTTTGGAAAGGTGAAAGTGAGATCTACAACATGGAAACGTTAGATTTGGGATTTCAAAGGTTTTGGAATTCAAAATTCAGGATCATTAAACACTAACATGGTAGGTGAGGTGTAGTTAATGAGGGTATGGGCATTTTTTCTTCTTCAATAAGGTAAAATTAATGAAAGTATGGGATTTACTGAGGATTTTCAATGACTCTTGTAGGTGTAATGATGAATTTTTCGATGGTTGGTGTGAAATTTTGGATTTCCTCTCTCCCTCTCCTCAAATTCTTCTATAAATTGTAAAGGGATTGCAAAAAACAAAAAGTTGGTCATTTTCTCCTCTCATACACCCTATTCTTTTGGGGCTTTAAGCCTTCCTCTAAACACTGTAATGGCTTCATGCCTTCCCTAATGGGAAATATATTGTGTAAAATTTAATGGAGCAATAAAATCATGTTTGTGTTAATTTCTTAGCCTTCCATGGTTTATTGTTTCTTCTTACCTTTTATTGTTAAACATGTGGTTGTCCATACTTCTTTGTTCATTACTGATTTGGTGTATTGTGCTTATTTCGGAGATGGTGTATGGAATGTGATCTAGTTTGTGGTGCAAGACCACCCTCTATATGTTCATTTCCTTCATTGTTTTGCAAGCTGAGAAGTGGCTAGCACTCATTTTCTCAATGTATCACCGCTCTTAGTGTAGGTTTATTTCATGTAATCTTTTTATCCATGTCCTCTTGGAAGCTTTATTTTAGGGTTAGTAGTTTCACTTGCATTAGGATTAGTTTTTGGTAGGTAAGATTAGGATCAGGAATCGACCTTCTCCTAGAGAGCTATCCCATTTCGCAATGTCCCACACTTAGGATAGCTCAATGTTTGGCAATCACACTGAATGCCCCATCCACAACCAAGGCGTTCGGGGGGTGCTATGATTTTACAATAATAGTTTTGGCACACCCGATGGGACAACATTAGAAGTCAAAGTTTTCATTTTTAACAAGTTGTTCTACTATAGATCTAAGTCACATTGAAGCCAAGTTCAAAGAAATGCATTTTGGGGTTTCCCTCACACTTTGGAGTTTGGAAGTTGCAAATTTTAGATTTCGAGGGTTTGTGCTTAGGGTAAAATTCTAAAATCACTTTTGGAGCACTTAACATGTGCAAAATGGGCTCAAACTTTCACAGATGATAGATCGGGGTTGAAGATCAAAAGTGTATCCTTAGAATTTCAAAATTCTCATTTTTGGAATTTCAGGATTTTTAATTTCAGATTTCATGATTTTGTGACTTTTGAAATTTCAGACTTTTCCAAATTTTGGGTTTTAGGATTTTAGATATTTCAGATTTTAACTTTTGCAATTTTAGGTTTTCGAGTTTTGGGTTTGAGGATTTTGTATTTCATACTTTCAAAGATTACCTATTGCCTTTAGCCTAACAACCATACCTTGCCTATCGCCGTGTCGTTTATCCTGACCAAACCTTTGGTGTCTTTGGAACATACCTAAACATTCCTACACCTAACCTATGTTGTGTTTCCATACCATATCCTATACCTTGGATACCTACATCACTTCACCCTTGTTTAGATAAACCTATCGACCTTAGACAATGTAGATTTTGAAAGCTCTTCAACCTGGTACCGTGTTGCAATCTATACATGTGCGTGCATTTGATTTCCATTACCCATGACCCGATTTTGACCACGACCTACTACCCATTACCCGAGTTGACCATCACCTTTTCCCTCAATACTCAAACCTTTCCCCACCTACACCTTTATCAAACCACTCACCGATTTCGTCTTACACCTCATCAGTGCCCGGTTTGAGGGGATCACCTTCACCCACACATGGGGCAATCACTTCCTATTTTTGTCAGCGTCACTTACCAATACAAGCTACGCAACAAAAGGGGCAAAATGTAGACACCAAAATTAGGTTACACTCCCCTTAGTCCCCTTTCAAATAACCAACTTAAACACATTCACCTAACCATGACCCTTATACCCCACATTAATATTAATTTAATTATTTATAATTAAATTAATACTCATCCTCACTTCATTCATTATTTAATTACCTCAATTAAAACCAATTTCCACATCACCCCACCACCTCACCATATACCTATTCATAGCATGTTTCCATAACTAACTAAGACTTAGCCCTACTTACCTTAATGAACTAAGACTTAGTATAAACCTAAAAGCACATGCCTATTCTCCCTCTAACCATATTCCCACGTACCTAAGCGCAACGTTCCATTTAGAACTAGCAAAAAATGAGAAAAATCTAGAAGAGGATAACCAAGATCTACTATTTTAGGAAACCTAGGATATCCCACCTTAACCGATGTTGGTCAACCCAAAACCGACGCTGGTAACCCTAAACCATCGTGGTTACCATATAACCATTTTGGTAACCTTGTTTGAGAGGTTAGACACATTCTCAAGTTTTGGAGCAAAGGATATCTACATGCAAGCAAGAACTAGAGCTCTTTCGCACATTCAAGTAGCCATAACCAAGATATAGCCATTGATTAGAATATTTTTACAATCACAGAGCACTTCAGAAGCACTTTCATGACAATGATCGCCATTTCACCAATCAACCATCACCACCACCCAGCCATTGAACCTGCACAACAATAAGTGTGTCTCTAACCTACACCACTTTATTTCTATTCAGTTTATAAGATTTCTTCACCTTTGTTTATCAACCATCAACTATATTTTCACCCCACCACTATTACCTTCCTGTGAACCCACCATTCCCATCACTCATAACCCTTTTAATCACCTTTGTCTACCCTTGAGTACCTCTGAATATTCCCAACATCTCCCTAGACCTAAACCAACTCCTCACCATCTTTGATCCAGTCTCAGACAAATCCCCAAAACCATGAACTATTGAGTTATTACCATCCCACAAGTAACCATCGTTGATTCTTACTAAACCGTCGTCAGTCATACCAGACCAATGTCGGTCTCTATATTTGGTAGTCCTACTAATACTAGATCCCAATAACCCTTTTTAAGTGATTCAAGTGACCCAGAATCTGACCTTGACATGTTCCAACACCTTAGTTATTTACCTTATTTTCATATCTAATCATAACCTAGCTTTGTTATGTTAGATTTGCTTATTGTATTTGGATGAGATACCTAAATCATATCAACTACAGTAGGATTCTATTTACTTACGTTATTTCTTACATTAAATTGTATTAAATAGTGGGTTGACTACCACCGAGGAAGTATCACACTTCTTGGATCTAGCACATGCTAGGCAACCCACTAACATATATTATTTAATCCTATTTTTGTGGTCTTGTTTTGTATTTCAGGTAGTTCCTCCTAGCCAAAAGGAAGCTCTCACAGTCAACATTAGATCGAGAATTCGAACACGCGCAACGACCTTCAAATTGACTGTCACAACAGGTATTCCTCCTTGGCCCACACCCTTATCTATTTAGTCTAAAAACTTAAATAAAATAGTGAAACATTTTGGCACACCCGGTGGGACCCATCCAGGGTTCCTTGCATTTTATTCATTCCTAGGTAAAAGTTGTGTGTTTGTTTCCCTTATGAAAATCTTACACATTAATTTTCCTCTCTAGAATCTTCCTCTCTTTCTATTGTCTAAAAGCAATCGTGTTTTTGGTGCTATAAAAAGAATACTTCTTTTCTTTCATTTGTATTGCATTAGTGAAAGAGCATCCCTCTTCTTGTTCACTACTTGCTACATCGAATATCACACTTCGATTTGGGCTTAAAACACTTGCATAGCATTCTGATTTGTTGCATTTTAGCTCACATTAAAAATGAGGGCAACCTATATGCTTTGGAATTCATGCCCAGCTGATGGTTGACATAACTAAATCGTAGAAAAGCACATTCTTTCTTCTCTCTCTTTGCCAAACTACACAAATTGAAATATATACATCTTAAAAAACATTCCACCCAGAATAAGCTATCAACAATCGGAGGATTAACAAAGGGCACCCACCTAGTTATCTTTCTCTAGTCATTGCCTTAGATAATGGCCCTCCCCGCCATAACATAACCTGAAACCTCACCTTTAGAATTTCCTTCTTCATAGGAAGCCTTCCCAACCAAAAACTCTACTCTAAATTCATGAGTCAAGTATTTTAAATAGCATAATCTAAACACATTAAAATCACTTGTTGGGTTATGTATTTTTCTTAGCTTTGTGCTTGACTTGTGTTTTGAGGTGTGAGGATACGATTCTTCATTTTTCTTTTTTCCTTTCACACTCCGTCATCATAGTTGGAGTATTCTGACTTTCTCAGAGTGTGTCAGGACCTCATCTTATCATCCCTGACTTTCTGGTTTGATTATTCATCTCATCTAAATTCACAAAAATTCATTTTTTCCTCATTCTTCAAATTTCACAGTAACCGGCATCGATCTAATGACCATCATCGGTTTATACCGACCGCCATCAATTTACCAAATCGCATCGGTTCCTTGTTCTTTTGGTTAAGTTACCAAAAATACACTTATCTCATCTTCTCTTGTTTAGAGCCTCTGTGTATCATTGTACTCTTTGTACTCTGATAACAGTCATCAAATACAACTTTCTTGTCTAAAAATCATCATTTTCTTCCTCATTTGCTGAAATCCATTTTCTCACAAAGAATGGCGGTATCGAGTTCCCTGTAACCAACATCGGTCATCCCTTAACCGTCATTGGTCAGTTAGACCAGCATTGGTCACTCTATTTTTATTTTAATCAAAACATTTACCAAATTTTCCTCCTAGAATTTGTTTTGTCCCATCTCTATTGTTCCCTGTGTCATTTATAGAGCATTGTTCACCTAATATACTTTATTCACATGGTGTTGACTCATAGCCAAACTAACGCCCTCATGTTTCACACCAACCATTAGCCACTCCCACCTATTCCATCACTACCATCCAATCTGTCACCTATGGATCCGACTCAGCTTATTCCCATCTTCACCGATGATGAGGAGTTTATGAGACTCCTCAACCAGAATCCCGCTGCCCTCCAATACTACCTTGCTCATTCTTCCACCCAGGATTCCTCAGGATAGTTAATATACAGCATGCACGTATCTATCCCTCCTACTCTGGTCCCCACTTCTATGTCATCTAGCACTAGTTCGCCACTACTATCATCCACTTTATCACATGTGGTGTCTTAGTTAAATCCCATAGCCGCTATAACTACGGCATCTACGTCATCAATTGTGCCCACAACATCGATTGTCCCTCTGACAGCCTCTATGAGTATAGATTCATCTACACCGCCACTTCACATATACCCATTACATCACAACCACCTCCGGTGTTGGTAACTTACACCCCTTTCCAAAACCTCATCCTTTCTATCCCATAATCCTTACCCCCAATCGCCACTAGATTTATTACAACTACCCCACCCGCATACACATACTACCAATAACCCCCGACCTCATCTATCGCTTATGTTGGCTATGTGCCACCCACATCTATTCCTCATGTGTAGTTATCATACTTAGTGCCACCATACACCAGCATACCACCTACCTCATACATTCAGCATCAACCCCCTTTTTCTACAAGGGGCACCCATTCATCCTAACCTACTAACGACCTCGTTAAAATGATGATGGAGAAGATGCAGGACCTTAGAAACATTTGTTTCTCGGCTCCATAATTCTTTAACATATGACAAAATCTACAATGAACCTATCCATCCATCTATTCCCATTCATCCTTACCCTGTGCATTGGGAAATGCCTAAATTCAATCACTTCAATAGTAAAGAAGACCCACGACAACACTTGCGGTCGTTTAAACATGGGTGTTATCTTATCACCCACGATGACACTTTACTCCTATGAACATTCCCAATGTCCCCGACAGACCAAAGATTGGATTGGTATAGTGGAATACCTCGACATTCTATTTATTCCTTTAATCAAGTATCCCAAGCCTTCCTAGATCTTTTTCAATCAATGTTACCAAGAAAGTCACCATGACCGATCGATCTCTATTCAACTCCGACAAGATGAAGACGAATCTATCATAGATTTCGTTGCCCATTTCACCGCAGTCTCATTAACTAATTGACGTTCCAACTACCTCGGGATCGAACTTATTGATTTGTTCACTAGAGCTTGTGCCAGACACATCTCACCAACTCTATAAGTCCAAACCTTCTCGAACCTTTTATGAAGCATTCACCATGGCCCAAAAAGCGGAAATTCATGTCATCAAGAAAAGAAAATCCAATTACGGAACAAGAACACCCCATTCAAATCAAATGATTCTTCTTCATCTTCAAAACCCCAAAATAACTATTCAAATCCCAAAGGATCTACCAACATGGTAGTCCTCAAGATGGATCCACCTCATCCTTCTAATTAGGCCTAACCTTCTTCCAATCTTTCTCATGTCCAAGCCTTTCAGCTCCGGTGGGAGTAGCAGAAGTACACTTCGATCGGAGATCCCTATTCTTCAGTCTTGGAAAAACTTCTTAAAGTGAAGCCATTAACATTTCCTCCCACAAAACCCTATGGGTTTTGATCCCACTCATCCTATGCCCACATGGTATAAAGAGCATGACTATTGTAATTATCATCGCGTTAAAGGACATAGTGATGGTAATTGCATAAATTTTAAAAACATTGTTCAAGAGATGATAGAAAATGGAGACCTTGTCGTAGACAACCCAAATACGCTAGCAAATCAAAATTTTCACATCTTCAAAAATCCATTCCCTAATCATAAACCATCGTCTAATCAAAATAGCAAACCTTCATCCAATGACAACAACGTCCATGAGGTTCACATAGTTTTTGATATCATGCCAATTGTTCCTCAAAACCTACCTACTTCATCTATTGAGGAAATTCTTGCTACTCCTCCACCCACGAGCTTCTCTCACCCATCAGAGGAACATACCTCTTCTACTCCTCCACCCACCCAACCTTCGAACCAGTCCCTTGTTATCTCCCCCCTCCATTCATCATCACCTTCTCCTCCGAGAGAGAGGAACCCACACTTTCTACCGATGTTGTGTCATCGTCTGCTTCCCAACCTTCTGAACCGTCAACACTTGTTATTCTCCCATCCATAAGAGAATCATCATCACCTTCTCCTCCACCGAGAGAGAAATATACCTCACCCGACCTATTATCTCTCCTACCCATGGGATATTTTTCGACATGTCACTATTTGTCGTGACAGCTTCTCCCCTAGCATCCCAAGACCCTATTGACATGATCTTAGCTCTCTTACCTATGGAATCCGAGGCCAGCCAATTCCCTGTCTCATAGACATATTTTACAGGGATTGCCACCCAACCCATTACATCTTCTTCTTCAGTAGTCCTATTTTCATAGTTGTTTGATTGTTTGGATTACTTTGATCATTCCATGCTATGGGGACGTTTCTTGCTCCTCATTTCATTCTAAATGCAAATGTTTCCTAAAGATACTTCCATGATCTACCCAATGGTATTTTCGGAAACCAAAACTACACTGACCAAGCCAATTGAGACAGCTTCCTCTTCATCATCCCTACCTCCATCCAAACTTCTACCCATCACTAAAACTATTCCCAAACCTAAAAACCTACCCACACTTATCCCCCACCCGTATCTAGACCCATCACTACTTTGGGTGTTATGCCGACATCAAGCCTTACTCACCCACCTATCAGATTGACCTACCCGCATCTTCCAAAGTCCGCAGCAGAAGATTATCCTCCTACCCGAAAAGAAAACCCAACCCTTTAGGTCATGTACACCCAGTCTACTCGCCTACCACACCTTTGTCACCTTCCCCCTTCCGTCCATCCTAGGGCCTCATCCATCAACCTTGACCAAACAATCTCATACCCAAGGCCAGTCAAAAGCTAAACAACCTACTACTACATCATGAGCCTTTGTTACACCTTCATCCACCCAAAACCAAACTCCCTCACCCTCACCCATGCACTTCTTGCCACCTATACCTCCACTAGTTACTATAACCCCAACCTTGTCTATACGACTTCAACCAATGCCACCTACCTAACCTCTACCAACCACCTCCATCGCAACTCGGTTTCCCCCAGTGGGTAACCCATCCTCTTCCACCATCTAATTTTCCTTCTACATCTCGTACTCCCATGTCACCTTTACCCAAGGAGGTGCAACCCAAAGCTAAGAATCTACTACCCTCCAATAAGGTAGTCAAACCAACCAAACCTTCCATCACCAACTCTTCTACCCCACCTTTACCCAAATAAATGCCAAGTAAGACCTAAGACCACTCCACATACCAAACTAGTAGACCAACCCATTCCCCTCCTATAAAGCCTCTTCCCTCATAATCATCAACACTTATACCCAAACCCACACTCACTTCCCATTGTGATCCATTAACGGGTCCTATGCCAACATTTTAACCAATCTCTTAGATACTTCCATCATCACATTACCACCGCTTTGACCTTATGATCCTCTCAAACCCAAACCAAAAGGGTTTGATGAAACTAAGATTTGTGCCTATCATCATGTGCTAAGACATGATGTTGAAAATTAGTAAGGCTCTAAAGACCGTTCTTCTTCAAATTTTTCCTCCTGAACAAAATTTTGACGATGACGACCTTCTTGATGAGGATCATGCTCCACCTTCACCTATCACCATACATCATTTTCCTTTACCCATTCAGTGATCAGTATCTCCACCCCCACAACCATTTTTTCCACCTCCAAAATTCGAGATCAACATGGTCTGTATTAGAGAGTTGGCCAAACCACCACCCAAATGTCAGTGTACCTTACTCATTTCACAAGGATCTTATCCACCGCTAGGATTTTTACCCTCATGTCATTATACCTTTCATGACACACCCTCTCCATCCACCTCCTCGATTAACATGGTTCATGTTGCTACCAAGGTGCTTAGAAAGACAAAGGCAAAGGAAAAGCAACTAGCCCATCAACCAACTCGTACCCTATATACCAACGCACTCGCTCCCAAAATCACCATCCACGACCTACATACCCTATCTCTCGATTGGTCACCCATCACACAATGATAAAACAATTACATCGGTATCCTCTAAATATGTCTTTGTATGATCTTGTCTAGACTTTTGAATCCCATAGGCATGCACTTATCAAGGTTTTACAATCCATTAAAGTTTTTCCAATGACCCCACACCAAAGGGCCTTGATTATCACCCCTCACCATGTGACCTTGCTAACCAAATCAGCTCCTCCTTCTACCCCCATGACCACTCCTCAAGTCGCCACCCTCAGCTTATCTGAAGAGGAGATTGTACCTCTCCAGTTAGATGACCCTAATCCCTCCCTATTCATTTCTATCTATATCAATAACATATGCATACGACGCATCATGATTGATGGTGGTGCTAGCATTAACATCATCTCCTCCCACGCATACAATCAAATGTGTATTCCTTCTAATTGTATGCATAATAACCCAGTTATGCTACGCTCCTTCAATGACACCATCACCTCCACCCTTGGCACTATTATCCTTCATGTTCACGTAGGCCCTCACATTGTCCTGAAATATTATATGTCTTAGAGGGGGAATTCTAGTATAACTTATTGCTTGGCAGACCTTGGATTCATGTCATGGGTTGTGTCCCTTCAAATTTACACCATTGTGTAAAATTTAAGCATGAGGGACATAACTACACCATCCCCGTCGACCCGTCACCATTCAAGACCTGTAACATGTTGTACCAGCCCAACGATGTACTTGTACCAATCAAGGCATCTGCCACTACCCCCACTTCACCTTCACCCACAAGCCCATCCACCAATGCTGCCGCCACCTCTCCCACACCTAACCCTACTATCCCTACGCCATCGTAGCCTCTACAGCTGACTCACCTGCTTCCCAATCATCTAGTGAGTCATCTATCCCCGCTACCCACATATCGACTACTAATCCCTTAGAAGGTGTTTTTCAATGCCTCACTCTGGGGGAGTACCGCCTATACAATATCAACACATTCCTCACTCCATAAGAGTATGGGAACCTACGCCAACACCCTAGTTATGACTACCACGTAGGCAAGGTTTTTCCTTATGGTCCTCCCCACCTTCGCACTAATATAACATATGGGGGACTTGATATTGCCACTTCATATGACCTACAATCCCTTACTAACCACCGCTTTGCCCACACTTCCCTCCACCATTATGCATGGAAAGCTTTGGCTTTGATTTTTTTTGAACAGGGACCGCCATACTGTCATTTCCTCCACTACCCATAAACACAATGATCATAGTGGCATTGGCTTTACCACACCACCTCCCAAGAAGGCCTGCGTCGACCTCATTGAGGAAGACAAACCTTCTCCACCTCATTCACCCATGTCACCATTTCCACCCACGGAGTCCATAGATCCCAAATCCATTCCTCCTAACTTTTTTTTTTTTTTCGTAAACACAATTTCCTTGGGACCTCGACCTATCAACATGATGGTGAGGCTCCCTCTTCTCTCCCCTTCATGTATCCTAAAATGATTGATGGTGATACACCTTCTATTAATGTCATTCAATATCAGGACGATGATTCTATCCTTACCTATATGGGTGCAGAAAACTCTTATATTCACCGGTCGTTACCCTCTGAGACACAAACCATATTAAATGAATCAACTATCAAAATCAACATTAATACTTATGATGACCCGCACATCCTAAAGATAGGTCATTATTTAAATTTTGTTGAAGAGGAAGCTTTTACCTCTTTCCTTCGAGACCATAGCAACACTTTTACCTGGTCCTATGCCGATATGCCCGGTATTGACCCAAAAATCATGGTCCATAATATCGTAACCATTCCTAATGCCAAACCCATCAAACATAAGCTGCGAGAAAATGCATTCTCGCATTGCTCTTCTAGTCAAAGAATAACTTCAATGCCTTCTCTCAATTTCCTTCATCCTACCCATTGACTACCCCCAATGGATTTCTAACATCGTTCTGTCACAAAGGCGAAAAGGGGACTCTGCATTTGTATAGAATTTCATGACCTCAACCTAGCTTGTCCCAAAGATGATTTTCCCCTACCTAGCATTGACCAACTAGTTGATCTCACCATCGGCCATGAAATGCTATCACTCATGGATGGTTTCTCAAGTTATAATCAAATATTACTTGCTCTAAGATCAACACAAAATTTCCTTCATCACTCCTTGGGGACCTTTTTCTATCGAGTCATGCTTTTTGGCCTTAAAAACGCTGGTGCTACATATCAGCGAGCCATCACTTACATCTTCCATGACATCATGCATCACATATTAGAAGATTACATAGATGATCTTCTTACCAAATCTAAACATCAAGCCGAACACCTAACCATCCTTAAGGTCATCTTTGATCGCCTCATCAAGTATTGTGTTCATCTTCAACCAAAGAAGTGTGTCTTTATGGTACTTTCAGGAAAACTCCTTGGTTCATCATTTCTTTGCATGGCATAATCTATGTCAACTTCAAAGCCTGCAAGGTAAGTTGGAATCCTTTCATCGCTTTTATCTCACAACTTTCTAAACCATTGTCAAACCATTTCATCATCTTCTCAAGAAGGATGTTTCATTCAAATGGGATGGTGAATGCCATAAAGCCTTTGATGCCTTAATAAAATACCTTCTTCAACTACCAGTGCTCATTCCTCCTAAGGATGACCAACCCTTTTACCTATATATTTCTGCCACTGACAATTCTTTGGTGTGTCATGCTCGCTCATCGCGACGAGCAACACAGAGAGAAAGTAGTTTATTACATAAGTCATACCCTTCTGGACTATGAAACTAGATACACCCGTGCCAAAAACTCTACTTAGCCTTAGTTTTCGTTGTCACCAAACCCTGCCATTACCTACTCAACCACAAAACATGTTTTTTTACCAATACGATGCCCTACACTATATGTACGCCAAACCCTATCAACATCAACGTGTCGCACGTTGGCTTATGCTTCTTTCTAACCTCGACCTCGAATTCACTCATCAAAAATCCATCAAGGGCCAAACCATCGCTAACCAACTAGCTAGACAGACACACTCTTTCCAAGAATCAATCCTCTAACTTTGATTTCCCCAACAAATCTATAGCTACCCTCTCCTTAGACGAAACTACTTACCAAATGGCACTCTTCTTCGATGGCTCCAACTATCAGCATGGAGGTGGGGCTGGTGTTATCCTCATTCCTCTTTATGGTGAACATATGCCTTTATCTTTTAAACAAGATTTTGATTGTAAAAACAATATTTCTGAATACGAAGCACTTGTATTGGGTCTCCGTGCTACTTATGCCTTAGATATCAAATCAACAAATATCTTTGGTGATTTAGAGCTGGTCGTAAACCAAGTCAATGGTATATACCAGATTAATCGCAATTAAATACTTCAAAAGTATAAACATCATGTCAACATACTTTTGACTACCTTTGATCGTTACGAACTTCAAACCACCCCACGTTCTACCAATAAATTTGTGGATACCATGGCCTGCTTGGCTTCTCAGATACCTGCTTCACCTGTCGACTCTAAAATCTTTTTCACAATACAAATGTTACAATCACTCTCTTATTTACCTTGTGAGGTCTACTTTGTCGAGACCATTTCACCGACCCATTTTACCTTTGGTATAGGTAGTTTGCATACTATCTTTCCCTTTCAATTCTACTTGCTAATCTCACTCATAATGGAAAACGTACCTTTCTAAAAAGTGTCTCTCGCTATGACATGATGGGTGGTTTCCTTTATAAACGTGGCTTTGACGGTATTCTCTTACGATGCCTTACAAGTTTTGAAATTCCCTACACCATCAAGGAAGTTCACGATGGAATTTTAGAGGCCACTTTAGTGGTTTAGCTGTCGCTAAATGCATTCTTCACCTTGGCTATTATCGGCCAACACTAAACCACGATTGTTGTGATTATGTCAAACATTGTGTAAAATGCTAGCAACATGTTAATCTTCATCACACACCTAGTCATGCCTTACAGGTCACACAAGACCTTTGGCCCTTTTCTCAATGGGGCTTGGATCTTGTTAGCGAGATCAATCCCCATTCTTCACAATGCCATCAATGGATTACAACCACTACTGAATATTATACTAAATGGATAGAATCCATTCCCCTCATTTCTACCAAAGCCGAGAAAATATGTGAATTCATTAACCATCACATCATTTGTCACTTTGGTGTTCCTCACCGTCTCATCATTGATAACGGAAAGCAATTCAAAAACAAAAACTTACGTAATTTGTGTGATGCTTTTGGCCTCAACTCATTTTTGCGTCACCTTATTACCTGACAAACCAATGGCCATGCTGCATTGACCAATAAAACCTTGACCAAAATTATTATGAAAGTAGTTGACGATCGGCAAGGATTGACATTCACACATTCCTTTCACTTTATGGGCTTATCGCACTAGTATTCGCACTTCAACTTTTGCCACTCCTTTTTCTCTGGTCTATGGTACCGATGTTTCCTTGCCTCTCAAATTTCAAATTCCATCTCTCTCGCATCTTAGTACAAGACATGCTCAACGACGATTAATTTCACCAGGGATATTTGGCGCAACTTGATTTATTAGATGAATGTCGCCTCAATGCTCTTGACCTTCTTGAAATCTACCAAAATGTATCAAACGTGCCTATGAAAAACATGTCCATGAACGAACCTTTCGTAATGCTGACCTCATCCTGAAGGAAAATCAATATGTAACCAAAGCAGAGAAAAGAAAACGGTGCAAATTTTCTCCTAATTAGCTTGGACCCTATATCATTACCCGTGCCTATGGATCAGGTGCTTATCGTTTGTCTTCACTTGAAGGTAAACCCAAACCTGAGCCTCTCAACATCTTACATCTTTGACCATTTTATTGTTGACATCAAGTCCTATATCACTTTTTGTCAAAAGATCGCTCATCCCTTGAGCATTGTTTACCTTCCATATTACCTGTTTTGAGGATCAACGACTACACAAGAATTGTGTGATTATCCATCACATTTAAACCTCATCTTCAATATGGGTACCACGCCTCTACTCACATCATGATTCTCATGGATAATTTTTGTCTTTTTAAAGATGAAATCCCATGGTCATTCATCACTTAAAACCACCTCTTTCATAGTTAACCCATGTGTATTATGGTTTTGTCTTCTAAACAAAAACCTAATAAAAAAAATGGGATTCAACTCCTTGGGTCAAACTTCCAGCAAAAGATGACTCCCTCAAAATGGGACATCTCTTCTCTCTATTTCATCGCTATAAATAGACTGCTCCCTTAAAGGACGGTCATATAAAGTTATTGTCAAAATACAATAAAAATATCCAGAAGATTCCCGCATCGATTAGCTTCACGAAGACCTCAAGGAGATAATATACTCATCCCATATAGACTTCCTACATCGATCAGTCTATTAAAAACAAACAAATTAAGAAAATGATGAAATTTTCGTCATGGACTTGCCTATTTTTGATTATGGGTTTCTTGCTAAGTAAACATGTTGTCATACACTAAGTTACGCTAAACCATTCACTTTCACCTCATTGCCTTTTGTGCCCCAATTTTCTATCTGCTCAAGGGACTTGCCGCAAATGTGACATTTCGTGATCATGTGACTTTCTTCACCTTTAGAATAGTCCATTATGCAACACCTTTAGGGTCTTACATTCATAAGCCCATCTTGGGTATGGTAGACTCATTAGGTTTCTTATCAATTAAGTGGCTCTTTTACCACCTCTTACCATTCGCCTTCCTCATTACTTATTGATTATCCTATACATGACCAGATCATCGACACCTATATTTAAAATGAATCAACTATGCCTATGACCTAAACTCAACCATGCCTATGACCCACATTCAATCATGCCTAAGATCTACCAACCCATTCCTCATATCCTTCCCTAGCTTATGGGAGAACTACATCGGCCTGAGGCCCCTTTTCATCGGGGCTATGTAGGCAACACTTCGAGGGCATGGGGCCCTTGAAGGTTAGCTTAGCCACTCTTCACCCTAACCTATTTTCCCCTTCATTTTCTTATTCACATCCTACCTTAGTTCATTTCCATTTTCTATCAACAATTGGAAATGAAACCAAACAAGCAACAATTAATAAACATTTTTACGACATTGATCATTTATCATTTCCACTATAGCAAATATTTGGAAACTTAAACCATAACATGCATATACATCATCATTTCTCTCCATCATGCCTATGACCTGACTCCATCATGCCTATGACCTGACTTTATCATGCCTATAACTTGACTCCATCATGCCTATAACCTGACTCCAACATGCCTAATTGACCTAACTCAACCATGCCTACAAGACCTTGACTCAATCATGCCTAATTCACCTAGTTTCCATCACATACACAAATAAATATGGAAATTAAAAAAGTAAACCATCCATATCATAAGTATCATCATCTATATAAATGACAAAGTCTATGTATCCATACATATGTACACAAATACAAATATATACAAATATCTCAAATCACTCAGATACAACCTCACTATCTTCAACACGCAGGCCGGTATAAAAATCAAAATCATAAAACTCACATATATATCCTCACTATCTTCGGTGCGCATGCCAGTATATATATCAAAAAAATCAATACAATAATCATCTTCAGTGACTAATCATCACCCTACCTGATATCCTCTAGGCCAGTCTCACATGTCTCCTCCTCTCTACCTGTTTGTCATCCAGTAGCATCTCACCACCCTCTATGGGCCTTGTCTCGACCTATATGGGTACCTCACTAGAGCTAGCCTCCATGAACTAGTGACATCACCCTGACCTTGTCTCGGGGCTCATCGGCCCCATATACTCTCCACACCGTGAGTGTGAGACCTAGTCCTCTCACTCGAGGCATGTTATGCCCTATACTCTGCATAACTAGGGACATCTATCCCTACGGCCATCAGGTGATCCTAGATAGTACCTTGCCTCACCTAGGGAGTCCCTAATCCTAGCCATCGGTAATGTCCGTAATGGTGCCATTAGTCTTGACCCTATACCTATACCATGGGACCATGTCCTCGCCCCTACCTATAAAATGGGACCCCGTCTCAGAGCTCGTGTGGGTGCATGTGCCTATACTTGGGCTCAAGGGCCACAATCTATGTCTGTAGTGGTCAAATGGCCTCAGAAACCTATAACATGTGCCCGTAGGGCAGCCACATGTACCTCATCTCCATCTCCACCCTGTGTGGGCGTATGTTCATGTACAACTTGGGCCTAAAGGGCTACTACTTATGCCTATAGAGTAGCAACCTACTCCTCTGACCCTATCGCCTACCCCGCACTATCCCCAATCGTGTCACTGGTAGTAGCCACCTACCCCTGTAGGGCATCCCTTTGAACTATGATAGTGGTTAAGTCAGGTTGCCCTGGCCTCGGTGGTACTACCCATAGTTGTGCTACCCACCACTGTCTATATCTATCTCTGTCACTCTCGGTGTCATCAATCCACCGTACTACTACCTTCTCCTTGTACCTTTTCAAGCATCGTCGGGCTGTGGTAGAGGCACAAGCCTCTCCACATCATCCCTCCTATATTGCGGGAAGGGTGGAGGCACATCCTCCGTGAAACCCAAACTGTCGTCCACCCTCGCCTATAGGTATTATCTCGTGTTCCCCGACATGGCATCCTCTATCCATCTCGAGAAGTCAGAGCTCATCTAGCTCCATGGCTATCTAACTATATGATGGGAAGCCCACATACACCTCAAAATAATGTTAACCTCAAATAATCCCTCCAACACTCACTTGTAATATGTTACATCATATGTAGCCCTGGCATCCTGGCACTCTACAACAGCATGCACCCATCGCCTGTAGCCTAATAGGACCAAGCCCACCTCAAATGCATCCCTTGGCCTTACCCGTGCCATGACCTATTTTCCTAAACCTGACAAAATTGGTGTGACCATTGACCTTATGTACTCATTATACCTTGCGATGTTATTACCTATGTTGTTTTAGCCTAACAACCATACCTTGCCTATTGTAGTGTCGTTTATCCCAACCAAAACTTTGGTGTACCGGAACATACCTAAACATTCTTGCACCTAACCTATGTTGTGTTTCCATACCATATCATATACCTTGGATACCTACATCACTTCAACCTTATTTAGATAAAGCTATCGACCTTAGATGATGTAGAGTTTGCAAGCTCTTCAAACTGGTACCGTGTTGTAATCTATTCATGTGCGTGTGTTTGATTACCTTTACCCATGACCTGATTTTGACCACAACCTACTACCCATTTCCCAAGTTGACCTTCACCCTTTCCCTCAATACTCAAACCTTTCCCCACCTATCTTCCCCATGTACACCTTTATCAAACCACTCACCGATTCTGTCTTACACCTCATTAGTGCCCGGTTTGAGGGGGATCACCTTCACCAACACATGGGGTAATCACTTCCTATTTTTATCAAGTGCGCTTACCAATATAATCTAAGTAACAAAAAGGGGCAAAATGTAGACACCAAAATTGGGTCACACTCCCCTTGGTCCCCTTTCGAATAACCAACTTAAACATATTCGCCTAACCATGACCATTATACCCCACATTAATATTAATTTAATTATTTATAATTAAATTAATACTCATCCTCACTTCATTCATTATTTAATTACCTCAATTAAAACCAATTTCCACTTCACCCCACCACCTCACCTAAACACCTCACCATAGACCTATTCATAGCATGTTTCCATAACTAACTAAGACTTGGCCCTACTTACCTTAATGAACTAAGACTTAGTATAACCCTAAAAGCACATGTTTATTCTCCCTCTAACCACATTCTTGCATACCTAAGTGCAACGTTCCATTTAGACCCGGGAAAAAACGAGCAAAAGCTGGAAGAGGAAAGCTAAGATTTGTTATTTTAGGCAACCTAGGATATCCCGCCTTAACTGATGTCGGTCAACCTGAAATCGACGTCGGTAACCCTAAACCGTCATTAGTTACCATATAAACATTTTAGTAACCTTGTTTGAGAGGTTAGAAACATTCTCGAGTTTTGGAGTAAAGGAGGTCTCGCATGCAAGAAAAAAACAAAGCTCTTTCGCACATTCGTAGTCATAACCAAAGACAAATGCATTGATCGGAAGATTTTTACATTCACAAGAGCACTCCGGGAAGCACTGTCATGACATTGATCACCATTTCACCGATCAACCATCACCACCACCCAACCATTGAACCTACACAATAGTAAGTGTGTCTCTAACTTGCACCACTTTATTTCTATTCAGTTTATAATATTTCTTCACCTTTGTTTATCAACCATCAGCTATATTTTCACCCCACCACTATTATCTTCCCCGTGAACCCGACCACCACATCACTCATAACCCTTTTAATCACCTATGTCTACCCCCGAGTACCTCTAAATATTCCCAACATCTCCCCAGCACCTAAACTAACTCCTCACCGTCTTTGATACAATCTCAGACAAATCCCTAAAACCATGAACTATTGAGTTATTACCGGTCATGCATAATTGTCGCCGGTTCTTACTAAACCGTCATCGGTCATACCAGACCGACATTGGTCTCTGTATTTGGCATTCCTACTAATACCATATCCTAATAACCCTTTTTAAGTGATTCAAGTGACCCAAAATCTGACCCTGACCTATTCCAGCACCTTAGTTATTTACCTTATTTTCATATATGATCATAACCTAGCTTGTTATGTTAGATTTGCTTATTGTATTTAGATGAGATACCTAAATCATATCAAATACAATAGGATTTTATTTACTTACATTATTTCTTACATTAAATTGTATTAAACAGTGGGTTGATTGCCACCAAGGAAGTATCACACTTCCTGGATCTAGCACACGCTAGGCAACCCACTAACATATATTATTTAATCCTCTTTTTGTGGTCTTGTTGTGTATTTCAGGTAGTTCCTCCTAGCCAAAAGGAAGCTCTCACAATCAAGCATTGGATCAAGAAGTCAGAATGCCTGTAATGACCTTCAAACCGACCGTCACAATAGGTATTCCTCCTTGCCCACACCCTTATCTATTTCATCTAAAAACTTAAAGAAAATGGTGAAACACATATATGTATTCTATTCACTTCATCAAGTTGATATGCCCTTGTGAAGATTCCACCTTCAAGGCAACTCTCAAGCATATCTAGTGACTCCACTAATTCAGTAACATCCCACCATCTCTAGTCGCAGACTTTTTTTAATGTTTTCACTTTAGTCATGACTTTCTAAGGAGCTTTTCCATTCACTCATTTCGCCCAATCCTCTCCACTTGCGTAGAAGTTTGATGTCATCCCTAAAGTAGCCTTGAAAAATATGCCTCTCTTCTATGGAAATGAAGACCAAATCCCCAATTAATCACATTCAAGATGTTGCAAACCACTGTTCCATTCACGCCATCACATAGGAAAATGTTTGCCTCAGATTTATAGTCACATATCTCAAAGGCAAAGCAAAAGATTTGTATGGCAGCTTTGGCACCATAGCCTATCTCCACTTGAAATCAATTGGGAGAATAGTTGTGCAATTATTTCAAAGAGGATGCAGATGTCATTTACCTCATAGAACACCTCAGCAAAATACAACGAGCTCTAATGGAATTCATTCCTGATTTCAACCTCAAATTCACAAGGACCTAGAACATAATCCCTCAAGAATACAAACCCTCTCAAGGTTTGGCATTCTTGTATTATTTGAGGTCCTTTGATGCTTGACTTAGTTGTATTGATCCAATCACTAGGGAAGCAGTCTTCCTTAGGCATTTTCCATTGCATCACAAGCCGAGAAGATTTTGATTCAGGCTGGTAAGAGAAAGTCCATCCATGTTGCTGCAATCCCTCCCTCACCACCTCAAATTCTTCCTTCCCCATGTGAAAACATTGAAAATTTCATCATCCATTGCCAAAATCAAGAAACTTATTTGTTTCCTTTCCCTTCATTGATGTCTCACAATTTTTCCATGCCTAGAGCATACCCCAAACTCAGCAAGAATCCCTCCCATCTCCACCCAGGCACTACCCAATTCCCCTAAACCACGCACTAACATTCCTAGGAATTATGGTATTCAGTATGTTGTCCCTACCTTCTATCCAAATATTACTAAGCCAAGATATCCTACAAGGATGGTAGAAAGAGAGACATGTTATGTCATTAGAGAAAGGGATACGCCTATACAACACCCAAAACAACAAAGTTTCAAGCAAAATCATACAATTGTTTTGGAGGCAACATATCGGCAAAGTGGGGGGCATGTTTTAGAGGGTTATTTGGTTTCCCAAGTGGTCAAATCCATTCACTCGAACATCAAGCACCATTTCCCAAGCATGAGGTGTATCAAGTAGCCTCTTTCCTACATGCCCCTTCCAACCAAAAATGAGAATTTTGTATCAATTGGAGATTGGTCTGATTCAGATCGAGAGGACGAAGAAGCTAAAATTTCCCGAAGGGAGTTGCATGATAAAACATGATAGGCATGTAAGGAAGGAAATCAAATTGGCAAGGTTAGACGGAAGAAGTGTTTCTAAATATTAGTGGTTCCCAAGGCCTCAAGGGAGAATTTAATTAAAATGAGGAAGGTGACTTGTTTGAGTGCAGTGATCCTCATTGCTCCACATGCCCGGAACTCGCACCACTTTTATTGGAAGATTGAAATGGAATGGGGAGTGAAGATCCCCACGGAAAATCAAATCCAAAACCATTTACCGACAAAGTGGAAGCATAGTTTCTTGTAAAGGCTAAGCATGACATAAGTCAACCTATGAACAACTACATTCAGGAGGAACGTCTGCATGCTACCCATTGTCATGGGATTAGGCCTTGCCCAATTAGGTACTTGGCTTCATTAGAGAAAACGGAGAAGCTACAACTAGTTGTGCCCACTTCAGGGCATGAGGTAGAGATTCAAAACACCAAGGACCAACATCGGATCCTCCACGAATCTTATGCATATCAACTTGAGGAGGTGTGTTTTCTTGTTTATTGTTAGTACCTTGGTTTTAAAAATGGAAAGTCAACTTCAAGAAAACTTTCCACGCTATCAAGAAACCATGATCGATGCCAAATCACATACATGGCCACAAATTTCAAGGAAGAGCAGCGACTTCTCACAACTCGTTGTAGGATTTGTTTTAAGTCCCCTTGCTTCCAGTTAGTGTAGGGTAAGTGTAGGTTTGCTTTTTACATAACAAGTGCTTAAGCACACTCGCATGTCTCCTTGAGCATGTATTATTTTTCATTTTGTACATATTTTTGGTTCACGTTTTCTCCAACATAACACACCATGTCTTAGTAGACCCTCTACATGTAATGAACAAGAAAGAAGCTCACACTTACAGAACAACAGTTGAATCTTGAAGTCAAAAAAAATACAGCAAAGCAACTAAACTTGATAAGGGACAAATTTTATAAGTTTCATCCTCTTGTTCTTTCAAGATCAAGCATTGAGCTTCTAGGACCCGAAAGTTAGCCCCAAGGATAGTTGTTGCATGGAAAATGACAGTTTTCACGTCGTGGCTGAGTGTATAGGTTTTAAGAAAAGCTCTCCAATCATTCAAAGTTCCCCATGGTCAAAGAAGAAGATCAACCTCAAATCCTTACATAAGTCATTTCATTTGAAGATATTATGGATTTACAGTGCAACCTTCAAGTGGTTTTCCGAGCAAAAGACGAGTCAAAGTGGAAATTTCATAATAATGAGGAAATTGAAAATTTAATAGAGTTCCATGATGTCTTAACTCAAAAAATGTCTTACTCAGAGTTCTGCAATGAGTTACGCATGCTAAGAAATCCTCATATTAGGGTTGGAGAGAGGAAAGGGTGAAAATTCCATATTAAGATAATTTTCCACTAACACAAGATCGTAATTCAATAATCTTATGAAAATTGGGAGTGCGAACAGCGGAACAGTCCAGGTCGCAGTTTCAGCCAAAGGTTTTGAGGGGGCAAGTTTAAAGTATAAGATCAATATTAGGATATCATTTATGACTCCATGCCCAATGGGAGCTAGAGGGTACTGGTATAGAAGATCTAGCATGAAGATGTCCCCACAAGATGCCAAATTGTTATCCTATTTTGCCCTTTAGGCCAAATTGGACAACAGGGACCTAAACACTAGACTGAAGGAACGCAGCTATAGAGTAGCTCAATCGAAGCCAACTCGGGTGGCTTGGGCTCAAGGCATCAAGTGATTCATTGGATTAATGAAGCTTGTGGGAGGGAGGAATCCAAGACTCGGCCATGGCACAGGGGCTCGGTCGAGCCAATCTACAAAACATGAAGAGATTTTACGGTGGTAGGTGGATACTCAACGTGTGGTTCAAATCAAGCTTGGGACACAAACTTGGGTGAGCTACACAATTAACAAACAACCCCGAGAAAATAGTAAGTGAAGGGACGTGCATGGAAAATTTGTGTGGGTCTCGTCCAGGTGAATGCGGGATGGTCTACTTAAACCATGTAAAGCGGGGGCAAGCTAGGTAACTCGAGGGTGAGCAAGGAAGCCTATAGAATGAATGGGAAAATGAGGTTAGTCTAGCAGATGTTGAGGCAGATCGAGATCTAAACTATGAGAAAATGTAGAATTCAATGCAACCAAAGATCAAGCTTAAAGCTCACAACAGAGAGATAAAGGTTGACTCGTGCCATGGCATGGGAGTTGTATTGAAGGAAATATGGAAACTCGATAATGACTCGTAAAAGAAGCAAGTGGCTCACCATAATAGAAAGAACTCGATGGATCAAGCTCAAATTCCCGAGACATCAATCACAAAATAAAGCTCGAGTCCAAAATAAGAGGCTTTGAATCAATTCACGGGTCTTCCGAGGAGAGAGGTGGCTCATAAACTCGAAGGCCGAGTCAATATGCAAAAGATGGCTAAGAGGAGCTCAAAGATCTCCGAGAAGTAAGGTGAAGGTCATCATGGGAGCTTGGGTGTTCGATCCAAGTTGTGGACCCAGGCGATCTCTTATCGGCTGACCGATTTAGGGAAACCGACTCGGATGAGTAAATGGTGGGGTTGCGAGATAAGGCTAAGGGCCAAGCTCCCTGAGCTCGACTGAGAGTGCATAAGTGGGCGATGTGGAAGCATGGATGTTTGGTGAAGGGGCAAAACCATCAATGGAATATATCGGTAGAAAAGCTTTAAAGCACAAGGCAATGGAGACAAGTCGTGTGGAATACGAGGGGAGCTCACTTTTGTGAGCTATAAATCGAGCTCGTTAATCGATCGAGCATAGTTGCAAGATCATGTTTTTTGGTGAAGATAACTTATCGGCAAGGGGGTAAAAATGTGAATCGTTGGGTTAGAGGAGGTTGATTCATCCGGGGAAACACGAAAGAAGGCTCGAGAGTTCAAGTGAGTTTGGAGGTCAAGGACACGAGCTCCAAAAGTGAAAGTGAATCGCTTGAACTCCGAGGCATGAACATGAAATGGTCAACCCCTCTTTGGGGACAAAAACACTAGAATTTATGACATCGACGCAGATATCTCTCAAGCACCGAGCTTGAAATCTCCAAAGTCGGGGAGTCCAATGTCTAAAGTTTTCGACTTCGGATGAAGGAGAATTCGAAACTCATGTGTGTTGGTTTTCAAGGGTTGAATGGGGAAAATCTAAAATGTGGTGAATGCAAAGTCTCAAAATCAAATGGCCCGAAAGCCCAAAGCATTGAATTCTCGCCCAATGAATTCAAACAAAACCCATCAGTTTACATCAAGGCCAAGTCAACATGTTGAAGCGGTGGGGTAAGTGGGTGGTATGCTTTGGGGGTCAAGTCACATCTGCAAGATTAGCTAGGTGAGTCGGATTGACATAGGGTGATTTTTCATGTAAGGACCCGACCATGCAAATCTCATCATGTCTAAGTAGGAGCTCAATCTTGGAACAGGGTAATCTCACCGCTTTACAAAAAGGATATTTCGGGAGTTTGCTAAATGCCCAACGCAGGCATGGGGTCTCAAATGAAGGGAGTAGCTCACCATGGTAGGAAAGGTTTTAGAGTAGGTGATTGAAGCCCAACTTAGGTGAAGCAAAAAGGAACCCGGTCATGTAGCTCGGAGAGCCAAAGTGAATCAACTCACCCACAAATGATGCATATACCTGCAATGAGCTAGAACCCCTTCATGAAAACATGCATAACTCTCACTCCTCTTGCTCGTTTTTAATACATTAATAGTCAGAGAGGTGGAGGGAAATATATGTCATGGATCCATAAAATGGGATTTTCGAGGGTTTTGAAACCTTAAAATTATAGGGTCCTCGAAACCCCGAAATTACATAACTTGAGCCCAAGATGTCTATTTTTTACAAAAAAAAAAACTAGTCTTTGGAAAGGTGAAAGTGAGATCTACAACATGGAAACATCAAATTTGAGATTTTAGAGGTTCTCGGAATTCAGAAATTCAGAAGTAGTGAACACTAACATGGTAGGTGAGGTGTAGTTAATGAGGGTATGGGAATGCTTTCTTCTCCAACAAGGCAAAATTAATGAAGGTATGGGATTTGCAGGCTTGTCAATCACTCTTGCAGGTGTAATGATGAATTTTGTAGGTGGTTGGTGTGAAATTTTGGATTTCCTCTCTCTCTCTCCTCAAATTCTTCTATAAATTGTAAAGGGGTTGCACAAAAATAAAAAAATTGTCATTTTCTCCTCCCATGCACCCCTATTCTTTTGGGGATTTAGGCCTTCCTCTAAACACTGCAATGGCTTCATGCCTTCCCCTAATGGGCAATATATTGCGTAAAATTTAATGGAGCAATAAAATAAATTATAGGGTCCTCGAAACCCCGAAATTACATAACTTGAGCCCAAGATGTCTATTTTTACAAAAAAACTAGTCTTTGGAAAGGTGAAAGTGAGATCTACAACATGGAAACATCAAATTTGAGATTTTAGAGGTTCTGAATTCAGAAATTCAGGAGTAGTGAACACTAACATGGTAGGTGAGGTGTAGTTAATGAGGGTATGGGCATGCTTTCTTCTCCAACAAGGCAAAATTAATGAAGGTATGGGATTTGCAGGCTTGTCAATCACTCTTGCAGTGTAATGATGAATTTTGTAGGTGGTTGGTGTGAAATTTTGGATTTCCTCTCTCTCTCTTCTCAAATTCTTCTATAAATTGTAAAGGGGTTGCACAAAAATAAAAAATTTGTCATTTTCTCCTCTCATGCACCCCTATTCTTTTTGGGGATTTAGGTCTTCCTCTAAACACTGCAATGGCTTCATGCCTTCCCCTAATGGGCAATATATTGTGTAAAATTTAATGGAGCAATAAAATCATGTTTGTGCTAATTTCTTAGCCTTCCATGGTTTATTGTTTCTTCTTACCTTTTATTTTTAGACAGTGATTGTGCATACTTCTTTGTTCATTAAATATTTGGTGTATTGTGCTTATTTCGGAAATGGTGTATGGAATCTAAGTTCATTTCTTTCATTGTTTTCATAAGATAAGAAGTGGCTAACACTCATTTCTTGGTGTATTTCCACTCTTAGTGTAAGTTTATTTCATGCAATCCTTCTATCCTTGTCCTCTTAGAAGCTTTAGTTTAGGGTTAGTTAGTAGTTTCACTTGCATTAGGATTATTTTTGGTAGGTAAAATTAGGAGCAGAATCAACCTTCTTTGAGAGCTATCCCATTTCGCAATGTCCCACACTTAGGATAGCTCAATGTTTGGCATTCACACTGAATGCCCCATCTATAACCAATTCATTTAGGGGTCTTTGTGATTTTTATATAACACTAACAACAAGAAAATGTGCACAAGCAGCTAGAGGAATTAGAAAATCCTAAACTAATATGTACAAAGGTGAGAATTTACTTCAATAACAATGCTTGAGATAGATTCCATTAACCAAAATCTACAGCTCCTCACCATCCAACTTTGACAACTAGAAATAATTGCTATTTTTGCACCCCGTGATCTTGTAGGACCACTCCATATAGCATAAAATTTGGAATGTTTTCCCGGTTTTACCCTATCATCATCCCATTTTAGAACTAATTCTCCCTCTTGAAACATCTAGCTTTGGCCTTCTTGTCAAAATAACTTTTGATCAAATCCCGATCTTTCTCCACGATTTATATTCCATGCTTTCTTAGCTCCTCCAACTCTATGAGTTCTACATACCGGATTTCATGGGCTTAAATTTAGATAGTTTCAGCTCCTTGAGAAACTCCAACACCTTTGTGACTCAAGGGATATGGGTGACAAGTGTCATTGATGCTCGTACTTTAATCATATTATTTTGTCAATCCAGGTGGTGTCCATGATTGTTTTGCAATAAAGGGAACAATAGGAACGATATTGCAGTACATAATTTAGTAACAAAAACTAAGAAATTGTTGAACTGATCATGATTATAAAATAAAATGCTTGAAAGGAAAACTAAAACAAAATACATAATTGAAAAATCATTGATCATGAAAACATAAGTGCATCAAAGTAATGAAATAAATTATGGAACAATAAATGCATTCACAAATACAAAAAGGAAATAAATATAAACTCCTTTTTTTAGTTAGGAGTGGCCCTTGCCCCTTTCATTCGATCAAGTTTAACACTTAAACAACAGAAATTTACCCCGAATATACTTTCTTTATTGAATTGAAAATGTACTTTTACAAATAATTAAATGACTAATAATTAACCACTAAATTTGAGTACATGATCTCTTTTATACAAGAGATGTTCTAGTTTTGTTAGGAGAGAACTAGTTATTCCAAATGAATAAGTCTACTTAACTAAATGCTAACTGAAGCAATGGTTATCTATTTTGGGAAATACATTAATGAAAGGGGCAGTCCTTAAAGTGTTTGAACTAGAATCATTTTTGAAAATGAAGAGGAAATCCGTGATTGGATCCTTTGAAGGAGTCAATCATTGCTGAAGATTCTTCAACTCATTAACTGATTGAAGAGAATTTCGGTGATGAAAGATCTCTAGTTTGGAGCACTTCATCCTCAAAGTTGGGTGGAATGTTTGTTGAGTTAATGGTGTTGTGTCATGTCCAAGATATGGTGCTTGTCATCTTGTGATTCCAATAATTTGAATTATCTACATGTATGTGTGAATTTCCTGCTTTGGAGAATCATGGTTGATGACCTGGATGATCTTGATGTGGTACTCTGAGTTCCCTATTAATGCGGAGGTGAGTCCTACGCCAAGGCGAGTCTTGTGCCAACACGTCAATTAGATTCTGTGCGTTGCAGTGCATGAATTAAGTCATGCGCTCCCTATGATAACTCAACACATACTCTTCCAAAAGTGTAATTAATGTTTCACAACAAATCTATTTAATCCATTTATGAAGAATAATTAACAAAGTAAAAATAACAAACATATGCACAATAATTCCTTCAAAATCATAGTAAAGTATTAAATATAAGAAGTTAACATTTTCATCATCGTGCACTATGATATCAAAATGGTATAAGGCTAAACATGGCTTAAACATCACAAAATGGGGTTCATCACTCCCCGAACTAAAGGTTTAGCAGGTCCTCCTACTACCTAGCATTCAATTTCTCTACAATTCTAGAATAATTATATTCATTGGAAAAAGTTTTCCAAGTTTCATCCAAAGATGTGTTAGAGAATCCAAAATGATCAACAACATTATCCCTCCAGGTCTTGTAGTTTCCTTCTAGTTGGTCATCTATTGAATTCCATCATGGCATAGGTGTAAGGACTAGTGGGGGCATGTATCTCATACCAATCCATTGTTCTTTGAGGTCCAAATTATCTTGCAGAGATCTTTTGCTCATTTCAATGACCATCTAAGGTTTGTTGGTGAAATGACCTCTTTCCTTTTATATGGCTCTGCAAGTAGCTGATATCAGACTTGGGAAGCAAGGAAATTAACATTGAATGTGGGGATCACCTATTCTCTAAATTCTTGACACAATTCTCAAAGAATATTTGTGTACCTATCTACTAGACGTAGACAATACACCTGTGAACGAAACTGTTGAAAAACCAAAGTGGTGCTGGTAAATCATGCCTCATTAAGAGGCCAATGGTAGATTCTAACTACACAAAGACTGCTCGTTGATCTCTCCATTCACCTTGATGTCTGAGTGTGGAAATGAAATCCCTTAATTGTACTTCTCCCACATAAATATTGATTGGAATCTCAATTTTCTCTAGGAGAAGAAACTTGTGAACATAGAATTCACACACAACAATTTTTTTCTCAACATCATTTCCTATAGTATATGCAACTACAAATTGTCTATCATCCTCAAACTCTATGTCCATCATTTCACGAGCCCTAGATATTTTCCATTTGAGGAACTATTTTTTAAAAATAATGCATAAAAGTTTGAAGGGGGTCAAAGAAGAAAGAACTTGATTATAGAGTCGACTTACTGTCAACGCACGTTTTCTTTTAACAATTGATTTTCTTCTTTCAAATTTTTGTTCTCCTCTACCACTACCCTTAATCTATAGCATTCTTCCATCCACTTAACCATACCTCTTAAAACAATAATATGAGGAAAAGTCTGCTCTTGCTCTCTTTTTCTTTCTTGCAATAGTGTAAGTGAGGTGCCAAGCTCCTCGGTTCTAGCTTGAAGGGAGCTTACCTCCTGTTCTCGTTCCTCTAAAGTATTTTGTAACTAAAGGGTGACTTCCTCATATTGTTTTATTGTTCCCTGCAATTGTTGAATCTCTTGATCTTTGATAGTTGTCTCAGTTAGGAGAAGTGAGTTTCTTTGGCCTCCAAAAGTGACTGCAATTGGTTTATTCTCTCCTCAAGCTATCTGTAGCTCAAACTAAACTTTGGACAAGGAGAGGAATTGGGGCATGATAGTATCATAATCAAGGGGAGAACTAGGTTCTCCCTCTTCCATAGGTGCCTTCCCTTTATCTATATCAGATGACCCTCCTGGCTATAGGCAAAGAATGCTCAATTTCCACTTCTATGTCAGAGAGCAGATAAGGACATTGGATTACTAGGAGATTCAGATGGGGTTTGAAAAGGGTTTTCATTATTTCAGCTTGCTTCTTGTTCCTCTTGGGACAGGGATTATCAATTGGTGTCTCATGGAGGGTAAGTGTAGGCTTTGAAGTTTGAGACATTTCTTGGGTCTCAGAGAGAGAGCGGATGGGGATTTTTCTACAACCATCGTAGGATTCAGGGAACATTCTTTTTGAAAATTTAACCATTTCTTCACCCCATGCTTCTTTTTGACAAACTGATGTTTGCATATTAAGTGGATCAAACCCTAGAATTTCAAATATGGAGCCCCCCAAAAATTTATTTGTAGCAACACAAATGGATTCATATAGAAATTGTGGAAAATTAATCTTATACTGAGGCACGTTTTGACCATGGCAAAGATGGATTAACATTCTTAATACATGACCTAATACAATTTCATATTGTCCCTCACATGTAAAATATTTAATCAACCATTTGGCCACTTCAGCCCAAGGTTCAGGTATAGTTATTCTTTTAACCCCTTTTTCTTTTCCCTTGTTATCTGACCAGTTGTAGTTTCTCTTTTTTCCCAACTACAAATCTTTTAATTACTTCATGATACATGGTCCTATCACTTACTACTAACCCCTCATTAGGTAAACCAGAAAGATGACTGATTATAGTTGGAGAAAAGGGAATTTTCTTACCATTGATAATGGAGTGCCCTTCTTCCATATTCCTTGTGAATTATTTAGTCATTGAAACATTGAATTCTTCATATGCCAACAGAAAATCCAGCCATCTCGCACTTTCAAAATTTCAACTACGCCCTTGATCAATAAAAAGCTCAGCAGAGCTTGTTGATTTGTGTCACAACCTAGGCCCCATATCTAAAACTATGAGTAGATAGGAAATATGGATGAAGGCACAGACTGGAAGTGGAAAAAAATTCAGAGTGGTAGCGTAGGAGAGAGTGGCAGCGCAGAATGGAAGGGTCTAATTCAGAAAGTGAAAATGGGATGAACTTAGCATGCAAGCAATATAACTAAATTTGGAAAGTTATGCTAGAATCCCGAGGTGGTAATGGAGGTGATTGGATGCATGTGAACATTATGGGGAAATGAATTATGGATTTAGTTGGGATTTGAGAAGCGTGTGAAGTGAGTGGAAATGAAATGGGTAATCAAGGTGCACGATGTTCAATAATTATCAACTCATAATTTAAAATCATCCTACATTTAAAAATGAATTGATTGTGCATACCTTGGTATTAAAACTTGTTCAAATCTATCCACCATTCCCATGCTGGTGTGATGCTCCCTTCGTACTTGGTACTTCCTTTATTGATGAGCAGATTTGGGGTAGACGACCACCATTACTAGTTTTTAGTCTCTGTATTTATTTTCTCTTTTTTTTTTTTTTTTGAAGCATTTGCCACCATTGTTGGTTTTCAACCAATGCTTTAGAGGAGGATGACCGCCATCACTAGTTTTCAATCACCCCTCTTTATTGCTTAGTAGTTGGTTGATCAAGTCTGAGTTGTGTTGGGAAAAGAAACTTTTCCCACACAATTCATATTTGAATCCTCTTGAATTACCTTCTGAAACTCTTCTTTAGATGTTGGTTTATGGTACAACTCAATTTGTGCCTATTAACCAACATTACCTTCCTTTACCATCTATTAGAACCAATTAGATAGTCCCATTGTCAAATACTTCTACAATTTGATACAGGCCCATCCATATCATCTGCAATTTCCCTTTAAAGTCCTTATAATTTGAATCAAATAGCAAAGCCCAGTCTCCTACCTGAAATTTCCTTGGTTTTATTTGTTTATCATGCCAAAGTTGCCTTTGTTGTTGAATGATCTCAGTATGATGTAATTCTTGAAGTCTAATTTCATCTAGTTCATTTAATTGAATAATTTTGGCATGTTGTGCTTCTGTCAAATCAATTCCCACTTCAGCTTTCTTGTCCTCAAGGTTTGAATCTCAAATTCTATAGGTAGAATTGGCTTCTTACCATAAACTAATTCATAGGGAGTAAATATTGTTGTTTTTTTCCAAGTAGTGTTATAAGCCCATACTGCTTTTGGTAGTTTTTGAGCCCAATTCTTTCTTGATATGTCCATTGTCTTAGTTAGTATGTTCTCCAGCTCTCTGTTATTAACTTCCACTTGGTCATTAGATTGTGGATGATAGGGAGATGACTTCTTATGCTTCAACTAATATGTTTCTACAAAAGAACTAATTACCCCTGACATGAATTGTGGTCCTTGATATGACACAATGGATCTTGGTGCTCCAAACCTTTGAAAGATACACTCATAAAAGAAATTTGCAACTTTCTCATCCCTTGCATAAGTGCGCTTGAACTTCATCCCGCTCGGTAACATAATCAGTAAAAACTAGGATGTATTCTTTTCCTTGGGAAGTTGGGTCCATGGGTCCAATGAAATCCAACCCCCATTTTTCAAATGGTTCTAAGACAACCTATGGCTGGAGTGGCATCTCTGATGTAAACGTTGGTTTCCCCATTCTTTGGCATTGATCACACCTCCACACATACTTTTTGACATCCTTAAACAAGGAAGGCCAAAAGTAACTAGCTCCAAGAACTTTGTGAATGGTCCTTTGAACTGAATAATGCCCTCCTGATGGTTCATCATGGCATGCTCTAAGTATGTCAAACACTTCATTTTCAGCTACACACCTACGTAAGACATGATCAAGACCCACATTTGAAAAGAATTCCATTTAACCAAATATACATTACACTCTATTTAATTAGTTGCTTTCTTTGCTTAAGTGTGAAAAAGTTTGAAAACTTCCTATAGCTAAGTAATTAGCCATATCTTGCATACCAAGGAGAGATAGTGGAAAGTGCAAACAAATGCTCATCTAGAAAGTCATCATTGACCTGCTCTTATTCTTCTGAAGTGGTAAGTCTGGAAATAAAATTAGCTACCACATTTGATTTCCCTAGTTTGTCAATGATTTTAATGTTAAACTCTTGCAGTAACAACAACCACCTTATAATCCTATCATGCACTAAAGGTTTATTCATTAGATATTTGATAACAGAGTGGTTAGTATGAACAATCACTTCATATCCTGTAATATAATGTCTAAACTTGTTGATTGCATAAACTACTGCCAGAAATTCTTTCTCAGTTGTTGTGTAGTTCCTTTCAGCAGGGGAAAGATTTTTCTAATGTAGTAAATGGCATGCATAGGTTCTCCTTCCTCTTGTTGTCCCAAGACAACACCTACTGCTTCATTTGAGGCATCTATTTGAATATGGAAGGGTAACTTCCAATTAGGACCTCTCAACATTGGTGTGTTTATCAACTTGTCTTTGATTGCATCAAAAGCTTGTTGACATGCTTTTGTCCATTGAAATTCGAATCCTTAGTTAGAAGAGAAAATAATGGAGAAATAATTTTACTAAAATATGAAATGAACCTTCGATAGTAACTAGCATGACCAAGAAATATTCTTACTTCAGTTTGGTTTGTAGGTGATGGCAGTTTTACAATGATATTGAATTTGTCTGGGTCAACTTTAATTCCCTCTATTGAGACATGATGGCCCAACACTATACCTTGTTCCATCATGAATAATCATTTCTCATGATTCAAAGATAACTGATGCTTTTCACATCGAGCAAGGAATTTATCCAGATTGTTGACCACCTCTTGGAATGTTGCTCCATAAACCGTGAAATCATCCATGTAAATTTCTACGCAATCATGGGTGAGATCAGAAAAGATTGCCAACATGGCTCTTTGAAAAGTAGTAGGGGCATTACATAACCCAAAAGGTAGCACTCTGTAAGCAAATGTCCCCAAGGACATGTGAAAGTTGTTTTATCTTGATCTTCGGGGCAATTATTATCTGGTTGTATCCACTAAATCCATCAAGGAATGAAAAGTACCTCTTACCAGAGAGATTGTCTAAAACCTGGTCAATAAAAGGTAATGGAAAGTAATCCCGATGAGTGGCTTTGTTCAATTCCCTATAGTCCACACAAACTCTCCATTTCCCATTATTTTTAGGCACTATAACCAAAGGAGAAACCCATTGACTATCTGAGATTGGATAAATAAATCCTACATTTAAAAGCTTCTCAATCTCAGTTTTCACAATATCTCTTAGAGCAGGGTTTATTCTTCTTTGAGGTTGTCTAAATGGTCTAGAATTAGTGGTATAGATGTGATGTGTACAAATACCAGGGTGAATACTCTTCATGTCACTATACTCCCAAACAAAAGATTGGTGATGAGAGTAGAGGAGTTTGAACAAGGTATTTTCTTCCTGATCATTAGCCAACTATTAATTGTCAATGTTTTGCCAGGAAGAACAGTAATTCTCTTAATAGTGCAAGATGGTATTCTCTTAATAGTGCATTTAATGGACACCTATGTGGTAACAACCTGTGAATAGAAGTTATGTTTTGGAAAATAGATTCCGTCGATCTATATGTTTTGCAAAAGGATAGATAATGGGCTTGTTATCTCCATCCATGAAATCATGTCCTATTTCTATCAGTTGCAGCAGAGCTAGACTCAAATTGAATTTAGCACAAGACTCAAGCGCATGACTCAAACTATGTCCGACACCAGGTTCATGGTAATCACATTGAATTTGATTTGAGTGCTCTTGAATTACGACCATGGAAAGAGAGGAGATGATATCATTTGAATCGTCAAAATCATCTTTAGACCCTTGTTTGTTATCTATGGCAAATGGTTTAGCAATAGGGTATAATGACAATTTCTTTGAATCTTGCCCATTAGTGATCACCATATTCCCTATCCTACAGTCAATAAGGGTAACAATTGCAGAAGCTAACCAAGGGCATCCTAGGATGATGGGGTATCCAATTTTTCTATTCTTTGTTTTTATGATCATGAAGTCTACCACATAGTCCCAGGATTCAATGGTAATGGTAATGTCTTCTATTATTCCCTTAGGTTTGTTCACAAATTGGTCTACCATCTAGTAAAACTATAGATGTGGATTGTGGTTTAGCAATGCTAAAGTAGACAAAGTATTTGTTGTCATAACATTGATGACAACTCCTAGATCAATCGAACATTAGGAATCTAGACCTCTCCTATGCGATAAAGTTATAAGAGGACTTTCAAGATCTCCGTATATTTAGGAGGGGGAATATTCCCTTCCAAAATACTAGCTAGCTTTCCATCAACATGGATGGTTTTAGGTTGGTTCTTCCTTCTTCCTGGAGCCTTGAAACAAAGCTCTTTAATTGTTTTGTTTAACTCAGGGATTTCCTTAAGAGCTTGCAATAGGGGAATGCCAATACTTAACTTCCTCAATCCTTGTATCAATTATGACTCTGATTTATCAGGGACTGCAATATTTGGTCTCTTAGAAAGCCTAGATGGAAAAGGAATGTCTTTGTTTGGTTGAGGAGTTTCTTCAACAGACTAGGCTGCATTTCTTCTAGTTTTTCTGTTTCTTCGAAATTTCTTCTATCACAAGAGAGGAAGGTTTTGAGGAAACCTTCCCTGAACGCAAAAAAATATTCTTGCAATCCATCGAGTTTACTGTGGGATTTCTATCGATTCCACAATATACGTTGATTGCCCTACCTCACATTTTTGGGATTGGCCACAATTGGTAAAGGTATATGTGGTTGGGCATGTTAATCGATTGGGAAGCATTGGTGGGTCCAGTCAATAAGGCTTGTTGGCCTTGAGGTCTTCTTTGATTACAGTATTTGCCCAGATCCTTGAGGTGCATTCCAGTGTTGTTGGTACTATTTTTGATATGGTGGAATGTTTAGATGTGGAGCCCAAGGTTGTTGATAATAATTTGGTGGGGAATTCCATTGTGGGCTTCTTATAATAATGAGGACATGCTTGAAACTAAGTGTCTAAATTTCTTCAAGCTCCTTATAACAATAAGGACATGCTTCTTAATAAAGGAGTACCTCACTTCATAATCCTCCAAGCTCTAACTGAAGAAGGTAACCAGTTACTCGGATCCCTCCTTATTTTGTTTCACCAAGATGTCAAAAATTGTGTCTAAACCACCAAAGGCATAGAGGCTGAAGTCTTTGGAGAATTCCAAATTAATGAGGGTTGGGGCTTGTGATATTACATGTTTGATAGCCTCAAAACTCTCCTTTCCCTCTACCTTCCATTTGAATGCCATACTCTTCTTCAACATCATTGTCAATGGCTTAACAAGAGTGGCAAAATCAGGCACAAACCTTCTAACAAAGTTGATTCTCCCCAAGAAGCTTTAGAGAGCCTTCTTATGACTTGGTAATGGCAGTGCCCAGATAGCTTCAACCCTTTTTTGATCAATTGTAAAACCCTCCTTAGACACAATGTGGCCTAGAAGATTACCCTCATGATCTAGGAATATGCACTTTTTCGGATTCAGGGACACACCAAACCTGTCTCGCATCTCTCAAGCACTCACCGAGATGGAAAAAATGATCAACTGTGTTCTTGGAAAATATAGTTATGTCATCTAAATACACAAGAACCATCTTGTTTATTATCCCTTTGAACACCATATCCATTTCCCTTTGGAATGTAGCTCCAACATTTGATAGCCCAAAATACATCTTCTTGTAAGCATATGTACCCCATTTTGTGGTGAAAGTTGTCTTGAAATGATCATCTTCTTTCACCATGATTTGGTTGTAGCCTGAGTAACCATCTAGTAATGAAAATATTTTTGAACCGGTTGTTGCTTGCAAGATCTGCTCCATTGAAGGAAGTGGATAATGGTCCTTAAGAGAAGCTCTATTCAAGTTTTGGAAATGCACACACAATCTGATTTCCCCGTCTCTTTTCCTAGGGCACCGGATTAGCAACCTAACTCGAGTGTTTTATGGGAAAGTTGATACTTGCCTCAATGAGTTTATTCAATTCCTTTTCATGAAAGGCTCAAAATGAGGATTCAATAGGTTTAGCATCTGGATTTAGCTAAATCATGTGTTGGGCCAAAATTGGATCAAATCATCTTAAATCTTCATATCTCTAAGCAAAGATGTTCAAAAACTCTTGACAAAGTCAGTATGAAATCAGATTTCTCATGATGAGTACTCACCTTTCCAATTTGGAGCACTTTTCCTTCTCCAACCAAAATTGGTTCTAAATCTTCACCCTTGACCTGAATATTTATTTTCTCCTTCTGGAACTGGTCATTAGGATTGAAGATTGACTCTAGAGTCACTAAGGACTTTGGGAGTTTGTTTGTTCTCAGTTGAACTACTTGATCTCCATATTCTTTGCTCAAATTTTCATGGTTTCTTGCAGAGAACTTAGCCTCTTCTTAAAGGAAATTGATGATTTGTTGATCACTTTCAAACACTTGCCAACTTGTGTTGTTGTGCAGGATAGCTGGTCACATAACCACTTTGATATGAGGATGTATTTGATCTCTCTTCATGCTTTTAAGCTCGCAACAAACTTTGCTCCAATTGTTGCAATCCTATCTCGCAACCTCATTATTCTTCCTTGGTATGGAACTTACATTAAATGCCTTGAAATCCTCAATGAGATCCCATACCCGATGTTTATATCTCTTGACAAGGTCAATTTTTGTTGCATTCAATCCTCTAATTTAATTTACAACCACTCACTATCTCTCGAAAACCTACAAGTTCTTGATACCTCTCTTCCTTGCCCAATGTAGCCCATGGATTAGTGCTTCATACTCACCGTGTTATTGGAAAAACTGAATTGGAAGTGAGAAGTTGAGTAGTACTTCATCCCCGAGGTGACACAAGTACTACACCCCCTCTAACACCTTTTCTACTTCTTGAACCATCAAAAAATAGTTGCTAAACTTCATTATCATCTTTATCATTTAATTTGGTGATGTTAGGGAGAGGTGGATTCTCTTCATGTAGGAAATAGATGCCCAATTCAGCTTCATCCATCTCTTTATATGGATCATAAGCATGCCTCTTGTGAGCCTATTCATCCAATGTCAAATCGAAAATATTTTCAATCTTATTATTTGCTTCTTAGATCTCTAGATAATCTTCTTGATCAAATATTGTACAATTGGCATTGATCGGGTTTGGAACATGGGGCTCAATGTGGTAGTTTACAATCGGCTTTGATCTAATTGTATCTTTGGCTCCATACCTTGTTATAAATAGCATGCGAGACCAATCAGTTGATAAGTACCCACTAATTTTAGTCGTGAAGTCCCTTGACAAAAAAAGCAAAGAGTGGTGACAAGTCAATAACTCATATGTCTTGCAAGACTGTGACATTTGGGCATGCATGTAATGTGAGATTCAGATCTTTGATGGTTCCCATTGTTCCCACTATTGTCCCATCTAATTGTACCACTCCTTTAGAGACATGCTCATACTTTAAGCCCAATTGATCTACTATTTGCTTAGGCGTGATCGAACTACTTGCTCTCGATTTGATCATATAGTTGCATACTAGGTTGTTCCCAATGATCAAAGATACATAAAATGGAGGAGGTTTCATATTTTTACCTGGTTGACCTTCCTCTTGTTGAGTTGTATTGGTGAGCACCTTCTCTTGATATTTAGATGACTTGTTTAAAGTTAACCAATTGGCCATGGTTGCTTACGGTAGATCTCTCTCGTCTCCGGGATTCTCGGGATTCCCACATGGAGATATGTTTTTTTCTTCATTTGATCTATGATGTTGAAAAGTGATGGGTTGTCTTTTTACTTCCCTTTGTTTGGCACAATTTTTTTCTTACATATGGACAAGTACATGAGCTAGTTTGGAAGGTGGTCTAGCTTGATTTTGTATGTTTAGAGCTGCATTTTGATTGTTAATGCCTTGGGGTGTAATGGGAGGCTGAGAAGCAATTGAATTTGATGTTTTCCCCTCTTCAATATTCCTTTTTTAGACTTTGTATTGGTTGTTACACCTTGAGAAAGAGGTTGATTAATTCCACATAAATCCTTTGCTTGTTAGTTCACTAATGTGGTATCACTTAGAGGTGCTTCTTGTGTACTTGCTTGTTGTTGATTTTCTTCATCGGTTTCTTCTTGAGACACACCAACACTTTGCACCATTAAATCATGATTTAGTACCCCATTGAAACATGTTTCATGATTATAGGGTTACTACAAGGGAAACACCATTCATATTCTTGTTCAATGTTGTTATGAACTGGAACAAGGCCTTGGATGTTGATGTCACATTAGGATTGTATGGCTAAAAAGGATTAGCAACACGAGGTTTTCCTTGATTCTAGTTAGCAACTTGAACATGAGGTATATTTGGATGATGTGCGGGCTTATCGGGTTGGTACGAGGCTAGTAGGGTCTAAAATTTAGATCTTTCTACCTCTTGATTGACACTAACTCATTCCCAAAAATTTATTGCCCCTTTAATACTACTTGCAGGTTGTTTCATGACCTCTTGGATCTCATTGGAAGTGCTAGAAGAAATGGAGGATTCACTTGGAACTTTGATTCTGGGGGTTGGAATAGGGGCTAACTCGGGTGCTTGACTAGGATTAGGATTCCCCATTTCGGATAGAGAGGCATGGGTGGCCTAGGTACAAGTTGTTACGATTTACCTTCACACCAAAAGCTCGAACTGATGGTGGAGAGGGATCTCATCGTGTTAACCAACTGCTACACCAACACACCCCTACACGATAGAGCCATATGCAACCATGTGAGCTCTGGGCCCACCACATATACACCCAATTAGGCCCAACAACATTAGGAGGAAATGACACTAGGACTTCCTGGGAGGTCACCCATCCCAATACTACTCTAGGGTGGGCACACTTAACTACCTGACTGATACCATGTTACGATTTGTCGTCACACCAAAATCTCAAACTGGTGATGGAGAGGGATCTCATCATGTTAACTAGCTGCTACGCCAACACACCCCCACACGATGGAGCTAGATGTAACCACGTGAGCCCTAGGCCCACCATGTATTCACCAAATTAGGTCAAATAACATTAGGAGGCAATGACACTAGGACTTCCCAGAAGTCACCCATCCCAGTACTACTCCAGGTCGGGTGCGCTTAACTGCCTGACTCTGATACCATATTATGATTTTTCGTCACACCAAAAGCTTGAACTGGTGGTGGAGAGGGATCTCATCGTGTTAACCAACTGCTACGCCAACACACCCCCACATGATGGAGCCAAATGCAACCACGTGAGCCCTAGGCCCACCATGTATTCACCAAATTAGGTCCAACAACATTAGGAGGCAACAACACTAGGACTTCCCGGGAGGTCACCCATCCCATTACTACTCCAGGTCGGGCACACTTAACTACCTGACTCTGATACCATGTTACGATTTACCGTCACACCAAAAGCTCGAACTGGTGGTGGAGAGGGATCTCATCATGTTAACCAGATGTTATGCCAACACAATTTACCAACTTGAATTAGGCAATTCTCATCTCTAATAAATATGGCATATGCTCTTGGTAAAGTTACCCTCCCATAGTTTGTATACATTATGCACTCTAGGAAAGGATGTTATGATGTATATGTATTAATGGGGATGCCGACATGTGGCACACATCCCCTTATCTTATTATATCATTCATTTATGATTTATTATGCTTAGGAGGTTGGCCTCGGTATTGGCCATAGGTTAGAATGGTATATATAGGGGTTAGAAGGTTGTAGTTAATCATGATATGGAGTATTGGAGTGTTATTGTATGGTTTGGAGGTTACCCCTCGAAGTGGTATTGGAGGTTGCCCCTCAAAGTGGCAAGGCTATTATATGAGCATATTGTCATAATTTATCTATATTTTGGTGTTCTCTCATGTTATTATGTAGTATATGTTTTGATTTATATAAGTAATATCCTTACAAGCGGTATCAGAGCAGCGATTTCGGCCAAAATTAGGGCAAAAACCCTAATTTTTTGTTTCAAACATATCTTGAAGAGGGTTTTGAATTTTTTCCCAATTTTTGCATCATAATTTTGAAACACTCTAAGTTAGAATATCTGAAAATTTCAGCTCCATTGGATTTGTTTTGCGAATGTTATTGGTGTTTTAGGTTTTTTCATAAATTCACTTTTTAGGAAGCAAATTGTGGTATTTTTTAGCAAAATTTATATTTTCGAAAAGCTCTTGAAATTGTGGTTTGTTCTTTGTGTTTTTATCCATCTGTTGAAATGTTTTTAGAATTCCTAAACCCTAATCATGATCACGGGGATAACAAATTTTTATGGAAATGGTGAGATGGATGCTAAAGAATGGTGGATAAAATTTAAGAATATATATTTCTCATATTTCATGACAAGGAATAGGTTTTCACATTATCTTGGTGGTCCTGCATGGATTTGGTTTTTTGAGTTAAAAAATGATAGGAAGGATTGGTCTTGGGAGGAAATGGAACAACTTTTTATGGATAGATGGGACCACAAAGAGGAAGAAGAGTCAAAGGAAGATGATGGGGAAGAATATATTGAAGAATCAAGAGAGAAAGAAGATGAAGAGGAAGGTGAATAATATTCAAGGGAAGATGATGGTGCAACATATATTGAAGAATAAAATGTAGAAGAAGTTGAAGAAGACTATGAAGAAGAGGAAGAAAAACAAGATATTGATGCAGAAGAAGATATTATAGCTCCCAAGAAGGAAGATACCATATTTCAGTTCCATGGATGCATTCAAAGGAATAAAATAATTGTTTCCATAAACCCTAACAACAAGTATAACTTCATCAACAAGGATATGGCTCAACATCTACATATTCAAGAAAGTAATATCAAAGAAGCTCAAGTGAATGGTAAGAAAATTCAAGTTTTTGAAGATTTAAAACTTACTATGGACAAATATAATTTACATTCATATTTTTTTCCTTATATATGGATGGTTTGGATATTGTTCTTAGGTATCCTTGGTTAGAGACATTGGGGACAATTAATATTAATATGAAAAATAAGTTTATGAAGATTTGGTACAAAAAGAAGAAGGTCACTTTACAGGATATCAGGCTTAATGGAAATCAAAGAAAAGTCAATATAGACCATGAGGATGATTTAGAATATGGAGAAGAAGGGAATAAGGATGATTCAAAAGAGGAACATGAAGAAAAAGAAGGAAATGATGATTCATCTACTCAAGAGAAAAAGAAAATATCAAATGCAAAGGTGGAAGAAGAAAAGAAAGTTTAGAAATAGGTTGATAAGGTTGAGGATACTACAATTGCAGCATATGGAAATCCACATCAACATGAGAGAAAAAAATCATGGAGATATCCCAGGGCACATCATATTTCCAACCAATATAGATATATAGGTAATTGGAGGAATAATCACTTTATTTATACAGGGGATCAATGGAGCAACAATTATGAAGCATGGAATCCTTATTATGGTTATACATGGAATCCTTATTATGGTTATGCATTGAATCCTTATGTTGGTTATGCATGGAATCCAAGGATGATAAACTATGGTCACGAATGGAATCAGAGTAGCGCAACGGAATATGGATATTAGTTCAAATATGTATCATCTACCAGGATCACATATGGATGGATGATCGATCATGGCACAAAGTGTGTAAAAATTTACAACACACTCATTACATGGTTTCTTCTTATGTTTTAGGGATAAAACATGTCAAGGAGGGAAGGAATGCTATGCACCTAGGGAAAGGATGTTATGATGTATATGTATTGATGGAGATGCCAACATGTGGCACACATCCCCTTATCTTATTATATCATTCATTTATGATTTATTATGCTTAGGAGGTCAGCCTCAGTATTGGCCATAGGTTAGAATGGTATATATAGGGGTTAGAAGGTTGTAGTTAATCATCATATTGAGTATTGGAGTGCTATTTTATGGTTTGGAGGTTACCCCCTCGAAGTGGTATTGAAGGTTTCCCCCTCGAAGTGGCAAAGCTATTAAATGAGCATATTGTCATCATTTATCTATATTTTGGTGTTCTCTCATGTTATTCTGCTATATATGTTCTTATTTATACAAGTAATATCATTATAGTATCATTACAAATGTATCTCGAATTAAGATCTTTAAGGAAATAGAGAAATGCACCTTCAATTGTTGGCCTTATGGGAATATGGATTCTATGTCATGTTCTTTGAAATCTGAAGTTAAAATAAGTCATTTTCTCATTTGGGGCCCTCTTGATTGTAGTCAACTACTCCAAAAGAGATAAGTTATCTGTTCTTTCCCCAACTGGTTACAAAGTTTTGAGCATAGTTCGTTCTAATTATTGACTGATCCAACTTTTAAACTTCTAAACCACTCGCAAAGATTTTCCTTTGAGAGAAGAATAACTACAACATTCATCTCATTAATCTTGTGAATGACACAGGACATATGCAATATCTTGAATATGATCAATGGGAGTTGTGTGATTCTCTCCAATGAAATAAGGAATGTTCTTTAATGTTTCCACTTTGGAATTGGGTTTTGTGTATTGAGGGTAAGTGGATTGCTACTGTGAAATTGACAAATGGATTTGATGGTGGTTGAGCCATTTTGATCGGTATAAGAACCATGTTCATTGAAGAAAAGGCCTACCAGGGTGGAGGTGTTGATAAGGTTCTGTTTGGTAGGGATGGAGACCTCTTGACTCTTCTTCTTACGCTGGAGATAGCTACAAGTACTCAAATATTCCTTCTTCTCTTGTTCTTAACCGAGGTTTGGATCCTTTTCATGAATTTGAGAAGTCTAGGTTGTTAAAACCACCGACTTCGACCACAGGAGTTGCGCGATGTATTTTCACAAAGCCTCCAAAGGCTGAAATTCCAATAAGAGCACACCAATTTGCTATAATGGAAATTAAGACCGAGATGCTAAATAGAATACCTACAAAATGACTTCCTTGTGGTTCCACCGGCGTGCCGGAATTTTTATCACCGAATCACAACACCTCCAATTTACTAGCACTTGTGATCGAGGAAATTAGTGTGATTGGGTAACATGGAGTTATCCCAAGGTGTGGGACCTTGCAGTTGGGATAACTCTCCAGAGAAGGTCAACTTCCTCTTCCTAAACTAAGCACTACACTACTCCAAATGCAAGAAAAACACCTATATAAGCCTATCCTAACACTTCCAAGGAGACAGGGAGAGAGGGAGATTGCATGAAAGAAAGGAAATCCTACAATAAGGGTTATAACACCAAGAAAAGGGGTGTTAGATAGTTCTCAATGCATGAGAATGGAAAAAGATGAGCATGTGAGGATGGGCAAGCATCACAAATCATAACACATAATAAACCATTCCCATTAAGCACAACCACATTTAAGCATGTAATAGGAACAATGAAATGCACAATATACCTACAAGCATGAATAAAGGTAAGATAAAGCAACATAACCAAGCTAGGATAGAGAACAATCACAAGTCATTGATTTTATTGCTCCAATGATTTTACACAATACTTCACTTTGTAGAGGAAAGAGGCAAGATTTTCTATTACAAAGCTCTAAAAATGGAGGCTTTAGGCTCCACAAATCACTCGGTTAAGAAAAATGGAGAGGACAGATGAAAATTTTCAACCCCGTAAAAATGCCCCCCTTTACAATATATATAGAAAGAAAGAGTGAGAGGAGAGAGAAGGAGCTTCAATGTTGTTTCAACCACCCATAAAAAAAATCATTGCACTTGGGCATGCTTATTTGGACTTGTAACTTCCTCCTTTATTTTCTCCCACCTACCACAAAAACTTCCCATTTTTATGATTCCATGAGGTGGGTCCTTGAATTACCTTTCCAATGACTATAATTTTGTGAAAAATTTATAAGTGCAAAAGGAAGTTATGGTTTTTTTGTGTGGGGCACTTTTTGGGTTTCCTCTCACCACCTCCCCACCTACTTGAGCTCCTGCATTGAAATTTGACCCGTTAACTTGCCCAATAGCTCACCACTAGTTCATGCAATGTGGGGTAGGATCCAATGTGCATTTGCACCAAGTAGCTTGGTGCCTCGCCATGCTCCATGCTCGTGCTTCCCTCGCTTCGATGCTAACTCGCCCTACTTTCTTGGCGACGACCCAAAACTAGTCACCCCATGTTCCACATTGACTCTTTGGCTCCCATGCGTGTGACTTGGTCCTCGCCTTGTGCTTTGCGGATGCGAACCCACATTACACCCCACATCATTCATCAAGGTGTTCGCCACCGTGCATCCCCACCATGTTTTTTCTCGAAATGTCGATCCCATGTTGCTTTGACCCAGAAATTGATGTTGACCTGCTGTGTGTTCTTCTTGGTTCGAAACCCACAATGCATGGCACACAACTCATTGCACCATGTAATCTTGTTGATGATCCCCATGTTACGCCCCAACATGGCCCAACTCACGAGCTCATCGAGCTAGCTCGACAAGTCAACACCTTCATGCCAATGTTGATGTTGACCCAACCTCCACGCAAATCATCACACCATAATGCTTCACCTCGTACCACCGAGTGACATGAATCTCGAGCTCCATGACACCCCACCGAGCCATGTAACACCATCCAAGCTCGTCCAAATACTCAAAGAGTTGGTTCCCTCACATCGCAACCCGATCGACTCTTACTCGCCTTGCCCTCACGCCGAGCTCCAAACCGATTCATCCCGCCGCATAGCTCACTGACACTCGATGAGTTGTTTTTGGGCCCCCTTTCCATTTTTACATTTTTCTCAATTTTCTCGATTTTGGATTTTCTTGAATTTCCTCGGACCCGGAAGGCCAAGGAGTGCAATGGGATGCCACGAGGCCAAAATTTTCAATTTTGTTGATTTTTACCCATTTTTTGTTGAATGTGGGCGGGGCCTACTTTCTTTCCTGCGGAACCCTTGAATTTCTGAAACCCGGAGAGAGGAAAAATGTTCCCTTTGTTCCCAAACCTTCCCTGAAACGTTGCAAATGCTCCCGAACCTAGAATTTTTCTTGTAAACTTTATATTCTTCCTTAAATGCCCTATCCAATGCCTCGAGTCAAATCTCCCCGTTGTCCATTTTACCCAGGGGTAAAAATGGATAGCGATTAATGGTTGTATTTCATTGATCCTAATAAGGCTTCATTATTTGGAAGAAAATGGAAATCTTAAGGTTCATTTGTAGTGTGAAACAAAATAAGCTAGTTGTTGTTTTGTTTTCCTCACATTATTCATTGCATTGAAAGTGATATAATGAATTAAAAGAAAAGAGATGGTGCTAAATAGAGATGTTCAAGTTACAACGTGCTAAATTTATAAGTTAAGTGAATAGTTGAATTTCTCACCCTCAATGGTTGAAACTAGAATTGTATATGACTACTTGAATAAAGCAAGGTGTTTCTTCTTATACTCATACCATATATAATACATATATTATACACACACACATATACACCTATATATGCATATGTAGATATGTAGATATATTTATAATTAGGTTGTCTGTGTTTTTGCATGGGCAAAATTCACTCGAAAACAAGACAACTATACCCTAGTGTCAAAATTTTCATGTCATACCTTTCCAAGAAACCCCCAAATCAACCTACCCCTCAGTGTAAAGTCTAGTATTATCCTTCAATAGTCCATATGTGGAAGTCATCAATCCCCTAGGTGATTTAGGAAAATCAAAATCATTCAAGTATGTTGGAGCAACGGTTTTCAAGGCAAGTTTTCAACAAACTTAGAAAGGGCTTTCATCAACCTTTCTAAGCCAAGTGCATCATCATCGAAGTAGTGCAAGTGGATCATTTTCATCATGGAGGTGTATCTAGGAGCTAGGAACATCAAGGAATTGATTTAGGGAAAATTTGGAAAGTTTCAGAGGTTTAGAAGTCGGTTCACCAAAACGGGGTTTTGGGCCTAAAGGAGCTCACACCGTAAAAAGTACCTGATTTTCAAGGAGCAATTTTGGGCACTTCGAATGAGTGGAGAGCCAAAATATATATCATCTGAAACAAATTTCATTCCCCTACATGGTGGAGAAAACATATCATCTTCAAGCACCATGCATTTTTCAGGCCAACTCATTCTTTCCATGCACAATGGGAAATCCCAAGATAAAAATGATCTTTTTTAGGGAGTTTCAGTCATAATAAATCATTGTAACCCTTTCCATTCTTATCAAAAGCTCATTTTCATGCAGAATCATATAAATAAGTGCCTGAAAACTCATCCGGGAGCTCAAGTTATGACCTTTTCAAGTTGACTCTCAAGGTACGCTCTTTGGTACTTAACCAAATTTTCAAAGGAACATGTGTCAAACCAAGGTTAAGGCATAATTTTATGTCCCCATTGCACCTTTCCAAAGGGACATGAGGTGAAAAAATTGCGCCCTCCCCCATTTAGCCTTTTGGTCACTCATATGACCATAGTGACTCAAGATAAGCCCCCAGGTGCTTCATTCTAGCCCCCTCCTTCACTTTCCTTAATGAATAAACACACGCCACTTGTCATAACGAGGGAAAGCCACATTTTATGTCCCTATTTCACATTTATAAAGGGACATGAGGTGCAAAAAATTGTGCCCCACCCTTTCCCTTCACATTCCAAGCTATAAATACCAAAAGACTTAGCCATTTTTGCATTTTTCATCCCCCACACCCTCTCGTATCTTTGCCGAATTTTTCTAGGATCTGAATCCACCATTTTCATCCTCTAACAACATATTACATTCTTCCATGATCTAAGAGAGCAACAAATGTTAGGAATTATTATATTGCTCACATGAATTATTGTTTATATTGTTTGTTTTGAGATATAATCTCACGTATTATGTGTGAACAAGTTGTTAGTAATAACAATCCACATAACTTATTTGTTACATTATTGTTTTATTTATTATATTGTTGTACGTGAATAGTGGTGGTTGAAACTACTCACGTATTTAGGAGGATTGGTTACATGAGCATTTGTATCTCCCCTATATTTTAGGAGAAAGAAACTCATATATATATTTGTATATATGTCCATTGTATTTTATATCCGGAATGAATTGAATGATATAGCATTATTCCGTGAATTTTATTCTCGCAAATCTGGTCTCACACCATTATTTGGTATCGAGCAGAAAATTTATATGACATAATTAGCATTAAGGAGAAGCGTTATACAATATTGATCATGTGGATGTGTGTTTCGAGAAGAAGGTGGTCTCATATTTTATTGGGTAGTTAAGAAAATATTTTAGTGGGCAATATGTTTTGCATTTGGATTTGGTGTTTTCATCTGGGGTTACAGTCTGTATCTTAGACTTTGACATGAAGATCCGAGAGATACTTAACGAAGCAGGGAGGCATAAGGACTAAGAAAAAGGATCGAGACGTTGCACCCAACCACCAAAGATACCCTAGTCATCACCCTCCATGCACATGTAGTTGCAGATCCAACCTTTACTCATTGTCATAGACTGCCATACAACTTCTAATCTTCTTGTTCATGCATCAAATTCTCCTCCTCCGCCCAACACCGTGTCAAGCTAATTGGAGATACTTACGTGGTCGATTTACATCAAAGTTGGGCCAGAGATGGTGTTTCATCATGCACGCTACGTCAAATATTGTGCCTAGTTGGTGTTCTACATTACCTCATCCCGGTACCACCTCGATTCTGATGGTTGTGTTGAGTCGATTAAACATTAGTTTTCATTGATCATTATTGGGTGAACGTAGGTAAGTATCATCTCTTCAAAAGTTGAAGGAAACATTTTGAGGAGAAAAGGATACAGTTTTCAATGGAAGGAGTCATTTATGGGCCTTGTGCAGCATTCACAGCTGTAGCCTATCTACCACGTCTGGTCACAACACGTATCACCAAAAACGTGTTTGGATAGTGTGAGACCTAACTTATGCCAATAGCTGTAAGTATTTTGTTTTTAGGTTTCGGGTATTGTTATTTCTTTAGAGATTATTTTAGGATTGTCAAACCAGTCCTCGAGTGTCATTAAAAGAGTCACTTTAAACATAATATTAGTTGTTATTAGTTTTCAAAATTAATAAGTCTTTGTCTCCTTCAAAGTTAATAAGTCTTTGTCTCGTTCAAAGTCTTAGTAATATTTTTTGTGTCAAATCCATGTTAATAGTCTCATTAGTTTATCCCTAAGATTTGTGATTAAATTTATATTACAAATCTAATATTGTATATAATCATACAATGTAAAAAGGGTTATATGCAAGTCATTTTTATACATTTTTTGTTGAGTCAAAATCAAAATATCCATCTTAATAGTTATTTTGTCAATAGTCCCAAATTCGAGTCGTTTAGTCCTTAATTATCAAAGTGTCATAGTCAAAGTTAGTATTGTCATTTTCATCGTCTTCCATGTGTCTATATTGAGTCACTCTTTAAAATCATAATTTTATTGTTGTCACGTCCACTTCATTGAGTCAATGAAGTCAAAAGTTTCTAAAATTTAAAAAAATGCCTTACGGACACATTTTCGGTGTTACCCGACGTCCAAAAAATAAATGATTTCACATTATGGGGGAATAATAAACAATGTGGAAATCATTGAGCAACATGATCAATTTTTGCTAAGGTAGCAACGTCATTCACTGGAGGATGGAGGCACATGAGGATGGAGGATAAGCAACGTCCTCTCACCAGCTGCAAACGACGAGACCGCAAAACGAGGTTGTGGCATTTTGTTTCAACGTGTTTTTTCAATTGCAGTGTACTTGTTTTTATTTAGTTTACAATATGTTCTTGTTGTAATAAAGTGAGCAGATTCCTATGTTAATTCCCTGATGTGAAGATATTGTGGAAAGATGAAAGCACAGAGGAAAAAACAACATCATGTTTCTTGAAGAGGATGAGCAGGGGCTCGTACCTAGAACAGGGGTTCCTTTTTTGGTGGACAGGGGTCCATTTTTATCGAACAAGGGTTTGTATAGTGAACATGGGTTCATTTCGAATGAACAAGGGTTCATACTAAGGTTATTGGTCAGCCTTTGCAAAACCATCGGTGAGCCAAGATCATGAGCACGCACGAGTGGCAAGCTGCAGAAGAAGTGTAATTGTTTTCTCCCATGTTCGCACTAAGGGGGGAATGTTAGGAATTATTATATTGCTCACATGAATTATTGTAATGTTTATATTGTTTGTTGTGAGATATAATCTCACGTATTATGTGTGGATGAGTTGTTAGTAATAACAACCCACATAAGTTATTTATTACATTATTATTTTATTTATTATATTGTTATACATGAATAGTAGTGGTTGAAACCACTCATGTATTTAAGAGGATTGGTTACAGGAGTGTTTGTAGCTCCCCTATATTTTAGGAGAAAGAAACTCCTATATATTTGTATATTTGTCTATTGTATTTTGTATCCAAAATGAATTGAATGATATATCATTATTCTGTGAATTTTATTCTGCAAAATTTGGTCTTGTGCCATTTAAAAACATGAAGAAATCTGGTTTTAAACAAACGAAAACAAAGTTTTTTGCTTGAAGAAACCCCAAAGTTCGGGAACAAGATTCAATCATATCTCAAAAATCGTCAAATGAATCAACGTGTTGATTTTTTCAAACATCTAGTTTCCTAGATGCCTTGAATCTCCCAAATAAATATCTCGCATGCACGAGCCAATTTTTTTCGGTGAAGAAACCTAAGTTTCTGTAGCAAAATTTATAATTTTAAAATCTCTCAATCTAGCAATCGGTTTGACGTTAAATTCTGGAGGTGCAGTGTAGAACAAAAACCCATATCAGAAAAGTTCATTCATTGAAAACCGAGGCCTAGAAACCCACTTTCCAAAAATAGTAAATCTTCCCACATAGGCATTGACTATTTTTGGTAAGTCATCACTAAAGGTAGTTGCGGCGAAGACAATGTGCGCCAAGGACACCAAGAAGTTCATAATGAGTGGTCGGTGCCGAGAAAGTGTGAAAATCGTCACTTACTAAAAATAGTAAGTTTCCTACATGGTCATTTTCTATTATTAGTAAGTCATATTAAGAAGCGACTCCGTGAAAGGTGGTGTGCACATGATCAACTAGAAGGAGAAAAAGAGTGACCAAAGTCGGAAGGGGAGAAATTCCAATTTTCTAAAAATAGTAAATCCCCTTTCAAGTGCATAAAGTGTTCTAGAAACAATAAATTCAAGTTCATAGATTGTTCTGTTTCCCATTCATAGTTGTTATCAGAAGATCAAAGGAATGGTGATTTTTCATGGCTTGGATTGGTTGTTTCATGTCTGTAGAATAAACATTCTTCACTGTCAACAATGGTGTACTCATCAATGTTTGTGGCTTGCTTTCTCGGTGTATACAAGAGATCTCAATAGTGTCTTTCGACACTCATCCTACTGTCGAAATTATCTATGAATCATGCATGAAGAGGAGTGTGTAATTATCATCATCAAAATGTTCAAGTTATGCTCCATTGGAACTTTCATGACGGTGTGGCAATGTTGCAAAGGTCATAACAGGATCAATTTTGAGCTTCTATCTCTTCAGAAGGGATCTTCATGAGTAGCGCTCGTGATCACCAATGGAGTCACTCAACAATGTTTCTAAACACTTAGATCGCGGTGTCCGTGAGTCATCCAAAGGAGGTTTCTCATGGTGTAAAGCATTCAAGGATAAAGCATTCAAGGATTCGAGTTCACCATATTGGAGCATTTCATTAGATCGTCTGACAAGGATCGGTGGACTTCATCGAAATAAAGTGTTCTTCATCCATGTTTCAGAGCATCATCTCCCTCTTCTCTCTTCCTCCCTTTTCTTTCTCTCTCATTTCTAATTCTTTGTTGGGCTTCATCATTGTATTTTGTCATATTCACTTAAGTGACCTATTTTAAAATTGTAAAAGTATTTTCTCAAAATTATAAGAGAAATACTTAATTTATTGAAAACAAAAGGTCACAAGTGGAATATGGAACACAAAGAGTCATATGAGGGAGGTGAGAAGACATTTCACATTGCTATAAATTGGGATGGCTTCTCCTTTCCAAGGGATTCCATATTTTTGAAAACTTCCACTCTGTAGCAATTGTGGATTATAATTGTTGGAGTTTTTGTTAATGCACATGAAATAAAAGCTACATTTCTTCTATTTCCATTTCTTGTTTTTCCTCTATTTCCCTCTTATATGCAATTTGTAAGCATGGTGATCAAAGAGAGTTTTTATGTTTGATGAATGAGCCTCATAGAACTTTGTGTCTATGTGGTTTTGTTTGTCTCACTAATTGCTTCATTGTTGCTTTCTTCTATATTGAATGTTGAACTACTCTAGTTACTGTGTGAGCTCTGTAATTGTCCTACTCACGACAGTAACTCCCCTCCTAATTTCCCTCCTCCCTAACTCACTGTAATTTCCTCCCTTGTACCCCCATACAAGCATTTTGCCACAGTTCAACGGATTGTCCTTGTGTGATCCCTGACCTATTTGGCCAATCGATAACATTTAGATTAGGATTATATTAGTTACATTCAATAATGGGAGCTGTACCATTGATGGGGGTGTAGCCTTGTGAACATTGGTGGAGACACCTAATTTCCTATACCGACAAATTTTCTCTCCAACAAATTATATATAATTGAAAGTTTTGTGAATTAAGTCCATGTAGAAAAACTTGCATACACATATAGTAGGATACTCTCTTTCTCTCATAGTTTTATTTTCAATATTATCACAATTTAAAATCCCTTATTCCATTGTGAAAATACCTTTGCTTGAGTTTGAATATTTTTTTGGATAGAGGGTAAATTTTAGGGTTTTGAAAGGACCCACATCCTTGTACATTTGAGGATTTTATGAGAGGATACACAACCTTGTTACAATGAGGGGAACCAACACGAGGAACCCGAATGAAGCGACTTTGTAACCATAATTGAAGATGCAACATCCACAGCGAATGAAAAGTCTATAGAGTGAAGTGAACAGAAAACATCGACCACAGGTGAGTGAAGCAGAACCAACATGCTACAATTGTAGCGAGTAAAATGGGATTTGAACACGGGTGGACAAGCACACAACCATGTGACTTGACCACACCACTCCCACCCCATCGACGCTCAAGTTTAAATATTTATTCAAATATGTATATTTTTATATACAAAGATGTATGCATAAATATAAATGAATATACACCTTTAAAATTGGAAATATGAAATGTATCTTGTGATGTTTTTATATGACAACTTTTCCTACAAATTTGATTTCTCTCGAAATAACATACCTTTTATTTTTAGAAATTATGGAAATATACATTAATTCAATTACAAAAACACACATAGACACACACATGTGTGTGTGTATTTATACACACACACACATACGTGTACACACACATATGTACGTGTAACGTAATGTGTGTGTACATGTATATTTGTGCGTGTGTATATACACACATGTATGTGTGTGTATGTACATGTATATATATACACGCATATGTGTATGTGTGTGTGTCCATACTATAGTAATCAATATTACTTAATTCGACATAACTCATTATTACTACTTCATACTTATTCATATTAAGTGGAAGATTCCTTTATTCCTTATTGTGGAATATATCCCTTGAATTGAATAAAATAGTTTTTGGTACTTAGTAGATGTCGGTTGATATGAGAGGAGGTCCTCAGAGTGACATCACTTCCACGTCCATAAGATAAAGTGGAGTGTAGATGGCAAATATTATTGGGGTTGGAACAATTTGAGTCATGGAATAGGTGTGGAGCATGCTGGTGTTTAATTTCCATCATCTTCTTTCCAACTTTCCATACATTTCTTCGTCTTATATGCTAGATAAAACGTTAACCAAATGACAAAGTCATAAAAAGTTACAATAAAAAACAAAGCTCAACTGACACATATTTTTTCTCATATGACCATCTTGGGGGTTCAATCATGGATGCTAATTCATGCATATCATATCGTCCTTTGTCTTCTAGTGTATGTGACCTTTTTTATTAATAATACTTAAATTTATTGAATTTGTGTTGAAATTCATTCTTAATATAACATGTTTTTTTATTGTTTTGAGGTATTTTCTATGTTCGTTACACAAGTTTTTGTATTAGTTCTACGTTTATGTTATTCAAACAAATATTAATATAGTTGCGAGAATCTAGGCAATAGGTTACATTGTTTGCTTCCCTCTGAGTTACTCAAGCTTTAAATTAAAAAGGGGTCCTACAAATTGCTATAAGTAGCAACCAATGTTCAAATTTCCATTTAGGTATTCTCCTTATTTGACAAGGTAAACACCATCCAATCGAATCATTTATCTAGATTTCACTCATATGACCAGGGTTGGAAGCACTCGATTATCGATTCTTATTCGCATGACAATTGTTTCCTGCAATTACTCGAGCTTACAACTAAAAAGGGGGTGACAGGTTCTACAAGAAGTGGGCATTACGATTGTGTCTTGAATGTGGAACATGTTTGATTTTTCCTTTTTTGGTCTCTTTAAGTGCAAATTGCACTCACGCGTCATGATGTGAATGAGATCAACACTACAAATTACACTCACTGAATAATACAAATGAGATCATTTGTGTGAATTTCTTGTGTTGTTGTCTTGCTCATTGCCCCTTATCTCCTTCAAATGATTAATAATATGACATGTGCTTGTAGGAGAGAAACAGCTTGTATTTGTTCCATGTTGAGTTTTTCCCACCCTTCCACTTATTCTCCCTCGAACCCCATCTTCATCACCCATCTCCTCTCTTTATAATCTATTCCATCAAATTTCACTTCTTGGAATTTTCACGGACGATAACTAGTTTATAAACGTGCGCTAAGTAATAAGACACTGATTCGAGCAGTTTGGGTTTCCTATCCTCCCTTGTTGAAGTATAAAGAAAGAAAATTTCAATTGCGCAACAGCATTAAGATCCAGTAACTATCAATATAACAGGATTGATATTTCTGGAAAATACAACTCCGACTAATCCTTTGCTAAGCCCTAGGATTTGATGTTGTGGAAGAGTGTCAGCTTAGGGCAATTGAACAGGGAAAGAAGGGGGTGAAATTTGGGGTTATTCGTGGCTTTCCTGGCAAATTTATGTTCAAACACGGTGGTTCTCAGGCTTCAAAGCCGAGAAGAAGTGTAGATTTGAAGGTAAGGTGAGCCCTTATAATGAAGCAGAGAGGTCTCCACCCTTCGTTTTTCGATAGGCTGATTGTTCCGAGGGTGGAGCAATACGCCATCAACCATGATCTCCACAATGTCGACGCCACCGTCCATTACCTCAGAACAAATTATCGCGAGTACAGACGCCACAAAGAAGACCCCTTCCGCAAAATAGTTCTCCGCGCCATTCAAACCCTTGAACAATCCACAACCAATAATAATGATAGTAGTCAGCGAAAGAGAAAGCGCAGCAGACTGAACGAAGAAGAGGAGGAAGAATCAGGAAAGCGACAGCAGCGGTACTCAATGTGATTTGAACACGACAACTTTCCCGGGCCTCATGAATTCTCTCTTGAGAACAAACTACAATAGCAATGTTAATGCTTCTACTTCAAAACCGTCAGAGTCAACAAAGAGCACGGGGGAGAACACTGAGGTTGGTCAGTCGGGAAAAACTAATGGCCAATTATGTAATAAGATGGAGACTGACACTGAATTGTGCAGCGAAAACGGTAATGAAGTGGATGGAATAGTTAGTGATTCGAAGGAGACGCGTAAATCTGAATTAGGGTTTAAAAATAAGGAGGAAAAGGGGTTTGACAGTCGGGTTATGTTTAAAGATTTAGGCGGGCTGAGTGGAATAATCAATGAAATAATGGAGATTATTTACCCTCTGTTTCATCCGGAGATATATCCATGGTTGGGAGTTCAGCCCATGAAGGGTATTTTGTTGCACGGCCCGCCTGGGTGCGGGAAGACCAAATTGGCTTATGCCATAGCTAACGAGGCAGGTGTTCCCTTCTACAAAATTTCGGCTACGGAGGTGGTTTCTGGAGTATCAGGTATGAGTTGCGTACGACAATTTTAGTGGCTTCCACTCCAACTGCATCTATTTTTTTATTCGCAAATTTTCTCTAAAAAACTTTGCCATTTGAAAACAAAGATGGCCCTCGATTTCTATAACACAGACATTACATTAATTTGAGAATTTGCCAACTTTTTGTTTAAAATACATAAAATCTTTAGGAAAGTGGATTTGTTTTTAAAACTATAAATAAACATAAAAATTGAGTTCTTAACACTTACAAATATTCACCATGATTAATAAACTTATTGAAATGTGTGCTTTCTTAAACTCACCCCACTCTTTGTTGCTCGAGCATGTGTGGGACGTATGAAATTCTGGGAAAGCATAATCTTCACGAACTGTCGCCTAATGTTTGTGCGTTGCCTTGAAGCAGAAAACAATTTACTTTATATGGATAAATCAAAGCACTGTGAGTTACTGTGAGAATCCTAGGTCAAACAGGAGTGGGCATCTCAATCTAGCACCTCAATTAGAGTCTACTTTTGTACAAAGGTGAATGAAATTGCCTAGTAGGAAGGGGGAATTGAAGAAAATTCATTGCCATGGCTTCTGAAGTACCTACAATTGTAGCTTTACATTTACAAAAATGGGTCTTTGGTATTATTGGTTATGGATTGTTCAAGGGTTTGAATGGCGCGGAGAACTATTTTGTGGAAGGGGTCTTCTTTGTGGCGTCTGTACTCGCGATAATTTGTTCTGAGGTAATGGACGGCGGCGTTGACATCGTGGAGATCGTGGTTGATGGCATATTGCTCCTGATTCTTCCTCCTCTTCTTCATTCAGTCTGCTGCGCTTTCTCTTTCGCTGACTACTATCATTATTATTGGTTGTGGATTGTTCAAGGGTTTGAATGGCGCGGAGAACTATTTTGCGGAAGGGGTCTTCTTTGTGGCGTCTGTACTCACGATAATTTGTTCTGAGGTAATGGATGGCGGCATTGACATCGTGGAGATCGTGGTTGATGGCGTATTCTTCCACCCTCGGAACAATCAGCCTATCAAAAAAGCGAAGGGTGGAGACTACCCCCGTGCTCTCTGCCTCATTATTAGGACTCGCCTTACCTTCAAATCTACACTTCTGCTCGGCTTTGAGCCCTTTCTGTTTACCTCCTCGGAGAACCACTGTGTTTAAATATAAAATTGACAGGACAGCCACAAAGCCCTCCAAGTGCTGCTGTATACGATAACCACAAATTTCAAGCCCTTTTTCCCCTCTTCAATTCCTCTAAGTTGTCACTCTTCCACAACATCAAATCCTACTCTGGCTTGGCAAGGGATGAATTGAAAGATTTTAATGACGTCCACAAGGCCAAGCAGCCTATGGGACCCGAAAACAAAAACAAGCCTGCCAAATACAAACCGCTACTTTTGTTTTTTCTCGATTTCTTTGTTAATCTTGAGCCTTCTATTATGGATTTTAGTCAAGTAATCTGTTGTTTTTGCAATCTTATCCTCTTCAAATAGGGTTGTGAGAGCTTCCGTTTTTAAAAAATCAGCATAGCTACTCCAGATGTCCACGATGTCATGGCGATGAATTTTCAGAAGCCATTGTGATGAATTATCAATGATTTCTAAACTTCTAGAAATGTGTACTTTGTTAAACTTACCCCACTCTTTGTTGCTCAAGCATGTGTTGGACGCATGAAGTTCTGGGAAAGCACAATCTTCATGAACTGTCGCCTAATGTTTGTGCGTTGCCTTGAAGCAGTAAACAAATTACTTCATATGGATAAATCAAAGCACTGTGAGAATCCTAGGTCAAACAGGAGTGGGCATCTCAATCTAGCACACCAATTAGAGTCTACTTTTGTACAAAGGTGAATGGAATTGCCTAGTAAGAAGGGGGAATAAAAGAAAATTCATTGCCATGGCTTCTGAAGTACCTAAAATTGTAGCTTTACATTTACAAGCCTCTGCAGTATTTACTTGGCTTAGAATATGCAAATATTTTCATTATCCTTGGACTTTCATTGTTGTCACCATGCAAAAAGTGGATTTTGAATTCGTCATTATCCAACTAAAAAGGCCCAATTCCCTAGAGGCTATATGGCCTTCATCCTTGTTATAGTTGTTCATTTAATCTAAATCATTCTTTACCATATGACAGGTGCATATTGACTCTTTGCCTATTATCATTTGCTATTGATATTACATTAATGACGTAAATAAAGTTGGGTTTATTTGATGAGCTGCCCCTTCACATCAGCCCAAGGTGATATTGTCATCCTAACCTTTGAAATGAGTCTGCATCTCAACATTAGTTGGCATGCCTAGAAGTGAGAGACTTAATTTACATGATTGCTGGCTTTCATTTTAGTGAAGATATTGAAGTAATGTGTAATAAATACTTTATGAACCCTTTCCTGGGTGCCATGACATTTATGTCCCACATTCGTCATACATGATGTGCGTAGACTGTTTATGTTGAATATGATTGGCAAGGAGTCCTTAGTGATGTCCATGATCTTGCCTTTTCTGTAGTACATTATGTAACATATTGTGCACGTGAGATTTCTCTACCCCATGTTTGTTTATCTAACACATGTATTAGTCCTTTTCTGATGATCTGATAACATAATTGCAAAATTGTTACTTTGGATGTATGCATACCATCATGTGATTCAATTTCATTTCGTTTCATTGAATAACATGGCAGGTGAATCAGAGGAGAATATTCATAGTTTGTTTTCCAAAGCATTAAAAACAGCACCCTCAGTAATATTCATAGACGAGATCGATGCTATAAGTGCTAAAAGAGAAACTTTGCAGAGGGAAATGGAGCGTCGTATTGTGATACAACTATTAACCTGCATGGATGAATCACATGAGACTATGAGATCTGGTGACCAAGAATCTGATGCAGAAACACCCAAAAAGAAGTCGGGCCATGTTCTGGTGATTGGGCCTACAAATAGGCCTGATTCTCTAGATCCTGCACTCCGGAGGCCTGGCCGCTTTGATCGCGAGATTGCCCTAGGTGTACCAGATGAAAATGCAAGGGTAGAGATCCTATCAGTAATTACAAGTGGGTTAAGACTAGAAGGCTCGTTTGATTTGAAGAAAATTGCAAAATGCACGCCTGGTTTTGTAGGTGCAGATTTGACAGCATTAAACAGGGAAGCAGCCTCTGTTGCAATAAAGAGAATAATGGCAATCAGGAACCCTCAAACTCTTATAAAGTCTGAAGATATAGAGGTTACTGAAGATGCATGGTGGAAGAAGGGTTGGACAAAAGAAGAAATGAACAATCTTAGTATTACGATGGCAGATTTTGAGGTAAAGCATATTTCTTGTTATTGGTTGTTTATGGCGTTTATTTTATAGTGTACCGTTGGGGCAGCTTTATTCTAATGTCTTATCTTAGTACTTCTGTCACGGTTTAATGCAGAGCTCAAGAAAAACTATATCATTTAGGTCTTTTACCTTCTATTCTTGGTAAAACTGTTCAATGGGCTTGTAGCCCTCTCAAACAACAAATGAGATTGAATAAGAAAATTTACCAGGAGTTAAGAAAAACTGATTTGCAATTTGGATACCCTCTATTGAGTCCTTACTCTGTACAAAATTTCAACTCCTACTTCAAACTTTAACACCCCTGTTTTAGACCTTGTCTCTGTCTTCCAGGCCTAATTAGCCCTTCTTAAGACCAAGGCTTATAGTTCAGACAAATGCAGAGATAGTTACAAGAAACTAAGGGTTGTTCTGGGTACCCTTTTCCTCCCTCATGCTTCATACAAAATTTTATGGCTTATCTCCTTGTTTTGGTTTTCCAAATCCTCACCTCCAATTCTAGGACTAGGTCATTTATCCACTTCTACAGGCCTGCACTAGGACTGTCAAGAGTTGTGTCTTACCAGAGGAGTCTCAGGCTTTCTAACCCCCAAAATCTGCCTCTACAGTCTCCGTAGATGCATTGCACAATGTTTTAGGCTTCGACAACAAGTATAAGATCTTCAAATATCATTCTTCCCCCAAACCCTAGGTAGGGTTTCTAAGTAACCTGGTAAGAGGAAAAAAAACTTATAAAACAAAACTTCCTCAATTTCAAGCTTTGCAATTTAGTCTCTAGGGCTGTCCTGACCTCCCTAAGGTTCCTGAGCAATCAGTGTTTGATGTTAAGAAAGGAATCTCCAAAATTCATACAAAACTTACCTGCTCCGGACTGTAGATGTCAGGGTTTTGATTTTCAAGGAACCAAAACTTCAAAACAGAGGCCAAATTCCTCAATCATGCAGATAAATCCTTGTAATAAGGCTTTCTCCACCTTGGCAAAGTGAGCAACCACTGGAATCCATCATACTATGCTTTTCATAGAGAATACACAAGGTCTTTTTGTAAGAAATCAGTCAAGAACAGAGTTTCTAGAGCAATTTCGAATCTTGACAAAGAAAACAGATTAGTCACACCTTTTCTCATGAATGATCTAGTACAACAGTATCATTATAATCTAATTCGATATTCTAACAAAGAAAATTCATGCATTTACAACCAAACATGGATTCATAGTATCCTCTCAATGAAGTAAACAGTCATCCATGCAATAACAGAGTATAATACTTCTTCCTTTTCTGATTTCTTCGTTCCAAATCTTCATCCACAGAGTTCTCCACGTGAAAACAATGATAATTGACTTCCATTTGCGTTTCTCCGTCTCTTTTTCACTTATTTCTAAACCTAACTGTTTTTATGCCTCAAGAAGGTCCTTTACATATGGAAAAGAGGGATTTAAATGTCTTTTTGAAGCTCTTGTACTAACTTTCACCCTAATGAACTTCTAATGCCATGACAAGATGTCTAAGACATACAACCTACTCACCTAGACTCTTAGCATACGCTTCAACAAGCCAAAATGGCCCAACATAGTTCGAAAATTCAAATTTTGCAAATGGGCAGGAAAAACCAAAATTTGAATTTTCAAATGACTAGACCCAAGCCAACACTATGAAATGAACCCTAAGACCCTTCTAATGCCTCTAGGACCCTCTATACCATCTTTCAAGCCAAAATTATGCTGACAAGCCCAAAATTTAGACCAAGGAGTGATGCCCCTGCATCATGGTCACAACTTCAAACTCTTTCTATTAATATTATGCTTAAGTGTTGTTTTGATTTAGGCTGAAGACATGTATTTCACCTTGGGTTTTTGTGCATTGGGACTTTGATGCGCGCATTTCAGTTCTTATATAAGAACATGGTTCAATTTTGGTAGGAGATGACAGGCATGCCCCCATGTTTTGTACCATTGCTGAGGGGTGCACCCATTTAAAGTGTCATGCAAGACTGTTTTAAATTTGAGTCTGAGAAATTAGCTATTCTCCACAAGCCTATGCAATTCCTAAAGGCATCAGTAAAGAGTTCTTCAAAGCTAGAATGCTGTGGCCAACTGTGAGGGGCATTTATATAGCAGAGGAATGCTTTTCTTGGCCAAGAAGTGAGCAGGAAACATTTGGGTAGATGTAGTATCCAATCAATCAGAAGTGTAACCTAGTTATTCATGAATCCTGTAGTGTGAGTACAGCCCACTTCGTGGGATTCTCCACGAGATCCCACTTGATGATAATTTTTATTGACACGGATGAAGCCCACTTGTTCACCCTGTTTCTAGGCATTTGTGCAGCCCACTTATTTGTAAATTCCTTGGAATGAGTGCAGACCACTTTGTGTACTTTTTGCAGGACAGCCCATTCATTCATTGACTTATCTGACATGGGAGTAGCCGCCGAATGAATGCCTTTTACCTTTTTAAGGGGGGCGTTTCTTGCTCTTTGCGTTATTTTTGGCCACAATGGAGTGTGGAAGTTGGGATCTGCTATGAAATATGATGGAATCCGAGGTTTCACCCATCATAACAATTCAATTAATGTGTGTGAAATATGGAAGCCTTCATCATAGCAATTGAATTTATGTGTATGCAATCTTGGAGCCTCTGTGTGAGAAATCCAGAGCAGCTTATAGTTTTTGCAACAATCCCTGTATTCTCCTCCGAGTTAAGGATTTGTGTACTCGAAAAAGGCTGTGCAGATGCATGTCTCTGCTTTACTCTATGTGAGAGCCCATGGATTACTATTTTTTGTATGTAATGCATTTGGCCAATCCCGAATGTATTACAGAATTGGCTCCCTGTTATTATATTTTCTGCTGCATGTTTTTGTGCAAATCTTGAGTGAAAGAGGCTGAGAAATCTGTAAGAAGCTTGCTCTAAGGTGCTTATTTGTCTTGTTAATGTCGGTGTTGTGGATACTCATAACATTTAGATAAGGAAACTTAAATTTTGATAATAAGTTCTTCTTGTCTGTCTAAATATAAGTTTGGATTGTACTTTCATGTTGGAATTGATATCCGTTTGCTTATGCAAATGTGTGTAGGAATGGAGATTTATAAATGAAACTTCATGAATGTCTGTCTTCATGAATTGCTTTGCATGGAACTGGTATTTGAACTTTACGTACAAGTGTTTTGAAAAGTTGTTTTGCTATTTTCTTCATAAATTGGCTTTCAGCATGGATTATGGGCAGTTATATTTGAGGTGTTAGGAGTATTAATAGTCAATGTAATATTAACTGTTCTATGCTAGTACCAAGTGTCGTTACATGATAAGTGATCAACATTAAATGTTGGCTAGTTAGGGAGTTGGGTTCTGTTAGGAAACTTTTCTCAAGCATTACTATGTCTTCATTAATATAATCAAATGAATCCTTGAATAATAAATGCTCAATTATTCAGCCCCTTCTTTTGTGTATAATGAAGCTCTAAAACAAACAAACAGTTGCATCGAGCCATATGACGGAGACTGGGAGACCTAAATCTTGGAGGATTGAGTAATGTGCATGTGACTAGATCCAAGGTGTAAGGTATCAAAGGTTCGAGACAAATCATCTATGTTGCCAGGAAATGGAAACGGAAACGGAAACGGAAACGGGTACGAAACGCGGAAACGACAATTTTCAAAAAACCTTGGATACGAAACGTCGACGGAAACGTCCGTACAATATATTATTAAAAAATAAAAAAATATATATATGCATAGTACTCATTTTATAATTGTAGACCATAAGAGATAATTGATAAAGCACTCAAAATATTTTGAATTCATTGAAATTTGAACTTCTAAGTTCTAAAGAGTCATCATCCAACATGGTTACAATTTCAATGATTCACATATACATAATAATAATCTAGATTCTAGAATATATCATCTAGATTTCCTCATAGTCATAATCATCTCCATGAACACCACTAGCACCGACATTTCCACTCCCACTAGCTCCACTCTCCCTCCCTTCTGCAAAAGATCCCGATTCTTCTTCATCAATACCAAGCAGTGAAAGTTGGCTAAGAGTTGCAGCAGAAGCATCAAAGTCGCTAGTCTCAGGATCAATATCCCAAAGTTTGTTGGGACCTCTAACATAGGCTTCACTCTTGTGTGATAGAATGCGCAAATTGGAATGCACATACACTAAATCCTCGGCCTTCTTGGATGCTAACTTGTTCCGTTTGGCTGAGTGGATGAAGGAATATGTACTCCATTCCGTTCTTGAGGAATTGCTAGCCACATTACAAAAAAAGAAGTTAGAAATTTTCAATTAGTAATACTATAGTATTAATTTACTAAGTACGAACATACATTTTTAATTAATAAACAAACTTTTGATTTCATTTTAATATTTGATACCTGTGAAAGGATTTTAATGGCAACAGGTCGCAGCCACTTGGCATCATGGCCATGTGCACACCACCACATGCATGGGGTCATCTTGTACCTGTCAAGTGTTGCATCTATTTCACCCATGCTACTATTAGATGAAGAGACAAAGAGCGTCATTTCACAGCGGACCGTACTAGTTACATCTGGATCAGGAAAAAGCCTCCGGAATGCTTGCCTTAGCTCCACTTGCAACTTCATGGTCATCATATGGTTTTTGCCTACCAGGTAGTGCAAGTATTTCACTGCTATAAAATTTGGGATTCAGGGCATAGGCTAGGAGATGCAATGGGGTGGTCATTTTATTCCACCTTCTCATGATCACATTCTTAACTTCACTGTAGAATTTTTCTTCAGGATCTTGCTCTTTTTGTTGTATGATGTCTCTAATTTTTTCAAGCATAGAGTCAATGCCATCATAGATCTCCCCTATGCAAGCATTATCCGTGTCTGCATATCTAATCATAGATAAAATAGGCTCAGTAAAACTAAGCAAGTATGCAACCTTTGCCCACCAAATATCATCAAGTATCACTGATTTTATTTTGATGGCTCTTTCTGTGTTTGATTGCCTCCACACGGACCAAACATCATCAATCACCATAAGCCTTAAGGCTTGCTTTACCTTCACAAGTCGTCTCAAGACGAGCGTGTGAGAGGCAAATCTTGTTTCAACAACCTATTAAAATAAATTAAAGCAAGTTAATTAAAATTTTTTTTTTAAAAGGAATTCAATTGATAATTTGATATTTCATAAAAAGTTAGCAAATAAAAATTAGAAACTAGGAAATTGTTTGGTTACCTTCAGCAACTCCAATGTCGAGAACCTCCTAAAGATAGCCTGGGACATATGATGATTTGTGATAAACATTTGGATCTCATTTGCCTCTGTATAAACTTCCTCAATCCATGGTATTTTTCCAATCTTCTGCAACATCAAATTCAAGGAGTGTACTGCACAAGGTGTCCAAAAAATGTGCTCATATCTCCCCTCAACAATCAGCCTGCTTGCTCTACAATTTTTGGCATTGTCCGTGATGACTTGGACAACGCTTGCAGGGCCCACTGACTCAATAGCCTCAATCAAAATATTAGCAATAAATTGAGCATCTTTCACTTCACCCTCACAATCAATGGCCTTTAAGAACATTGCCCCTTTAGGGCACACTGCAACAATGTTGATTAGGGGTCTATTTCGAGCATCTTTCCATCCATTTGAAATAATAGATACCCCGAGTCCTTCCATGAGTCCCTAATTGGTCAGCGAAAGAAGTATGTACATGGGCCACTTCTTTCGCCAACAATGTGGTTCTGACCTTCTCATAACTAGGGCTTTTATACCCTTTGGTGCATCATTAATACCTCTCACCATTTGTTGCCAATAAGGTGAGCGCAACACATTGAAGGGCAGCCCACATGCATAAATGCATCGAGCAACCAACTCATCAGCAACATCCCTTTTCTCATTTGCAAATGCCTGCTCTAATGGGCCTTTGGAAATTCTCTTTCCAATGACAAATACTCTCCCTCTGTTGGAGTTTCAACTGCAACTTGGATAAAAGGATGGTTTGATGGGGTGGGTGGTTTTTGTGAACCCTTATTTTGCAAAGGAGTGGTTTTAAATCTAGCTCTTGAAGCTTCCAAATCAGCCTCCTCTTGCTCTTTCATATATGCCAATATATGTTTATGTTCAACCTTGTTACATTTTCTAATCCCCGTTCCTGATTTCCCCATTAAATGAGCTTTGAGTCGGGTATAAGAGGATTTGTATTGTATATTGCAATGATGGCATACCCAAACTCGAGAGCCACCGCCAACAAGGTTCTCCACACTTTGCACATGTCTCCAAAGAGGAGCTCTAGGATCCACACCCCCACTTTGGCTTTCTTCCCCTTCCCCATGCCCTCCCACTGAAGCTGAACTAGATGCCATTGAATCAAACCTTCATTGAAAAATAAAAACATAAACTTAGATAACAATAAATTATTAATAAAAACCACACTCTACATATCTTATTCTGCTTTTGATCACCAAGTTCACCGTTCAGGTGCGAGGTGAGAGCATACACAGAGTTCGGATTTTTTAATTTAAAAAAACAAAATAAACTTTTTTAAAAAAAAAAAAAGAATTAAATTTGAAAACCCTACACATCCTATTCTGCTTTTGATCACCAAGGTCACCGTTCAGGCGCGAGGTGAGAGCATACACAGAGTTCGGATTTTTTAATTTAAAAAAACAAAATAAACTTTTTTAAAAAAACAAAAAAGAATTAAATTTAAAAACCCTACACATCCTATTCTGCTTTTGATCACCAAGGTCACCGTATAGGTGCGAGGTGAGAGCATACACAGAGTTTGGATGATATTTATAATTTAAAAAAAGAATATATGTTTTTTATTTTAAAACGCAAAGAAAATGTTACATTTTTTTATTTTTTTAAGCATAGAGTTTTAAAATTACTAAATTCAACCTACATATTGACATCATGATCAATGATCACGAATGATGTGTGCATAATGCACACATCATTCGTGATCATTGATCACATTAACATTTTCTTTAGCCAAATAAAAAAAAAAACTTGAAAAATACCTGGTTTTTCCTCCTTGAAGTCAATCCCACCTTCCAAATCTGATTCGAAATTCCTCCTTGAAGCCTTTAGCGCTAACAACACGTCCTAAACTCTTCCTTCAAGCTGCTCCTTGATGTCTCTTTGCTCTTCACAATGCTAAATGCTAGTTTAATGAAAACTGTATTTAGCAAGAGAAAAATGAGAGTGTGATTTAGAATGGACCCAAGAGGTCATTATATAGCTTTTAGGAAGTGTGTTTAGCAAGGTATGCAGCCGTTTTAGGGTTTCGCCGCATTTAATGCAAATATTTTTCACTTTTTAAAACGCGTTTTCGTTTTTTTAAACATGACAAAAGCGCGGAAACGCTGAAAACGCGTTCCGAAACGCGTTTTCCGCGTTCCCCGCTTTCTGCCCCCCGAAACGTTTCTTGCCCGATACGGGCCCCTGTCCCGCGTTTCCTGGCAACATAGCAAATCATATAAAAACTAAAGCTAAAATCTACAGTATTTGACATTATACTTTTCTTTCTAAAAAGTACATAGATACAAATAAGAGAGTTAAAATATTATTTTTATGAAATCCAAATAGGGTCACATCAAGGAACTGGGGATGTTGTTCCCTTGCACGACCTACACTAAGACACCACTGAATTGCTGTGTTACCTGCATATCAAATGCAGGCTGTGAAGGAGACTTTCCTGGACATTGGCAATAAGTTGCAGTGATCTGGATGGACAGGAACTGTTGGTAATGATTTTGTCTGCTACATCTTTGTATGGGCCCTTGAATTACGATGATATGTAGCGTGGCGGATTTTGGGATATATTTGTCTTCTATGTATTTAGGGACTAGTGGTCATAGAGACTAGTGGTCATAGGGACATAAAAATCAAAGATGAAGATGTTCGGGCTATGTTGTTGAATAACTTACCCCCTAATTATAATAATATTTTATTCCTGCTCTGTTAGTTTCTTTCACAATCACTGGAAGCTATGCTATCTACTGTTCTTTTAGAAGATAAACATGTTTTAGGGGTGAACACAGGAAGATGCTTTTTTGGGCATAATAATTAGTAGGAAAGGTTAGCAAGGAAGAATGCTTGCATTGTTGTTACGGTGATAAATCAAGACATATAGTCAGGAACTGCAGGATTAGAGCAACTGAAAGATAAAGTTAGAGAAAAGGAGGACAAGGTAACATTATCATCGATAATAATAGAGATAATATCACTGATAAGGGTGGAGAGGATGAAATAAGTGATAAAAATTGGACGAATATCTATTGACCAACATCAGATGTGAAAGCTGGACTTCAGATGGGGAACAACAGAGAAGTTGCTTGATATGGAAGGTTGTCTAGGTGAATTCATGAAATTTTATAGACTTCCAGTCTTCCACTTATACAGTGGTGATGACAGCTTGGCGGACTACACTTATGAATCCAGTTCTGCTGAAGGCAGCAAGAAAACAAGTGGAGTTTTGTTGATAATTAAATATATAAGAATGTTTGTATGTCATCTTCCTAGATTAGCAACGAAGAAAACTACCTGTTTTCTTTGATTGGCTCCTGCTTCCTAATCCAGTTAGTTGAGTGGGCACCTTAGTTCATTACCTGGTATATTTGTGGATAGCATGCCAATACATAGTTTTTGTACATCTTTGTTACGGATATACATTTCTATTATCAGTAGATTTTGATTATTATAATTTACTTGTAAAATGTATTAATACTTTTGTATTGGGGGTTAAAAACCAGAATAGTATTTCCATGTAAGAAAGTGCAAGGAAAATAACACATAATTTTTGGAGCAATAATAATAATAATGATATGAAAATCTTTATAGACAAAGAAGAAGAAGATTCTATACCTTTCCACACCCAATCAAGTCAACCATGGAGTGTTAGCAAATGAATTTTTCACCGTCAAACTGTTCGTAAGATGTGAAAAAAGTTTGAAAGAAAATTTGCAAGTATTTTTCACAAAGAACTGCCGTGTATAATCACAAAATTTGTACCAATAATTGTCGGATTTCAGTTTGTGATCATGTTGAAGGCTAAAAAAAAAAAACGAATTTATAAATAAATCAGGTGATTATGGACCTTGCATCTAGATGATTCCATGTTGGCTGATCATAGGAAGCTCACACTTTTTGGAAAAACATTAAGAAGTGGAACTTGTACATATCAGTATATTTATTGAAGGATCCTAATGGGTAACTGCTTTCATCAAATATGAGCTATGACTTTTCCAAGAACATACCAATGGTTTTATTGGCTAGAATATAATACCTAAAACATACAATTTTTGACATCAATTGACTTTTTGTTCTTGTCTTTACAATCATACTGACACGGAAAGAATCAGACCTGCAAATTAAAACATTATTATCATTAATTTATAGATTTGAGTGATGCTTCGAGATAAATATATTTGGTAAAGGGAGACTTGTGACATGCCCCGATGTTAATATATGTTAAATCAAATTTCTAACAAATATGTTGTAGGGTTGTTATATGCACCCTTTCATGTAAGCTAAATCATGGATATAACTATATAAATATATAGGTGCATGGACAAGTAGAATTCATCAATTTTTAATAAAATAATAGTGTAATGCGTGCATTTAAATCTATTAGCACATTGCACGGAAACGGATACTGAAAACGCTTGAAACAACAATTTTCAAAAACCTTGGATACAAAACGTTACCGAAACGTCTGTACACACACACACATATATATATATGTGCATAATACTCATTTTATAATTGTAAATTTGTAGACCATAAGAGATAATTGATAAAGCACTCAAAATATTTTGTATTCATTGAAATTTGAACTTCTAAAGAGTCATAACTCATCATTCAACATGGTTACAATTTCAATGATTCACATATACATGATAATAATCTAGATTCTAGAATATATCATCCAGATCTTCCTCATCATCTTGATCTCCATGAACACAACTGGCAGCTCCACTCCCACTAGCTCCACTTTCCATCCCTTGTGCAATGGATCCCGATTCTTCTTCATCAATACCAAGCAGTGAAAGTTGGCTAAGAGTAGCCGCAGAAGCATCAAAGTCACTACTCTCAGGATTAATATCCCAAAGTTTGTTGGGACCTTTACGATAGCCTTCATTCTTGTGTGTGAGGATGCGCAAATTGGAGTGTACATACACTAAATCCTCAGCCTTCTTGGATCCTAACTTGTTCCGTTTGGCTGAGTGGATGAAGCTATATGTACTCCAATTCCGCTTTGTTGATGAATTGCTAGCCACTGTTACAAAAATGAAAAAAAGTTAGAAATTTTCAATTAGAAATAAAATTAATTTACTAAGAAGTAAGAACTTCGAACATACAATTTTAATTTTTAATTAATTAATAATAAACAAACTTTTGATTTCATTTTAATATTTTATACTTGATGTAGGGCTTTAATGGCAATAGGTTGTATGTTCTTGGCATCATGGCCATGTACATACCACCACATGAATGGGGTCAACTTGTACTTGTCAATTGCTGCATCCATTTCACCCATGCTACCATTAGATGAAGAGACAAAGAGCGCCATTTCATAGCGGACCGTACAAGCTATATCTGGATCAGGAAAAAGCCTCTGGAATGTTGCCTTAGCTCCAATTGCAACTTCGTGGTCATCATATGGTTTTTGCCTACCAGGTAGCGAAATTATTTCATTGCTATAAAATTTGGGATTCAGGGCATAGGCTAGGAGATGTAATGGGGTGGTCATTTTATTCCACCTTCTCATGATCACACTCCTAACTTCATTGTAGAAGGTTTCTGCAGGATCCTGCTCCTTTTGTTGTATGATGTCTCTAATTTTTTCAAGCATAGAGTCAATGCCATCATAGATCTCCCCTATGCAAGCGTCATTTGTGTTTGTATATCTAATCATAGATAAAATAGGCTCAGTAAAACTAAGCAAGTATGCAACCTTTGCCCACCAACCATCATCAAGTATAATTGATTTTACTTTGATGGCTCTTTCTGTGTTTGCTTGCTTCCACACAGACCAAACATCATCAATCACCATAAGCCTTAAGGCTTGTTTTACCTTCACAAGTCGTCTTAAGACGAGTGTGTGAGAGGCAAATCTTGTTTCAGCAACCTATTAAAATAAATTAAAACAAGTTAATAAAATATAAAATTAAATTTAAAAGAAATTCAATTGATAAATATTAATTTCATATTTCATAGAAAGTTAGCAAATAAATATTAAAAATTAAAAACTAGGAAATTGTTTCGTTACCTTCAGCAACTCCAACGTTGAGAACTTCCTAAAGATAGCCTGAGACATATGATGATTTGTGACAAACATTTGAATCTCATTTGCCTCTGTATAAGTTTCTTCTATCCATGGAATTTTGCCAATCTTTTGCCAATCTTCTTCACCTAATGACCAAGTAGGTGAAATTTAATCAAAAACTCCTCATGAGAAAAAACCAAAGTTGAGAAGGGGCCATTTATTTCTTTTTTTATTGCTGAACTTTTTTGGGTGATTGACTCATGGTGGTTCCATAAGAGAGTGGCCCTTTCATGGAACTTCTTCCTTTTTCTTCCCTTTGTGATTTTGAACTTTCTCCCAATCTGTCATGAACTTTTCTAAGCCTTACTTATCTTGGTGTGGAAGAGGACGTGGGTTTTCAACCTCAGTCCTCTTTTTTGCCTTTGTACTTTGCTTCAAGCTCTTTCTTGGATTCTTTCCCTTGCACTTTGTCTATATTCGTTTCTTTTCCATACTCTATTTATCTAGTCTCTTGCTCTCCCTATGCTTTTAAATTGATTCCTCGTCTTTTATGTAGGAAGTATGGCAAACTTTATACTAAATCTGATTTTTCTTGCTCTATATCTGAATATAGAGGGTCACTTTTAGACTGCAGCTTCAGTTACTTACCTCTTTTTCTTCTAGATGAAAGTCCTTGTTTTAAAGTGTTTCAAAATCTTTTAAGTCTACTTCTTATTGCTCTACATCAGAATGCTTTCTCAACTTAAGAAGCACAATAAGAAGCTCGAGAAGGAAATTCAAGAAGACAATGCCACCTACCTTTGAAGTTGCAGTTGTGTTAGACCAGTAGTCAGAAGCATGGTTGGTAGACTTGAAAAAATATCTCCAGTTAAATGATTACCTGAGCTATATGAAAGCTTAAACTGCATCCTATAACTTAACAAGAAATTCATCCTTTTGTTGGGAGCATTTCTGTGAGATCAAGAAGCTGAAGGACATGATGGCATTTCTAAGAAGTTCTATGCATATTTCAAGCAGAAGTACTTATTTGAGCAATATTATGGAAAATGATAAATGGCTTTTATAACTTAAGGTAGGGAAAGAAGACAAGAAGAATGTCAGAAGTGTGAAGTTCTCATGAAGTAGGAAGATAAACAACTTCCATAATTTGAGATAGGGAAGGAAGACGATAGAAGAATATGAGAAGTTTGCAAATCTCTTGAAGTACGTTCCTACCTACATGAAGGATGAAGAGCTAAACTTGAACTAGCTTGCTGGTCTCAGTTGACCCATTGCTGGTCAAATAAGGGTCATATGGAATGAACGTCCTTGGCAAAGGCAATTTGTAAGATCAAACTTAGTGAAGAACAATTCCAGGACTAACATAAACTATGGAAGAAATGGAACGGAAAGACATGGGAAGAGTGGGAACAGTGGCACAAAAGGGACTTTTCTAGCCATGACCCAAGGAAGACCAATCAACATGTAAAATAAATACAAAGGTTCAAATTAGTATTGCTTGGTAGTTTTGCCAAACAAGAAGAAGAAAATCTATCATGTGCAGAAGCACCGATGAAAAAGCATCCAATGCCTCTAGAGCACAAGAAAATTTCAACAAAGAGGAAGCTAACAAATCCCAAACTCGTGTAGTTGTTGAGGACCCACAAATCGAACACCTTGCAAAAATGATTGAGGTCTCGTGTAAAGTTGTTGGTAATTCTATTTCTATTTTGATCGACCCTAGATCTAGACAACATTTTTTCTCTGCAATTATTAGTAATTGTGATGACAAGGAAGTTGGAGAACCCTTCTTTAGCACAGATGGCCTGTTGGACATGGCAGATAGTGAGGGAATCTACAAGAATGTACATAAATGGGATACATGCTATTGTGAATCAACATAAAGTTGTTGGTTATTCTATTTCTATTTTGATTGACTCTGGATCTAGACAACATTTTTTCTCTTGCAATGATTAGCAATTGTGATGACATGGAAGTTGGAGAACTCTTTTATATTACAGATAGCCATTTGTGCATGGCAGATAGTGAGGGAATCTACAAGAACGTACATCAATGAGATAAAACACCATGGTGAACCTCCATATTTTTCCATTAGGACCTTATGATACTATCTTAGGATTCAATCAGGTAGAGACACTCGATAAAATAGATTGTTATGAATATTTCTTTCATTTGTTGGATTGATAAAGGTAACCAAAGATCTTGTGAGAATAAGGACGACTATATCCATTATGCAGATGTCAACCATGAAAATCAAAAGAAGTATGAGCAAAGGTTGTAAATATAATATGATAGATGTTTGTGACACATCATAGATCATGAATGTCATTAAGTTCCCAAGTTGGAAGACTGCTTTGTCTTCAAAGAGTTTATTGATGCTGTTCTAGAGGAGCTGTCTTGACATCCAACAAAGAGGAATGTGGATTTTGCAATTGATCGAATGTTTGGATCGAACCCATTTCGCAAGAAAGAAAATCGTTGGAAAAGAGCTATATTTGTCAAGACCATGGGTTGCGCTCGCATTATACATAAAAAAGGACACAACATTTAGATTGTGCTTTGATTATACATGCCTCAATGGCAATCTTTTTGATCAGCTGCGAGTGTAAGCATATTCTCAAAGATTGGATTGATGTTTGAATATTATTAAATCCACATCAAAGAAGAGGATATTTGCAAGATCGCATTTCAAATGAGATATGGATACTATGGGTTTTCCCCTTAAAAGACTATTTCTCTATCTTATTTAGTTGCAAAATGGGTAGTCAAGTAGCTAGCTAAGTCCCAAATTTCATTGAATTTGGGAAAAAAACTAAAATTCGGTGATTTTTATTTGAAGGCAAAAATCATTAAAAATGTCATTTAATTCATATGGATTAAAAACATCATGGTTTTGTTTAAAACCCTAAAAATGCCAAAGTTACAAGAAAAGAATTTTAAAAAGACAAAAAAGTTGTTGGTTAGGGTTAGGGCTCTATTTTTTTAAATTTTGGGTTGGCTAGGGTTAGGGTTTCAGATTTGTATATAGTGGCGTGCCCATCTCGCATTATTATCCACACTTTCGAGCTTTAGATTTAATTTTGCAACTACTGTGAGAACAATTTGATCAAAGAGGACTCGATTTTGCAATTGACATCAAAGTTGATGGTGGGAAAAAATTGCTTTGTGCTACTTCTAAGGGCACGAGAATAAACCTACAACCGCTGTGTGAGAATAACCCCTGTTAAGTGGTATGTGCCAAATCTAAGAAACTCAAAAGCTCAACGAAGGATCGTGAAATGTTCTGAAAGGCTTACATGGGAAGTGTGATGCTCAAATAGTGTCGTCGTCCACCATAGCATCGCATCGTAAATCGACCATCCTTACCATGTAAATAATTTTTACATTTTGCATTGAAAGTGTTAGTATATATATTTTTGCTATTGATCCCTAGGGAGAAGGCCCTAGCCTGCAAAAAAATACATTTCCGCACTAGTCCATGATATACACGATCATCAATGGACTCCCAGATAAAGTTTAGGCACTTTATCGTGCACCATACATATCAAAAATTCAAAAATACAGTCTACTAAAAGGGCTTTAAAGAAATTGCGCCAAAAACTATACCATTTACTAAAAAAACAGGCACGAGGCACAACTTTGATCTATAAACTATCTACTTTGGAATTCGTTCACAAAACCACAATTATACTTGCTGTTCTACTTTCAAATAGAAAATGATAGTTGAGCTAGTGATTGAATTGTTTATGCCTTAGAACTGAAATTTGCAAAGAGAAATGAATTAACACACACATACACCAAGGATTTTTATCTTGAAACCTCCAAAGGAGGAAAACCAGTCGGGAAGGGAAAACAACTCTTTCTTCCCTTTTTACTTTATTGGCCAATTCAAATTATCAGAGATACAAACTTTACAATAAGTGAGAAAGGAAATTGACAATGTCTCACACTTCCTCCCAACTACTTGATTGCTCTGTTCTCAACCCTTCTTTCTACAAACTCAAATTCTAGCACTTAGAACTCTTGCACTTACTCCCATGAAGTCTCTTACTTCCGATAATCAAAACTCTCCTTCCTACATGTATTTATAGCCTTTCTCATGTCCTCTCGTGCACTGGAGGATGGGAAAGGTCATGGAGGAGAAGAGACACAGACAACCTTTCCAATTCTGGGACTGTTCGTTTTGAATTTTATTCTTCTGCCTGAAAGTGATAGGACCGCCACCCAACGCAGACCGGCGGTCATAGGATCACTGCCACAGCTAGCGGCGGCGGTTCAGAACCGCCCCTCTGCATAGAGCGGTAGTTACTAACATATAGACAAAACCTCCATTTCTTCATTTTCCTTCTTTGAGTGCCGACCGATCGATGAATTAGAGTGATTTTGGATCCTTATGGATCACAACTAGAGACCGAAACCCAATCGAGGCTCGATAACAAAATCCATCCAAAGCTCGAAAGCAGTCTCGAACACACTACTCCATCTTCTCGTTGGAAGGCTTTTTGGCTAAAATTTCAACATTTGAGTCGCTCCCGCTCGGCGAGGAAGAAGGAGAACGGACCACACAACACTTCGGCATCTTCACCTTGGCACTATCTGGAAGCCGCACACCCTGATTTTCCGCAACCATTTCCAACCCTCTGGAAATAGCCTGAACTCCACGAGCCAATGCATGAATGTGGTATTGCATGCTCACCAACCGCTCTTCCAAGCCCTCATGTTCTCTATGGAGGATGAACGCTCGAAGAATTCAAGAGTATATTAGCGCACTCAAACCTTGAGCAACCTCAAAGACATTCCGGTGGCCAACAAACTGATTGGGATCTAACATTAGTTTCCGCATCTTATCAGAAATTTCAGTCTCCTCTTCCTCCTCAAAATTCTCCGCCACCGACTATACCCTCTCCACCGACTTCTCATCGCAACATTTATAATCTTCCCATCTATCTAATCAAGATTCTCCTAAAGCCTCCCTGTAAGAGCACGCGCCTCTTGCGGCTTGGACCCGTGCTCGAATCATCCGCTTTCCCCATGCTAGCCACTTCGAAACTAGGGTTGAACCTAGAAGAGCACCAATACCACCGGCGAGAGAGGAAGGAAAGCCTCGAGAGACAAACAAAACCACCATTGACCTTCCATAAATACACCCACCTCCACCCCAATCCACGAAAAACTCCACACGAGCCAATACCCAAAATCTCTACCCAAATCCATTGCTTTAAACGTCATCAAACCAAAAGGAATGTAATAAATGACGATAGCGTTCACAATCATTCCCCCTTCATCGACACCAACCGTACATCCCTCACCACGAGGGCCTCGAATATCATTGGGAAAGCATGACTCCTAGATTTGGGACTTTATATGATGATTGTCCCATAATTCGGCTCCTCAATTGACTAATCTATCTCACCACCGATTACCTTCCCTTTTTATGTGAGAGGAAAGTGTTAGTATATAACTTTAGCTTAGGTTTTATTTTTATTTTTCTTCTTAAAATTTCATTAATTATGAACTTTTGGTTGGATTTTATTTTTTACTTACCGTTGAGTAATTACTATTAATAAATATTTTCTTGTACAAATATTTTAAATATATCTATTTGAAAACCACCGATACTTATTTAACTTGAGGCGCTTATCTTGGATTTGTCATATAGTTTCACCCATTGATCAACGATTCCATCACCTTCCTTGCAAATTTCTCAATGTTAGGTGATGTATGGCCTCGATCTAGTTGTACCATTGCGTTGGACTTCAAATTTTTATTTTTTGAGTATAAGAAAATGAGCTCAAAACTCCATTGTATGCCTAATTTTGTGATTTTTGGCCACCTCTAAGCGGGAAGGAAAAGTTATAACTTTTCTATGATGGTCAAATGGACATCAAATTTGTGATCCACCGTATGTCCAATTTTGTGATTTTTGGCTGCCTTCTCTAAGCAAGAAGGAAAAGTTATAACGTTTCTATGATAGTCAAATGGACATCAAATTTGCGATCCAACATTTTTATTGACATCTCACACTATTACACTCGCTCCTCTCTCTCCACTTGGTTGCCATTTTAGGTTATGCCAATCAACATAATTATGTAGCTAGTATTATGGAGTTAGTTTTTATTCGCTTATTATTTAGTATTATTATTTATATATATTTTTAGCATTATTATTAGTATTTATTTAGTTATTATTATTAAGAATTATTATTAGTGCTTACTTTTACTAAATTAATAAGTTACTATCAACATTTATTATTATTATTGAGAAAAAGGATAATCATATTGACCATTTCAACTAACATACACATGCCTCCTACTTCAAAGGCTTTTAGAACAACTCTTTTGAAGGGGCCGAAAGAAAGGGTGACCGAGAAATCGACAACGGTTAAAGCATTGTGGAATGCATCATATTGAGCATTGTGGAATGCATCATATTGAGCATTGGATGGTCCATAGAAGAAGAAAAAGCCAAACATCTACATAATTTAAGATTTGTTAATTAAAGAGGGTGAGCCAAAACACTAGGGCAACTCGCACGAGAAGTTGGAGTGAGCAACATAAGAGTGAAACCTAATAATGAGCAGAATAGTGTACAAATCACCCATGTTGAAGTAACGATCGAGTATAGTGATGTGTTCAGTAGTGTTGAGAAAGCAAAAGAATATCAGATACAAAACTTCCTAAGGAGGATCTTACCAAGGAACCAAGTTAGAAGCATCTAATACCCTTAACCATGGGCATCCCACCAAGTCTCAACTTCGACTAACAAAAGCTATCAAGTTTATTGGCACAGATATGAAGATACAATGTGACATCAGAGCTTGTATCACAATCTGAATTGCTAGTGGGCATACAAACGAGTGCAATTAGTCTTGGTCTTTCGCAACCACACTTAGAGGGGCTGGCTATTGATGGGTAAATAGATGCACAAATAGATTACAAGTCAACATGGGATAAATTATGAAAGATATTTGAGAAAGAATTTAAGATCCTCAAAGATGACAATGAAATTGCCACAAAGATATCAATGGTACGCAGGGACGTGCTCCCTAGATTTTGGTGATGTCTTAGACATTTCAAAGACTTGGGACTTGGAAGAGATGTCCCCAATTTTTGTAATATTAATTTTTTTTTTTTTTTCCAATGCTTTAAAAGCAAAACCCCCACCCCTAAAAAAAAAAATATTGTTATTGCTATAAAAAAACTTTGACACATCTAAAAAAAACCTTAAAAACATTAAATAAAGTTCAAACCCCTAAATTTCGTTGAATAAATTTGAAATATTTATATATTTTTATATATTATTGTACTACTTGTTGTACTTCTGTCGTCCCCAAAATCAGATATTTTTGTTGTCTTGGAAATCTCGTCCCCTAATATTGGATTTTTTTCCATCTTGGAAGCCCTATCCCTTTGTCTTCATATCCCCAAGACTTATATAACTATGAGAAACATACAACACCCGACAAGTGAAACATGAAAATGTGCGATGCCTATAATAGATTAACCAAAGAATTGTTATGAAAACTTGAGAAAGAACCAATTGATGGTTTAAAGAAGCTACAATTCATTAAGGGACTTGTACCCTCATCGTGGAGAAAGATGAAGGTTGTTCACCATTGTCTTAAGAGGATGCATATAATAGAGTAGTGGATATTGAAAGCAAAAATATGACATCCTCACTCTTGAGGAGCAACAAAGATGATAAAACTTCAGTGATATTAAAACAATATTGGTGCAAGCTCTCAGAAGCAAAATGCTTTGAATGACGAGGAGTTAAAAGAAGATGCCAAGAAAGAAGGGATGGACCTTTGAGGTATTGACTACAAAACAAAAGTTACTAAGGCCAATGGTCCAAAGAATATTCTATGTGAAATCATCCAATCCATGGGGCATTTGCTCAAAGATTGCCCTTTTAATATTAAGAACAAAAGTTCCCAAGTACGCTTTGCACAAGGGGAGCCATCAAAACCACCGACTACCTCGACTAAGCCTCAAAAGAATAAGGGCTTGTCCCGACTAGTATTGTAATCAAATGACATTCTAGAATAATATTGGTGGATGTGACAATCGGATCGAGTGTGACTCCCAAGATTGGCCTATTGTGAAATGTTCAAGTGTAACTACTGGGAAGTTTCACAAGAGATCGTGCCACAAATCAAAGTAACAATGGACTTCTTTGTAGATGGTGTGGGTTCAAGGATCACAATGATGCCAACTATTTAAAGAAAGAAATTTTCAACATGATTGATGTAACCGAGGAAGAAGAAATAATGGCAATCACGAAAGTACAAGCGAAGAAATCTATTTACCACAACCCAAGAAATTAGAAGGGCAGAGGTCGAGAGGGCCATTGATTAACTAAAAATTTGGAAACCTATGGGGGAGGTATGTTAGGTTGTGAGCTGTTTTCATGTGAGAAAGTGTTGAAGACTGTACATCAAGAGTACTGTACACTTTCCACAGCTGTCTCAAGGGGTTCTTATATACCAGGAAACATGCTTTTCTCATATGGGTGGGATTTTTGACCCATAGGTTTATGAGACAGTTTTGGCCCATGGTTTTGATACCCACAATTTTGTAAAACTGCCTAAGTAGTTGTCTACTTATATGGTTTTATGCATATGGTAGGAGTATGTGTAACATCACAGAGATGTGTTTTGAATTCGGGTGTGAATTCTCAGCAGAGTTTGTTGAGCATAGCTCCAAATGATCTGGTATTGTATTGAGAGAGCGATGGCTTGTAATAAAATTTGAGCAAGTGATTCTTGGTGGACGTAAACCAAATTGGGTGAACCATGTTAAATACCGTCTCTTTGTGTTGTGTTATTTTATTCTCGCAATTTTATTTGAGATCTCGTAATATTTTCTGCATATTAGTTTCTACTTTGTTGCGATTCTATGAGGGATTATTCCGCATATTTTATCCCTTATTTCCCAACAGGTATATTTTAGGTAATTTAAATAGTAACTTGTAGTGGCAATAAACTAAGGTAACTACAAAAGAAAGTAATAGTGGTGAATTAAATTTAAACTATGTCCCAAGCACTAAAGAAAAGGAAATATAAAACCCTAATGCAAGAATAGAGACAAAAGGTACTTAGCTAGTTTTCTGAGCTTGCCGGATCCGTGCAAGGATCCGACCGAGAATCGGGGAGTGACAACAAGTGCCGGGGTCCCGCAAAGGACAGATCTCGGGTGTTAGGGCTGGACTAGAGCGCTGGAGAGGATTGGGGTGTCCACGGCGCTCTGGTATGCAAAACATGCGCCTTGAGTGCAGGAAAAGTGCCGGGCTGGTCTTCGAAGTCCTGTAGATGTCTGCTAGCCTTTGATGTTTGTTGTACTAAATTATCCGAATCTACGCGCCGAATGCTTCAAATACTCCAAGAAGGAATGACTAATCGAGCGTTGCACTACATCTCGGACCTCATGTAGTTCTATGTGGTGTGTGCCATAATGTGCCCAAGGTGCTCTTGTGCAAGTCGCACTTTGTGAAGTAAATGAGTTATAACAAGTAATAAATGTAGTGAGAATGGTGCATGAATAGAATAAACCCCTCCTATAAAGTGTGTGATGCGAGATAACCAACTTTGTCCCTTGATGTGATGGAACTAGTGCTTGGTCCCTAAAAGAGTAGTAGTAGTGACTAGTGCTTGTCCCTCATTATGGTCTCATAACTTTATATTTATAAGGTTCTTTTGCTCTAATTTCGTAACTAACCCCTACTAGGCCGACCACAAAGCAAATTGAAATAATGCAACGGCTATAAATTGTCAAAAAGGCGGGAAAAGTGGGAGAAAGTATTGGGCGCCCATGGGCGCCTAGATTCAAGCTGGTTGCCTTGGTTTTGTAGCGAGATGCTCGGAACAGTCAAATCGGGCACGGGAGTATGTGTCGTAAGGTTAGGGAATGTTGAAATAAAATAAAAGAAAGATGGCCAAAATAGAGTTAATTGGTACTTTCTTTGTTCAAGAACCTTCTAAATAGTTGTATGAGACCGGGAATAAATAATTCCCAAAGTGCATGATTTTGTGTCTACATTTGCCCCCACTTTAGGTTGGTGACTGAACGCTCGTAACATAAAGTAGATAGAAGTACATACTTGATGTCCATGAAGAGTGAAGTAGAAAATGTGCCGACGGACTAGACAAAGCGTGGAATGAGAAAATAGTGAAGCGTGGAATACTAATGATGAAAATACTTGAAAAGTGTGAAAAGAGTGAACCTAGGGTGGAAACGTGTGTAATGCGACCGCATGATGTACCATAAACAATGTGATGTGTGTGTAGTGTAATGTAGTGCGTTGTATCGCCGCAAAGTGTTGTTGTTGTTGATCCCAATTATTGCTTGTTTCTCGTATGGCTGGACCTGCAAGGAGAAAACGATCAAGTAGTCAAATATGTATGTATGTAAAAATGCTATGTAAAAAAGATGCACGTGTATATGTAAATGTGCAATAGTAAATGTAAATGTAAATATAAATGGAACATGTGCACTTGGTCCATGCGGAGAGAGAGGGTGTAGAAGGATATCCTGTATTCCATTGGTTCTTTTGTGCATCCATTGCCTGTAGGCTGAAGTAGTATCGGGAGAAAACTGTGCCATTCTCCAATCTTTGACTCCTTCCTGTTTGTGTAGAGATCTCTGCATCTTCTTTGTGGTTCTTTTGGGCAGTCCGCCGACTACCGGTCGAAGAAGTAAATAGGGAGTAACTCTGTTGGTATGCTCCAATCTATAACTGCTTCCCGTAAATGCTAATGACACCATGTCCTGTAAAAGCCATTGTGTATGGGGTTCATAGAACTGGTCTCGAACCCATTGTTGTAATAATCCCACAAAAGCCAAGGGTGTAATCTGCCTTTGAAATGTACTCACACCGATGATTGAATTGAACCCACACTCCCAAGGGTGGATAAGCGTCTTGACCGCACCGACCGTACTTGCAGTAGAGAGCTTTGTAGTAACCCCAATGATGCCCCCTATTCGGGGCATGTGATGACATCGTGAAAAGGAGGATGCGGCCCCAAAAGGACCGCCACATAACCCAAAGTGCTTGGTAGAAACCAAGGCATGCACAAACAAGCAAGTGACTAGTCACGAACATTTTAGTAGCGAGCATGTATAGGCAAACAACCAGTGTGTAAACACACAAGAAAACATAGTAGATCGCATAACGCGGTTTGCAAACATGGGACACCACTCACGGTGTCGCAAGACACTCAAAGGCCATAGTGGCCGCATACAAACAAACAAGTGTGCACACCAAACATAGGGCAAGGCCCGCATACAAGAGCAAACAAGTACAAACAATAGAGAGTAAACACACACAAGAAGTCATAGTAACATGTAATCCTGCATATACAAGTGTTGCACATGGAACACTTGTTAGCATGTTAGAAAGATAACCAATATGTCAAATAACATGTATAACCAAGTAGTATAAGATGCTAAGTACATAATGGAACAATAACACGTGTGAGTTGAGTGTGGATGCCCCCAACGACCAAGATAGGAAGGGTAGAAGGCGAGCATCCATGCCGCGTGTGAGAGTCCTATATTTGTGGTCACAAGTAGAAAAAGATGTGAATGTGCATGTGTGTATGGTAATGACATATAAGCAATCAAACTAGCATGTGTAGTAAAGTGAACATGTAAAAGCACTAGGTAAACAAGAGTAAATGCCCCCATAACCATGCAATATGTTTGTGGATGGGTGGAATGGTAATACAATATGGAGTGATAGGGCCGCATGCCCCCTGAGTGGATGGAAATGTATGCGGCGAGGTTCATTTGGTTTGACCCCTCAAAGAATCAAGAATGAACCACAAACGAGAGTGTGTCTTCGAGAAGTGTTTCTATTGTGTGTGTATGTGTGGTGTGTCTAACACTCGGTGATGAATTGTGTATATGCAAAATGATGATGATATGCAATCTAATAGTGATGATGTAAGCATGTACTCTATAGCCTAATGCGTATACCACGACACGGTAGAATGGTGGAGTGATGAGGTAGCCTATGGCGTATATCACTACATGAGGAGTAGGTGATGGTAATGCAAATGGAAGTAATGGGGATGATAATGCCGAATAAAACGAGGTGGTGATGTAACCTAAGGTGGTGATGTAATCGAAGGTGTATACCACGACAATATAATGGACGGGTGACCATTTAGCCTAATGCGTATGTCACTATATGATAAATGATGATAAGGCAAATGGTGATGTAGCCTAAAGTGTGTACCACTATGATAGGAATGCAATGTATAGGTGACCATTTAGCCTAAAGCATATGTCACTACATGATAAATGATGAGAATGTGAATGGGGAAGGGAGTGGTGATGTAGCCTAAAGCGTGTACCACTATGCGATGAGGATAATGTATAGGTGACCATTTAGCCTAAAGCGTATGTCACTAACCTAAGGATGTAGTATGGGATGGTGATAGAAATAGGTCCATTTGATTGGTAAACCCTCGGCTACAAGTATAGACCGAGGAACTAAAGTGCGTCACGGGGTGGTTAGTGTAGTGATAACAATATACGGCCATAGGGTGAGTATCGACGTGGAGGTATGCAACGTCTAAAATGGTATGCAAGATGCTAGTAATAGTAAGAAGGTGCCAAATGTAAGATGTATGCAATCTATATGAGATGCATAAATGATAGTGTTAATGTATGCGGTGTGTTAATGTATAGTGTAATGCAATAACATGTAGTATATAGGATGAATAGGCTATGTGACAAACTCGGTCATAGAAGACCATGATATGTGCAAGATAGAAGGCGTATGCCTACGGATACAAGGACAACCATGTAAATGTTACGCTAACCATGCAATGCGGGGGATGTGAACTAGTAATATGTATATGATAAATGTATGCAATGCGTATGATTAGAGCAGTAGACAACCAAAGTGTATGATATGCAAAGGTAGACTAGGTATGTAGGAGGTATGCTAGTATGAATAGTGCCTATGTGTAGTGTGTGAGGTTCATGTGTCATAATCCCTCAACAATCAAGTGTGAACCAAGCACAAGAGTGCATCGTCGGGTAATGATCAGTGCTAGTATATGATGAATATGTGAATGTATGGTAATGTCTAGATGAAAGATGTACCTATGCTAATGTGATAATAGAGGGGGGGTAGTACTATGCTCCCAAAGTATATGCAAGAGAATGATCTGTGATTTAAAGGTGAAGGAAGAAGATTCTACACCTGATGTGAGTGGTGAGGACTGCCAAAGACCAAGTTTGCACTTAGCGGTGGAAGCATGTGGTATAGAAGTAGTGGGAGCGTATGAACCGAAAGACATATCAAGTGTAGCATGTGTGGACTGCGGTGGTGGTGAAGGACTAGTATGAGGTGGTGGAGTTTGCAATGTGTTTTGACTACTAGTAGGAGGGTTAGTTGCTGGGACGAAGTTGATTGTTTGAAGCTTAGACTTGGGAGGAGGTGAAGTGGCACCAACCTTTAACGGAGGTTTCTTAGGCGGAGTTGGTAATGTAGTAGACGGCTGGGTAGGAGTTTGTGAACTATTTTTGATAAGTGGTTGATTAGGTTGACTAGGTGATACCGTAGGTGATTGCTTAGGTGGGTTTTGACTAATTGAAGGAGTAGACTTAGGAGCCCATGTGGGTGTAACCTTTGTAGCAGGATGTTGTGTAGTAAATGCAATAAGACCTTGGCGCTCTAGAATTTTGATTATTCGATGCAAAGTATGACAGCCGTTGTCATTATGTCCATTGATTCGATGGTAATTGCAGTATGGACGACCTTGATATTTTGTTAACCAATAAGGAGAATAATGTTGCATATTTGGTAGAGTGATCAACTTATGATTAAGGAGGTGAGGAAAAATGTCATGTGGCATAGTATTGTGCTCAAACATGAGAGGCTCAGGAAATGGCGTGTCTTGAGTTTCAACCATATGACATGTAGTGGACATGGATTGCATATAAGATGTAGAAGGAGCACAAACATGTGATTGAGAAGCCTCCTTAAGCTATTGAATTTCAGACCTAAGTGATGTGATGGTGGATTCCATAGCTGCAAATTTATCGTGAAAGAAGCTATGTAAATGTCGAATTGAGTCCAATAAAGGTTAATTAGATGGAGGAACACTAGGACTAGGGTCGTCGATAGATGATCGAATATAGGACTTATCTTGTGTGGCAGCGTGTCTTTAGGAAGGTACATGGTGTCTAGGGCTTTTTGAATAACAACTTGGCAATTGATGTTTCTTAAGTAAATCGAGACAAAGAAACTAGAGGAATTTTAGGGTCCATGGTAGGAGGAGGATCCTAAGCGTGAAAGTGTTCGGGTTCACCGAATGATTAACTAAAAATTTGGAAACCTATGGGGAGGTATAACTAGTAATAAATGTAGTGAGAATGGTGCATGAATAGAATAAACCCCTCCTATGAAGTGTGTGATGCAGATAACCAGCTTTGTCCCTTGATTTGATGGAGCTAATGGATGTGGATGAACTCCAATGGATGCAACCCTAGGCGAGTAGTAGTAGTGACTAGTGCTTGGTCCCTCATTATGGTCTCATAACTTTCTATTTATAAGGTTCTCTTGCTCTAATTAATTAACCCTGACTAGGCCGACCACAAGCAAATTGAAATAATGCAACGACTATAAAAGCTGTCAAAAAAGGCAGGAAAAGTGGGATAAAGTATCGGGGGGCCCACAGGTGGGACCGGGGCGCCCATGAGCGCCCTAGTTCAAGCCTCAGGCACCCCGGTTTTGTGGCGAGATGCTCATAACGTTCAAATTGGCATAGGAGTATGCATCGTAAGGTTTGGGAATGTCGAAATAAAATAAAAGAAAGATTGCCAAAATAGGGTTAATTAGTACTTTCTTTTTCAAGAACCTTCTAAATAGTAGTATGAGACCGGGACTAAATAATTCCCGAAGTGCATGATTTTGTGTCTACAGCCATGGTTAAAGAACAAAGGTAGTTCCATGGACACACAAGTAGAGTGACCAATAGACTTGAGTCCAACAAAGCAATCATAAGACAACTCTTGTAAGTCATTGTACAGAAAGGTAGCTGATCTATCGCAAAACATTCTTGAACTCAAGAATGCCATAACTACTATCACATAGATCAATGGCCTTGATATGGAGTTTACAACGATGTACCAAGTGTCTTATGATGTAGTGTTTGACAATGGGGAAAGCAAGAAGTGGAAGAATGAACCCATAGTTGATCCTCCATTGTCAAGCGATCACAACCATGCTTCTGGCAATGAATCTAACTCGAGGTAGTGTGCACATGGAGATAATAGGAAAAATTTAAGGAAGGCTAGTGTAGATGGCAGTTTAAGTGTGAATGTTCTTATAGAGGAGACATTGAAGAGTCTTGGAAAACCAATTATATTATCCGCCAACCTTCCATTGGTGGGGCTTGACCAATATGGTGTAAAGGTGTTGGGGGTATTTATGAGGCAAAAGGTATTGATTGGTTGAGTCAATTCATTATTGAGATGAAGCTAGTTAATGGTAGCCAAAGCCGGTCACAATTGGAATGAAAATCTACTTTCCATCGGAAATGAAGGCCAAAAATATATAGTAAACCTAAAGAATCAATTATTCTGTGAGGAGTCGAGACTTGTTGGACACAAAATTCAAAGAAGCAACTTGGTAGATGGAAATCAAGTTATAGTGGCGCTGAATAATGAATGGATTTTGGAGTTACAATCAGGCTCTAAGGATTAGACAAAGTCCTTTAATGGTCTGTTATATTGGAAGATGCATCATTATAAAGCATTCAAATCTGATTATAATTTTATCAAAACGATGGAGATTAAGGAGAAGACTTGCAACGAGATGGCCAAAAATCAAAGTTGGTAATGACAAGCTCTTCCAAACCGACATCCTCACAATCAACGCACCCTACCGAGTGCACCAAATATAAAGTTGGTGATGCAAAGTTAGATGAGAAGCCTGCTCACCAATTTGGGAGTGTTGAGGACATGAAATATAAAGAACCTACCATTGTTAGGGTGAATTTGGGGATGAGGGAAATCCCCAAATGATTGTGGTCGGTGATGATTGGGATCTTGTGTCGAAGGATGCAACATTCACGATCTTCATGGATTATAAGGATATGTTTTCCTAGACATACAAAGATTTGAAGGCATTACCACTTGGTGGAGGAAAACATATAGAGTGAACCGTAATTATGTTTCTAGAGTCTAGGAATAAATAAACAAGATGCTCAAGGTAGGAATAACGTGTAAAGTGGAAGCAAGTGAATGGGTGTCCTCAATAGTGGCAAGTAATGAAGAAATTTCTGTTGCATTTAGAAGTTTGAATGCAATTACCATTAAAGACCCATTTCCCATTCCATTCGCCAACCTCCACACTTTTAAGAATTATCCTAGCATGAAACTTATTTTGTAATGGATGGCTTCTCTAGATACAAGTTGATTAGCATTGCTAAAGAAAACAAGATGAAGACCGCTTTCATAGTGTAAGACAGAGTCCATGCCTACAATTGGATGTTGTTTATACTATGTAATGCACCAACTACCTTCCAACATGTTATCGTGCATATTTTTAGCAAGATATGTACAAAAAACTTTAAATTTTTTGAGGATGGTGGGTTCATTATAATTTTGTCGAGATAATGGAGATTAAGAAGAAGGGATGCAACGAGATGACAATAAAGCAAAGTTGGCAAATGACAAGTTCTTCCAAACCGACATCCTCTTAGTTAGCCCACTATCTCGAGTTCATCGAATATAAATTTGATGATGCAAAGTTAGATGAAAAGCTTGCTCATCAGTTTGGGAGTGTTGAGGACATGAAATATAAAGAACTTACCACTGTTAGGGTGAATTTGTGGTTGAGGGAGATCCCCAAATGATCATGGTAGGTGATGATTGGGATCCGATGTTGAAGGCTGTAACATTCCTCATCTTTATGGATTATAAGGTTGCGTTTTGCTAGACATACATAGATTTGAAGGGCGTATCACTTGAGTTGTGTGTACATAGAATCCCTCTTGTACGAGGAACATAACTTGTGTCGAGGAAAATGTATAGAATGAACTGGAATTATGCTTCCAAAGTCAAGGAACAAATTGACAAGATGCTTGAGGTAGGAATAACATTTAAAGTGGAAACAAGTGAATGGGTGTCCTCGATAGTGATAGGTCCAAAGAAGGAATCAAGACAAATAAGAAATTGTGTTGATTTTAGAAGTTTGAATGTAGTTACCATTATAGACCCATTTCCCATTCCATTCACAAACATCCATACATTAAGAATTAGCCGGGCATGAAACATTTGTTTTTATCGGATGGCTTCTCTAGATACAATTTGATTAACATTGCTAAAGGAGACAAGATGAAGACCACTTTCATAGTGAAAGATGGAGTCTATGCCTAAAATTTTATGTCATTTGGACTTCATATGTGCCAACTACCTTTTGACGTGTTATTTTGCATATTTCTATTAAGATGTTTAGATGCAACTTTAAAGCTTTTGAAGATGATGGGCTCACTTATAACAACCAAGAGTCTCATCTACAAACCCTAATAGAATGCATACATTACTCTTGAGTGATAGTGTTGGCATTGAATTTGAAAAAGTGCAGGTACACATTGCCACAAGGTAGGCTTTTGGGCCATATTGTGTGTAAAGTGGATTAATGATGGATCTGGATAAGATAGGGTGTGGTGGAAATGGAAGCAACCAAACATGTCATGGGGAAAAAGTCATTCTTGGGCCATGTTGGATATTGCCAATGTTTCATCAAGAATTTTGCACAAGTTTCTCACTCCTTGTATGTGCAAACATTGAACAAAGCCCCACAATATGGGCTAATAAATAGGAGAAAGCATTCAAAAAACAAAAGGCACGCCTTATTAGTTCACCTATCCTTGCATATCCAGTTTGGGACAAAGAATTCCATGTAAATGTTGATGCTTCCAACTATACCATTGGTGCTACTTTAGCACAAGTGGGAACTCCAGAATCGGACCACCTTGTGTTCTTTGTTAGTTGCCTATTATCTAATGTAGAGATTTTTTTAGCTTCATAGGATGTGAGCCTCTCAACATGGTATAATTGTATGGAAGTTCGACATTATTTGCTAGAAATTTTGTTCACGTTTTACATGGATCATTGGGCCTTGTTGTATTGAAAGAACAAGCCTATTGTCTAAGGTTGGGTAAGTAGACAACCGATATTGCTACTAGAGTTCACATTCAAGACCATTGTGAGGCTTGGCAAAAGTCATGTCATCGCTCACTCCCCTTTTCTATTTGGAGGGGAATGAACTGGCACCTACATTCTATGATAGATAGGTATATGGGCGCTCCCTATACGTATATATGGCTCTCTCAATAGTGGACTTTCATGCATCTCTATGAATGGGCACGATCCAATACACTATATATCTATATGGAGTTGTCGTAGTTCCCAATCCAATCTAACTAGTTCCAATCCAATCTAAGCACTCTAGTTGGTAGAGTGCCCTCCCCTCTTTATATAAATCTTATCTTAACTTATCTATGTGCCCCCTCTCGTATAGATGATGGCCTTATCTATAGATATTCGCGGGGCGCGCGCGTTATTTGAACTATTTTATGGGGCCCGAGTTCACTCCCCTCCAATCTATTTTTCCTACAGGGTCGGTTGGCGGCCCATTCCGTTCTCTATTGTGTTCGAAGATGAGGAAGTGAGTTAAGCCACTCCATCTACATGGTTAGGGATTGAGATCTCCATCTCCCTCGACCATCCATCTCTATCTTTGGACCTCTCAGTGGTGTTGGAGTTTTAGACTGTGTTCTCGATCGACCGATGTTCTCGTCCTCAATCCCATATAGATAGGATGAGATCCATCTCTCTCCCATAAATTGGGGGAGAGGATAGGGGCACCATATATATTTTTGGGGGCACTAAGTTGAGGGTCCCCTATCTTATCTCGTGTCCACTCCCCCATTATATGATAGGCCTGAGATAGGGGTGCTTAACTCTATATGGAGCGTTTCATAGGACTTTCACGGGGCGATACCTATAGGGGATTAAAGTTTGGTGGATAGACACCTAGTTGGATAGAACACCCATCTCTGGACCGACCGAGAGACAAGGACGTGGGTTGTCGCCTGTGCTTTTGGATAATTCCGACCGACCTCGCCCGGAGTCGAGGAACACGGGCCACACTTGGCCATTGGATAGTTTATTCTTAGCCCTATCTCCATCTATATGGAATGGAATAGATAGAGGGGATCGTGAGCCATGGTTATTTAGTCTGGGTTGGTCGGAGCGGGGAGGGAGGGGACATATAGCCATATAGATATAGAGGGGCAGAGGGGGTGGATACCGATCCCTATCTATATATGGGGTAGGAGAGGCCCCGACCACCGGGAGATCGATCGTGTTCTCCTGCTCCTATATATCCATATCCACTTCGGACATTTGGATGGGAATGGTCCCATCCCATCCGATATAGATATAGAGGGTCAGGGCCAAAAAAACTTTGTATGGTTATCCCCATCTATCTAGTTGAGGTTGAGGCATGGGCTCGATCAAAGCTTTATGTTTGTGTCGCTCCTCATCTATATCATCGAGATCTTTTCCTTCGATCGGGTCCGAGCCTCCCTCCGCCACCCCCCAAACCCCTAGGGTGCAATAGTAATCCCAACTCTCTTGGTCGAGGAAACCCGGATGCCCTACCGATCTCTTCAAACTGTATTCACCCACACCCATTTCGGTGAGACGAGATATTTCTATTTTCCTATTTGCGCACACTTGACCTTCCTCATAGTGATAGTAGAATTACCATACTCATTTAGTACCCACTACACTAGGGTCCTCCCCTTTAAAACCACCTAGTCCCCTCTGGGAGCCCTTGACATATAGAGCTCCCTTCGGGGAGAGAGGAGGCCCGCCTCAATGCGAACTATCCTATATATCTAATTAATCTAGTCCAGGGCTCGCCCCCACCTCCTATAGTTATAGGGCTTCAACGACTATATATAGAGAATGCATAGTTGACATGGTAGGGGAATTCTCTATATGGAGTGACACCAACTAGATCTATATGGCAGGGCGTTGGGTTTTGTTTTCGAGCATCAAGTGGGTAAACCGGGCGATTGCCCATATATCTTTGATTTGTCGAATCTATATAGATATGGAGGGAAGATCGAATACTCTAGCCGATCAACGACCGGATAAATAAGATAGTTTCAGGGAGGTGGGCGACAACCCTCTCTGGTCGGGTTGGACCCATAGTGGCCCCCTAACCTTGCCCAACCACGCCCACCCCACTAGAACTATAAGATTAATTCCCCCTTCTCAATGTTCGATAGCCGGAGACGTAGAATTCGAATTCATGTTTGATCTGGGAATGGGGGAGGAGTCCATGGAGAGGGAGTCACACGTTCGATTGGGAGTGGCTAACTCCTAAAAGGTGAGGAACTCGACCTAGTGGTAAAGGCTTCTAGGATTCTTATGCGCACCCACCCGAGCCCTTTGTACTAGATGTATAGATTTGGAAACATAACATACAAACATATAGAATTCTCTTGTCCAATTGTTATCACATCACACACACATATATATGAGTAGAGGGAAAGTATATAGTTTTATCACGTATATGAGAACCTATAACCCGCTTGCAGTGTATGGTTGCCGACTATGGAGAGTCTCACATATATCTCGGCCGAGAGCACCATCGCCCATATATAGATAGCGGCTCGCCAACCGGAAACATTGATTTTTCGATCACATTATCAATCAGGAAACATTGCTTTTTCAGATCACATGAGGTATCAAGGCTTTATTCGTTGTGTGTATGAAGTATAAAGCCTTGGGCCTTGGTTGGTATGGGAAGAGTTGGTCTTAGTCTAAATCCCTAATCGGTGTGAGAAGGATCGGAAAAAGCAATGGACCCGAGGGTAGAGTGCCCTTGGCCGAGGAAGTTTCTCCCCCTCCCCCTATAGATCTGTATGGCTATCACAATTTATGTATATATATAGGGTTCCTCGTCCCGCTCTCATATACGTCGTTATCTACTCATCACCCTTTCTCATGCCCATAGATCTAGAGGGGCCCCGGAACGCCGCCATATTACCAAGGAACTGGATAGATTACTATCACTCTTCCATTGTCTTCGCGTTGTCGTTGTCGTTGTCTGTGAAGATAGAGATATAGGGTAGGGCCCTCTCTATAAAACTTGTCGGGAATACCCCGGCCCCTAGTTCTCTATAGATCCTCCCAAGCAGCCCCGATTGCCCAATTTGTCTATATGGGGGTCTTGAGTCCCTAATTTGATTCTATATAGGGGTTATGAACCCTTAATGGATCTAGGAGTCATAATTTTCAATAGTAGGGCAATCTCCAATCCTATCTGGAGCCGATCACTTTATGACCGCTCAATCCCTATAGAGAGTTGGGGGTGGGATAGCACAATATAGCATAAATTGGATGGGGATGGGGATAGATCCTCGACCTTGACTAGTATATAGTTGTTTGGGGTCAAGATAGGGCTCGCTATATATAGGGATCGGTATATATAGGGCTCGCTTTGATCTGCTGCCATATAGAATTAGAATTCTATTCTAGTAGAGGGCTCTCTCGTTGTCACATTGATACCGTAACCACGAGAGGTTAACGAGAGAACTATAGATAGCTGACCAACTTATAGAATCAAGTTGGGCGAACCTCCATATGGTGTAAATGAAGATTGTTTGGATGGTCATTTATTTCAAATTGCTATCGTACTATCCCAATATGAAAACATTGCAAATTATCTATCTATCATGTTCTTCCCAAAGGACATAAAATCAACTCGAGCGAAGGAGATTGAGATTGAAGGCTAGAACATTTCAGTTTGTAAATGGCCTTATGTGTAAGATGGGGCCCAACCATGTCTATTGAGATGTACTTAAAGAGGCACATGAAGGTTTGATTAAAGGCCACATGGGACTCGACACCATTGTAAGAAAAAGTGTTGCTTGCGGGGTTATGGTGGTTGACATTGCATCATGATGCAAAAGGATTGGGTGTTAGGATGTGACCTTGCCAAAGGAGTAGGATACCCCTTAAAAGGGATTTTATGCCCCTATTGTCATCTATGCCTCTAAGAGCTTTTTTGAAAGGCAAGGCAAAAAGACAAATTACTCGAACTATCGTGACCCATTAGGAAAAAAGACAAAGGCTTTTCTAATTTTAATGAAGTGACCCTTTTTGGAAAAATTAAAAATAAGTGGAAAGTTATAAAAGTAACGACAAGTATCTAAAGATATTGTACACCCAAGCCTAGGCCGCTTAGCAACACGCCCAAGAGGAAGAACACATTTGTTAATCATATAATTTCTCTTGAACAGATCACCTCTTATCCATAGTGGGTCACAATTATTAATAGTAGTCACAAAAAAATAAAAAGGATAATCTTCGTCTCAAAACTTATGCTTCAAAGGATGAGAATTTTGATTCAACAAATTAATAATTCTTTGGTCTTCCATTTCTTGTGCATCATTTTAAGTATTATTTTACTCAACATAACCAATATTGGGCATATATGGAGGTGATAGTTTTAATCACATGTTTGCAGTGGTTGATATTTCTTTGGTCAACAATATTGATTCACATGACACCTTGAGTATCTACATCAACATCTTATGAATGTTTCCATCAAGCTAGGCCATAATTAAATCTTTCACCTACAATGCAATGTTCTCATAAAATAAGGAAGAAGAAGAAGATGCATGCACGAACTTCGATTTGGTCCTCAAGTTTTGGGAACAAAGCTTCCCGAGGGAAAAAGCGTATTGTATGCCAAAAACAACCCATTTTTGTCATTATATTATAATATGTAAATGAGCTATCTCATTATAAAGCTCATAGTATATGTAGTGCCGGGTTTGAATAAGTAGCTTGCTCTACAAGCTACCTCTTAGAATGTTCTAGTTAATGGTAGTAGGTGGAAACCACTCTTCTTGTGAAACTATGGGTGGAATACCACTATGGTTTAGGTATCATAAGTTACTCATTTTATTATAAATAAGAGATTTACCCTCTCTATGTAATCAATCTATTTTCATATCAATATAATTTTGTGTTTATCACATTTTGATTTGAAGAAGTTTTCATTATTACCTTATATTTACAAGTACAATCCACTTATTTATGAAACTTAATTCCAATAAAGGGTTTGGGGATTTTATCAATGACATGGTTATAGATGAGGAGAATAACAACTTGATGCAGGGGAACAATTCATTGGCCCCATTGGATCTCCAAAATAGAGGTAGGAGGATGAAAAAGGAATGCTAACCCAGTACTGATGCCTGAAGTGATTGAAAAACACCTAATGGCGACCTTTGACAGTCTGGTAGCGTCCATCCAGCGTGATATACTTCGTTATCAGTCTATCCACTTCATTGAAACGTTTGGGAAGGGAATCTCTTAGAAAACCACTTTGTTAAGGGGTTAACTGCTCGCCCTCCTGGAGAAATTTGTGTTCCTCTTCTTCTTTGTTGCAATTGTTCTTTTGAAACTTAATTCTATCCTTGCTAACACCTATGACCATGGTAATCAGCTCTTCAGAGATTTCTATGCCCAAGCCTTTGATGGAAACCCATCTCTTCTTCCAACTTTTGGCGAACTCCAGCGAGATATGGGGATCATATCCTTAGATTCTTTCCATAAAATTGGAAAGGCCTCCGGTCTGCAAAATACTCCATAGGATTATGTCCTCTTTCTAAGATTTGTTAAGGATCTGTTCAACTCTCATTATGATATGCCAAGGGATTCACATCTTCGTATGGTATACTTTATGTTCCGGCTTCCTCACATTCCGACATGAATGCTACACCACATGCCTGCCCCCAACGTGTGCTGCATACGGCTGTGCACACTTTCTTAATATTGCCGAACTGTATGACCCTCTCTTTGTCTACCATACACTCCCTTAGGCTTCTGTAAGCCTTTGTGTACTGTACGTTACCCGCAGCATGCACTGCACATAGTCATCATATGCTTCTGGTTATACGCCGCATCACAGCCTAAATCTGATTCTTGCACAGTCGTACACCCTTTTTAATGTGCCATACGCTTCTTTTATTGTGCTGTATGCTCTGATTGTGACTAGTGCTGCAACGGGCAGCTCTCTAACTGCATCTTTACCATGTCTTATGCCCCTTTGTCCATTACACAAATTTTCTTGCATGAGAATCTGCTGAATTTTTTTCATTCCTATTTCCAGAAGTACAAAGCAGAACAAGAGAAGAACATGCATTGGCAAGAGGTTACTTGGATTAATCTGATGTTAGAAAATGGCTCGGTGGAAAGGATCACTTTTTATAGGGTTTTGGATAAATGTCATAGATCCAAAGGGCCAAAAAAATTCCTTGAAATTGTAGGAATAGGCTTCAGCAAATTGTTCATAGCTGCAAATTTTGGGTTTGTAGCAGTTGTCCTGGCTGAAGGAAATAAGCACCCTCCAACTACATGTTCTACATCTTCTTCAGTTTGGCCAAAAATATGGAAGATGGATTTGGATAAGGCATTTGAAAAATTCAGCTTTACTTGGGAAGGCTGCATTACTCCATAGCCATCAACAGCCACAACTTCAAGGATGATTGAGACTTCCATACGGTGAGCCAGTACCAGTTTGAAGCAGGCAGAAAGAAAAGGGAACAAAAACAGAAAATTTGTGAGCCAACACAACCAAGGATCAAACAAAAGTGTTGCCTACACCTGAAATACCGTGTTGGGAAAGTTTTCTTGCCACAGAATCTTGAACACGGTGAGAAAATAAACATGATAACAAGTTGAAGGTGGCATTACAAACCGCGGGTGTGGATAGAATTCTGTAGATGCCGTACATTAGTGCAAGGGACTTTGAGCTGTATTTAGTTTGAATGATCTCTAATTAGGACTGGGGCAGCGGGGTTCATTCATGAGATATAAGGAGGTCAAGATCACCTACACGACCGAAGATTTTACATTAGGTATTTGAAGCACTCTCTCATGGACAATCGGTTAGTAAGCCTACAGGTTTCACATGACCAAAATGATTATGTTGTCTAGACATTGTGCAGGCCTAACTTGACTACTACAGAGTTAGCTCGCATGTGGGCCAACAGATATCAAGGCAGCCAATTCTTCATGGAACTTGTGCATAGCTTGGTTGAATCTTTCCTCTGCTTAACACAATCCGTTGACGACAAAGTTTCCATAATTTGATCCATGATGAATCTAAGGTTGTTTTGCAACCGTTAGTTCTTATGCCTAAGGTATTTATTTTCTTTGAAGAGTAAGTGGTGCTCATAATGGGATGCAGAAAGCAGATTTTCATCTTGGAGTTGATAACAAAGTATGGACTTTGAATGGATCAAAATTTTTTTTTGAGGGAGCCACCTTATTGATTTCCCAAGGAAATGATGATGGTATTGGCTCCAGATTGATAGACATTGTGTCATTCCCATACAAAAGGTTGATTGAACAAAACATAACACACTTCTAGCAGTGATATGTCATAGATTGCCTCATTTTGAAATGTCTTGATTGTGTATGGGAGGCAGAGTTGTCGTCCAAAAGTATAACTCTACTGAGATTCACCCAACCAATTGTATATTGTTGAGGGTGGTCTCATTGGTAGAGTCAACCTTGTAATGACTACCTCTGAAATTAGGTTCTTTTGTATGCCACTGTCCACAATGATGTGTATATATGTTTCCTTCACAATGAAGTGTAGATATCTTTCCTTCATAGTGAAGTAAAGAGACAATTTACCTCCTTTGGATTTGAGGGTTAACTTCGTGTCGTGACAATGATAAAATAAGAATTGACCTTTTTGATTTGATTTACCTTGTCGAACATGGACAATAGTGTTGGTGCAGGGGCTGGTTTTGGAGTTGGTGCTTGTGTTGGGCCCTATATCTCTGCCAAAGTGCTTGTTTAGTCCAACATTCTTCTTTCGAGTGCCATTTTACCTTCTAGACGTTGTACCATCTTCCTATGTCCTTTTGTGGGCTCTTATACAGGGAAGCCTTCTTTGAATGAGGCTTTGACTCAAGGTATTGGACAATCTTTTTACTGCCAGACTTGATGCCATTGTTGGGAATATTTTCCTTCCTACCTGTCTGTTCAAATTTTTCTTCAATCTTGATCACATACTAGTAGGATCCTCATAGTGTCCAACCTTCAGAAATTCCATTTCTTCTTGAATGTATAATTGTAAGCTTTTGCAACATTTGAGGACTCTGCCTGTAACTATCATGTATACTAACTTTTGACGATAAGGCATGGAATGTATTGGTGTAATCTTGCACCGTCTTTTCTCAAACATGATGCAATTGCTATGAATTTTTGTACTAGCCATCATACTTCTTCACAGGCTAGTACTCCTCTCTAATGGCTTCTACAAAGTTTGTCCAAGTTTTGATCAGAATATTTTTTTGGTCAAGTCTTAATTCATCTTCGTCTTCATCTTTCACTTGGCTCTTTTGAAGACTATGATTCCCACCATTTTGTGGTGTGGGAAGCAACATTTAAAATTGCAAATGTTATATTTTCATTGCTAGAAAAATTATTCGTGGAGAATTATGATTCCAATTATTCCAACGATTTGTGTACTTTGTCTCATTGGGTGTAATTGAGAACCTTCTTGTTAGCACGAGGTTATCCCTCTCTTGATGTCAGGTTGGGGAGGGCCTCAGACACTTATCCAATGAGAGGAGAATCTTGACCTAATTAAAGAAAGTCAATAGCATAAAAATTCTCACCGTGCTCTCATCCGAGTGATCATTTGTTGTTCAAGGCATCCTTAATTGGGAGAGAGCATGGCTTCAAACCATGTTACCATGTTCGAAAAGTTTGGATAGTTTGAAAGGGAAAAAGTTCGAAAGTTCGGAATTTTTTAAAAGATTCGGTTCAGTTTGGTTTAGAAAATTAACAAATATAAAATATATATAAATAAATACTATACATATATGATGATATTTGAAAAGAAAAACCAATTACACATAATAATAAATAAATATATTATCTACAGAGTTTTTCCTTTACGTGCTTAGGTATTAGTGTTTCTTGTTTCGTTTTTGTTTTGTGTTGAAGTTCTTTTAATTTAAATGCTTTAATTTTTTAATTAAAAAAATGTTCGATTGAACTTGTTCGGTAAGTTTGGTCAGACCAAAAAGTACAGTTCGAACAAAATTTTCACTAAGTTCGTAAGAACATGGTAACTATACTTCAAACAAAGGGGTTTCAAAACTCATTTGTATCTTAATGGGAGTTAGACCTAAAGGGTTAGATTGACGAAGGGGTGGATGTTCTGGGCATGGCTTGGGAAAGGATATTGGCAAACTGTTCGTCAACTTCCCCTCTACATCTGAAGGGATTTTTCGAGTAGTTATCCATCTAAGATAATTTGAACGAACATGGATGATAATTTGAAGTGTCGTGTGTTTCCACTCGGTGCTTCTTGTACTCAATTTAGGTAGATGGGACATACAAGCATGAAAACCTGTTCTGATATCACTGATTTAGTTTTCATTGGCAATGCGTGCTAGAGACTGTAACAAAAATAATTATCATACTAGTTGTAGTGATAGGCTTAGCTATAAATTTACTTTATGACTTTAGTTAGCTTTATCAAATAATTTAAATATGACATAATGTTCACATAAGTCATTTTCAGTTTAGGTTTTGTGTCACCCAAGTTTTAGGTTAAGGTTCACATAAGTCGTTTTAGGTTTAGGTTTTGTGTCACCCAAGTTTTAGGGTTTATATTATTACTTTCGTATAAAGAGACAATTTCTCTTATTAAACACACCCAAGAAGTATTTCTCTCATTCAAGTTCTCACTTGTGTTCTTGGCTGGCTTCTTTGCACGTTCGACTTTTTTTAATATGCTAATCAAGACACATTGAGAAGTCGGGAAGTAGCAGGTGAAGGCATGGCGACTGCTTAGATCAGTGACAGACCAAGGGGTTGCTTAGATCAATGACGGACCAAGGGACTGCTCAGATCAGCGATGGAGCAACGGACTGCTTATAATATGCATCAAGAAACTGAAAGGGCATTTGAGGAAAGAAAGCGATTTTTTTTTTTTTTCTTTTGGTTTAAACCGAGATCCTTTTTTTTTTAATTTAAAGAAAATTAAGAAGAATTGAGCCCCAAAGGACTGTACAGAACAGCAGAGAACAGCCATACAGAATCTATAATGTCGTATGGAATTGCATGGAATTGTACAGAATGGTGATTTTCAGTTTTTTTCTGAAATTTCCAGATTGCAGTTTTTCAACGTTTTTTTAGTGATTTCTCCGAATTTTCAGTGTTCTACAATTATTTTAGTGTTCCACAATTCATCAGTTTTTAGAAAAATATTTTTCTTTTCTCATGTAACACAGACTTTTGACAGTAAGTCTATTTCAGCAGTAAATTTAATTATTTTTAGCAGCAGATAGGTTGAAATGTTTTTGCTAAAAGAAGAAAAAGTTGCTAGCTTATCTAGTATAATTTGGAAGATAAACTGAAGTGCTTTTAAGAATTATAATCCCTGGAAACAACAAATTTCACCTCTTGTTTAGTACAGCTGTTTGGATGGGTTGTGTTGGGGAATGAAACATGACGAACAACAACAATAAATGTTCAAAAAAAGTTTGATCGGTGGAATAGAGAACAATGATTCTGATAAAACTCTTTGTGATTGATGAAATGCTACCACAAGTGCAACTGAAGATGATGCTTTAGCTATTTGGAAGCGATTGAAGGAGTTGCATGAAACTTTAGATGAGCCTTCTTGAATTTATTGTTTTCATCCAGAATTGATGAAACGAATCTTTACAAGACTATTTAGTAAAAATCATAGCTACCTAAGTCTTAAGGACGAAGTTTTCTGGGATGACAAAAATTGCCCAATTTTGGGGATGCCTATTAAAATTATATATAAAAATTAATATTTAAATATTTCAACTTTATTCAATGATATTCGGGATTTAAACTTTATTTAATGTATTTAAGGTACTTCAAGATTATAATTCAATGTTTTTGGTAAAAATAACAACTTTTTAAAAGTAAAAACATCAAAAACTTTTGCAAGAGTTAAAAAGATTGGATACCTCCCTTCCAAGTACCCAAGTCCCCGAAATGTTTGGGAAGTCACCAAAATCTAGGGGATGCATCCCCGCATAACATTGGTAAAGATTAAGGATATTAGAGAACAATTAAACATAGTTATCTAAGACTACGAGACGAGGGGTGGGGTTTTTGGGATGACAAAAATTCCCTGATTTCGAGGACATCTATTGAAATAATATATCAAAATTAAAAATTAAAAATTTGCAATGGGCTCCTATCCCTAGAGGAAATGAAAGTTTAAAATTTTAGCACAAGAGCCAACAATGTTACCAAAGGGCATGCAACATCTCCTATATTTGGTCTGCAATTAAATAGGGTTGTAATAGGCTTTCGATTTGAGCGTTTATTATGTCACTTATATGATTATATCCCCAAATTAAAGAAATAGTTTTTGGAACAACAAAGGCCATGCAACCTAAATGAATAGCCATCCATAGACCAAAAACCGGCCAAGGAAACCAAACAACACTAAAAACTTAAATACTAAGTCAGTCTCTAGGACATCCTAATATACTGGCCATTATCTTTCAAAAAGAGGTAGAGAGACTTGCACAACAAAACTTTGAAATTGAAGAAATCCTAAAAATTATGCATATGAATTTATAGATGCTATTGCTATGTATAAGAAAGGCTTTTACATGTAAAATAACAACAATCTCTCGTTAGAAGAGCATCTTTTGGAACCTACATAAAACGGAAAAAATCTGTTTCTTGGGAAGGTGACTTTGGATGGGAAAAGGATTTACATCTAGTATCACCACAGAGTACTAGTTTTCATTTTTCCCTTTCCGAAGTCATAATTTTAATGATTTTAATCTTTTCTAAATGTTTTTAAAATTTTTTTTTGGGGCCTATTTTACGATGGGGATTGACGTCCTTGAGACTCCCTTTGACTGTCCCAGGATGTTGCGGCGTCCTTGTTGTTGTTCGTGAGGTCTTGAAGCACTTAGAATGTTCCACAAAGTTGGGGATGTCCCTGGACATTCCTTCCATTTTTGCATTTTGGAGATATGCAAAGGGGACATTTCGTGACCATCCCTAAGCATCCGAAATGTCCTGAATGTTTGGGACGACTTGGAGATGCGTCCCCACATAACACTTAATTAAATGCTACTGCACTGAAAATGGAAGAATACATGGTGGTATTCACTCTCAAGAGATCACCACCTTTGTTTGACCATTTTATCGAAACTTTAAATATTACTAATATTGACGTTGACTTGAAGTTTGAAAGATTGAGCACTAAAATCTTGCTGTAAGATAGGTGGAAAAATTAATAATCAAATATTTTAACTTTACTCAATGAGATTTAGGATTTTCATTTAAACTGTATTTAATGTATTTTTAGGTACTTTCAAGATTATAATTCAATGTTTTTGCTAAAATTAACAACTTAAAAAAGTAAAAACATGGTAATAAAACCTAAATGTTAAAATAAAACCTAAACTAAAAAAATATAAACTAAAATTGTAATTTATATATATTAAAAAGCTAAAATACTAAAGTTAAATATATTCACAAATCTTCTACTCCTTGCGATGGAAGGTTAATTCATATAAGGGGATAGCACTCAATGTCGACACGAGCCTGGAAAGGCCCTTTCCGCTGGTCAATGCCCCTTCTGCTGGTATCAACGAAAAACATAAGCTTGGAACAGAACGGAAAACACAAGCTCAGAATGGAACGAAGAACACAGGCTCGAAATGGAACGGAAAACAGATTCACGACTGTAAACTGCAATAAAAAGATTCGTGACTGCAAACACAGGCTTCAACTGTAAAAACCCTAGAAGACCACAATTTCAATGATATGGGATTTTTTTTTCGTAGACGGTAATTAAAATTGTGAATTTCAATGAATTTTATGTGACAGCTTGAGATTCGACGAATTTCACATTTTCCCTTAAAAATCGGTGAATGCGGCGACTAAGATGCTAGCACATCTTCTACTGACTCTGTGTTTTTTTGTGGTGGGAAGAATTCAGAAAATAAGGAAAATGAAATGTGTAGATAACCATATTAGGTGGAAATCTGGTCTTAATGTCTATTATGTTTCAGGAATGGAAAAGAATCTCTTTTTCCTGTAAGTGAGATTATGAAGTACAGCTCCCACTTACATGTGATTCTCAGCAACCAAAAATGGCATATTGTTGATACGGTCAGCGAGAAGATACACTTGGCTAAAACAGACACTTAGGGCATGGTACATCAAAATTGACAGGTATTTGAGAGAACAAGTTTTCCAAAATTCCTTTGAATGGTGATGTGGTGATTATAGTGATCTATGTTGACATCATCATCATAGGTAGTGAGGTTGGAGCAATTGACAAGGTTAAATCAGATTTATGTTCTGCTTTTGACATGAAAGATTTAGGCCTCCTACATTATTGCTTAGATGTAGAAGTTTGGTCACTAATTAACAAATATGCAATTTTTTTCTAGATAGATTAGGACTGTAGATTGTAAAACCGCATCTACACCTATGGGCTGAAACTTTCAGCCAAGACTGATTCAAAAGCAGTAAATGAATCAGTCTACAAGCAACTAGTTGGCAGTTTGATCTATCTTACAACCACTAGGCCTGACTTGAGCTATGCAGTCAGCTACATCTCCTGATTTATGACAGCTCCAAAAGCAGAACATTGGACAGCAGCAAAGAGGGTGCTAAGATATGTGAAGGGAACATCAGACTTTGGCATTCTATATGGTAAAAGTAAGGAGATTTGGCTGTGTGGATATTCAGACTTGGATTGGGCAGGACCCGTGGATGAAATCTACAGTAGGTTATGCATTTAATCTTGGAACAAGAGCAATTTCTTGGTTCAACAAGAAACATGTGATTTTAATTATAAATATGTATATAAATTATAAATTTAAAGAAGCATTTGCATACTTATTGAAATTTAATACTCATACATTGCATACTTATTGAAATTTAATACTCATACAACTTAAAATCATTCATAGAACATGAAAACAAATTTGAAATTTCCAATACTTTGAGAATTGAGACTTGAGTTTGTATTGATTCATAATGTTCAAAACATAATAGTTAATAACATAATACATTCAAGTTCAAGTTCTCAACTTCTAGAGCATATCATCTTGATCTAGATGATCGTCAAAATCATCTTCATGGATGGCACTTGCAATTCCACTCCCACTAGCTCCACTTTCGAACCCTTGTGAAGGGCTCCCTGGAAGTTCATCATCAACGCCAAGAAGTGAAACATTGGACAAACAAGCAAGCAAGAAGCTTCAAAGTCCGTGTTTTTAGGTTGGAGGTCCCAAAGCTTGTTAGGACCACTAGTATACTCTTTCGTCCTTGTGTGTTAAGAGGCGCAAGTTGAATGAACGTATACTAGATCTTCAACCTTCTTCGATGCCAACATGGTGCATTTGGCTGAGTGGATGAAGCCATAAGTACTCCAGTTGCGCTCTGCAGAAGAATTACTAGCCACCTATCACAAAAACAAAGTATTATTAATATAAAAAAAGAATGATATCATTTTGAATTTTAATTCTTAATTGGTAATTAAAATATCAAATAACAAGTTACAAACTTTATACCTGTGAGAGCAATTTGATCGCAACTGGTCGTAGGTACTTGGCATCATGGCCATGTACAATCCACCACATGATTGGATCCGAGTTGTGTTTGTCACAAAGAGCCTCTATCTCTCCCATGCTACCTTGTCCATTTACAAACATCGACATCTCCTGGCGGACTGCACTAGATATAGTTGGATCAGAAACAACCTCTTGAATGCTGCCCTCGTCCCATTTGCAACCTCATGGTCATCATATGGTCGCTGCCTACCAGCTCTCCCAACTATTTCACTGCTGTAATATTTGGGATTTAAAGCATAAGCAAGGAGATGCAATGGGGTGGTCATTTTGTTCCACCTTTTCACGACCACATTTTTAACTTCATTGTAAAAGTTTTCCTCAGGGTCCTGCTCTTTGGCTTGTATGATTTCTTTGATTTTTTCAAGCATGGAGTCAATGCCATCATATATTTCTCCAATGCAAGCATTATCTTTGTCTACAAATCGTATCATACTTAGAATAGGCTCCGTGAAACTCAACAAATATTCAACTTTTCCCCACCAATCATCATCAAGGATCCATGATTTTATCCTTTGGGCTCTCTCTGTGTTAGCTTGCCTCTAGACTGTCCAAACATTATCAATCACCATGCCACCCAAAGCACGTCTCACCTTCACAAGTCGTCTCAAGACGAGTGTGTGAGAGGCAAACCTAGTCTCACCAACCTATTAAAAAGAATGGAAACAATTCAATAACAACACAAATTGAAATTGATTTAAAATCAAATATTAAATTTAAAATGAAAAATTTAAAACTTAAAAATAAAAAGTAAAACTTATAAGTTATGGCTCATGAGTTGTTCCTTTACCTTCAACAACTCCAACTTTGAGAATCTTCTGAATATGGCTTGAGACATGTGATGGTTGGTGACAAACATCTGAATCTCGTTTGCCTTCGTGTAGATTTGCTCAATCCATGCAATTTTCCCAATCTTCTGCAACATTAGATTCAGGGAGTGTATTGCACATGGTGTCCAAAATATGTGCTCATACCTACCCTCTACTATCAACCCTGCTGCCTTGCAATTTTTGGCATTGTCCGATGACTTGGACAACGTTCATGGGCCCACTGACTCAATAGCCTCAATGAGAATATTTGCAATGAATTGGGCATCTTTTACTTCCCCCTCACAATCAATAGCCTTCAGAAACATTGGCCCTTTAGGGCATACTGCAATAATGTTGATGAGAGGTTTGTTTCTGGAGTCTTTCCATCCATCTGAGATAATAGAGACTCCTGATTCAGTCCAAGAATCTCTAATTGGTTGTAGAGATGTATGTATGTGTTGCACTTCTTTTGCCAAAAGAGAAGTGCGAACCTTATTATAGTTGGGGCTTGTATACCTCGTGGTGCCTCACTAATGCCTCTCACCATCTGCTGCCAATAAGGTGACCTCAAGACATTGAATGGTAGCCCACATGCAAATATACACCGAGCCACCAATTCATCTGCAATTTCTCTCTTCTCAATGTTAAATGCTTTTTCTAATGGCCCTTTTGTTCTCTTGCTTGATGGCCCTGGGGTATCTTCATCAAAAGGGGAATCAACTGGAACAGTTTCAACATGAGTCTCAATGAAAGGATGAAATGATGGTGTTGGTGGTTTTCCCATAGTCCTCTGTTGTAAAGAAATGGTTCTAGAGCGAGCTCTTGCTACTTCAAAGTTTGCATCTTCTTGCTCTTTTAGGTACATGGCTATTGTTTTCTTTTCCACCTTCTTACACGGTCTAATACATCCCCGATACCCTAGTTAGATGAGCTCTCAAATGGGTATATGAGGATTTAAATGTGGTGGCACAATGGGGGCACGTCCAAACACGACACCACCACCGACAACGAGCTCTACCACTTCCACATGCCTCCATAAAGGAGAATGAGGATCCATTTTCACTGCCATACCACTCAAACATTTCCTCCCTCTTGCCCCACTGAAGCTGAACTGGATGCCATGATTGTAGGTTTAATTTGTTTTAACCTACAATAAGAGATATTTTTAAAACATTGCTAAATAATTTAATTAAAAACAACAAATACAAATTAGAAAATTAATTTGTTAACCCATACATGTCAATCTCTGATTCTGATCACCAAGTTCGCCATAAATGGTGCGAGGTGAGAGCATACACAGAGGGTAGACGTTTAAATTTTTAACAAATTCAATTTAAAACTTTAAAATAAAAAAAACGAATACATAACTAATTAAAAAATTAAACAATTAGCCTACACGTCAATCTCTGATTCTGATCACCAAGTTCGCCATAAATGGTGCGAGGTGAGAGCATACACAGAGGGTAGACGTTTAATTAAATAAAACTTCAATATTAAACTTTAAATACGAAAAAATTAATTAATATATTATATTTTAAAAACCGTAAAATAAATAAATATTAAAAACAAATTTAGATCATGATCAATGATGTGTTTGAAACACATCATTCATGATATTGATCATTGATCATATTCATATACAAAACATTGCTCAAAAGATTTAAAAAAAAAAAATGCCTGAATGCATGAAAAATACCTGGAAAAATCCTCCTTGTTGTTTGTAGACTTGCTTCTCCTCTTCTCTCTTTCTCCTTCAAGCTCAATCACTCTTTCCTTCAAGCTCTCTTTCTCTCCTCCAAGCTCTCTCTTTCTCCTTCAACCTCTCTTTCTCTCCTTCAAGCTCAATATTAGCAAAATAGCAAACAATGAGTGTGTGAATAAAGTAGAGGGATTGGGTGTATAAATAGGTGTTTGGGGGTCTTTTAGGTTAGAACACTTTGTAGAAGATGGAGAAGTTGAGCTGCAAAATTGTCCAGGTGTAGGACTAGACTACAAACATTGTCACTAAGTCTCTTGGCTGAGATAAATTTGTATTAGAATGACCATTAAGGGAAGATGTTAGAGTTTGTAACGTAAAGTTATAATGGTCATACTAGTCTTTGTGATAGGCTTAGCAATAAAGTCACTTTATGACTTTAGTTTGATTTATTAAATAATGTAAACACGACTTCAGTCATATAAGGCTTAGGGTTTGTGTCACCCAAATACTAGGGTTTAAGTTTTTGCTTTCCTATAAAGAGATGGTTCTTATCTCATTAATACATCCAATAAGTATTTCTCTCTCCCAACTTCTCGGTTGTGTTCTTGTTTTGCTTGGTTTCTTTGTGTTATGTTTTCTTAATAATGTGGTTGAATACATACTAAATTGTAAGGACTTAATGTGTTTGGATAGCAATAAACCGAGTCAAAGGAAATGAACCCAACAAATACATATGATAAATCAAAGTTTGTTTTACAGATGAGAGATTTTACAAGAAGTTAGCAATCTGTGAGAAGAGATGCCAAGATACAACAATTGGATGACGATTCCTTTATAGCTAGATTTAGAAGGAAATGAAATGTCTAAAAATCGGAAGAGAAGCAATTCACTCGAACTTGAGAAGCATTTTTGAGAAAAGTTTTCCCTAAATACTATCCGGTATTAAAAAGTATTCCATTGACAAAAGCATTCAATATATAGAATTAACTACAAAATCCATAAAATAGACTCTTGTTTTTGAAACCATGTGAAAAGAACCCCCACTCCCCCTCGCCCTCTTCTCCCGCCCGCCCCGACCCCCAAGGAGTTGAGAGGATGTGTTGCAACATGAAGAAATGGTTGCTTTCTCATTAATACATGTAAGAAGTATTTCTCTCTCAACTTCTCACTTCGCTCATGTTTGGTTTCTTTGTGTGTTAATAAAGTAACATCCATGTACATTGTTCAAATTTTCTACACAATGTGTATTGTCATATTACAATGTGTATATTGAAGGAATTTTTCTTAATAATGGGATCAAGGAAATGAACTCAACAAAATACATATGATGTTGCAGATGTAAATGAAAGTTTTATTACAAATGAGATTATTTTACAAGAAGATAGCAATCTCTGAGAAGAGATGTGAAGCTACAACATTTGGATATCAATTCCTTTATAGCTAGATATCAAGGAAATGGAATTTCTAAAAATAGGAAGAGAAGTGATTCACCCCGAATTTGAGAAGCATTTTTGAGAAAAGTTTGCCATAAATACTATTTTGTAATTCAAAAAGTATTCCATTGACAAAAACATTTAATATATAGACTTTGGAACTACAAAGAACATTGAATAGACTCTATTTTTAAAGAATTTTAAAAGCATTCTCTCCCCCGCCCTGGGAGTTGAGAACTTGAGAGGATGCAATGCAACATGAAACTCATCAAAATATAAAATTCCAGTTTTCACAAATCTACGAATTTTCTAGATTTTTCATATTTTGCAATGTTTGTGCCTTTTGGAGTGTGTGTTTTTATGGGGGGGGTAAATTTTTGTCAAACATATTTTACATACGTATATCATGTTGTTCATGTCCTAAGCTTTTTGACACATTAAACGATCTTAAATTCCGATCACTGGTGAAGAAGTTATGGCCCCATCAAGGTGACGTACTAGTTTTTCAAGAAATTTTCAAAATTTTGCCACAAACTACATCCTGGATCATCAGTAATAACTCATGGTAGTGCTTGTATTCCCTTTTCCCCACTATACCTATTGTGCAATTGTGTTTGTATACTTTTGGTGCAAGTAAGACGCCAATCAATTAATCATATTACTTGAAACCTAGAGAGATTAGAAATGCTTTAAATTACAGAGAAATAAATAGGTTGAGTTCTTACTCACAATGTTTTGAAGGCCTTTTTGAAAGAATAAAGTTGAGGTTTTACTAGTGTTACACAGTACTCATCCCCCCCTTTTCCACGTCCGAGACATCCTGGGACTTGGGACGGGGACATGACGCTTCTCCGCCGTCCCGCTTTTCCAGAAAAAAGGGGGACGTCCCCCAAAAACATGGAACACACTCGGACGCCTCTCGGGTGTAAGGAGTCGTTGGGGACGTCGTGATGTCCCCGGATGTCGCGAGACTTCACGACGTCTTCTACGACCACTGTCGCTTTTCCAACTTATAACCCAAGAAAATTACGGTTTTTTAATACTTTTTTAATATTTTTACTTTTAATACATTCTAATAAAAAAGAACATGCCCTAACCCTAAAAGCAACAAAAAAACTTATAAAAAGAACATTTCACACTCATTGTAATCACACAAAGCAAAGACTCAAGAGCAAGAGTAAAAAAAAGAGAAGGAAAGAGCAAGGAGCAAGAGCAAGAGGTATGTACATACATTACAACCATTCTTTGCTTTTTAAATTTTTTTTTCCAAATGCAAAGTTAAAAGTGAAGGCATTGCATTTGCTTGTATTTTTTTTTACTATTTGGATTAGCAAGTGAGGGAATGAGATAAAGCATAAAGGGAGGGCATTTTTATTGCTTGTTTTTTTAAATTTTTAAATGTATTCATTGCTGTTTTTAAGTGTATTCATTGTTTTATTGTATTGTATAGTTATATTGTTTTATTTTTTAATTATTGCAACTTCAAAATGAGTTCAGATAGTGATTATCAAGTTGAATGTGAGGTTGAAATGGGTGATGAGATGGGTGTGCAAGGAGAAGGAACAGAATCAGAAACACCTAATACTGCTAGTTCACATGGGAGTGTGGACAAGTTCAGTTGCCCCTCCGCAATGTTGAAAAAGTATGCTAGGGGGCCTTTTGATAAGAAAAAACCTTTGAAACAATTTGGTCAAATTATGCAGGGTCCTAGATCAAACATTTCAGGGGCACTAAAATATGGAAATGCAACATATGCTCATTATCTTGGTCAAGCAACATTACTAGGTTGAATGCACATTTATTGCACATCCCGGGAAAGGTGTAGGCATGTGTGGACAACTATCACTTGAAGAGAGGTCAGAAATGGTGAGGCTGTATAATGGAGATATGGTGGAAAAAGCTCCAGAAGTTCGTGTGGCCGTCATGTTAGTGGCACTCGACACACGTAGTTTTGTGAGAATTAATACTTGGTAGCGTTGCAGGGTGCATCTTATGAGGTGTCTGAATTGGATGTTTTTGGTAGTAGTAGGGGAAGAGGAAGGTTGTGGCCTCTAATCTAGTTGTTGACATGTATGATACAAAGGCTAGAGAAGAGGCTGATGATGCCATTGGAAAATTCTTTTTTGCTACTGGCATTCCATTTCATGCTGCTCACTCTCCTTATTTCAAGGAGGCTATGGCTAAGGTAGCCAAAACAAGTGTGAGTTATGTGCCCCTAGGAGACACGAAGTTGAGAACCACAATCTTGGATAGGAACTATTCCAAGGTTAATTTATTGATGGAGGAAATCAGGTGCACATGGGTCTCTCACGGTTTGCAAACATCATCATGGATGGGTGGATAGATATTAGACACCACCCACTCATAAATATCATTATTTCATGTAGAGAGGGTCCTTACTTTTTGAGGGCAGTTGATTGTTCAGGAAAGAAGAAGGATGCAAAGTTCCAATTCACCATTTTGCGAGATGCCATTGAGGAGGTTGGCCCCGCCAATGTTGTGCAGGTTGTCACAAATGCAACTTATGTGTGCAGGGCAACAGGTAAACTTGTTGAGGCTCATTACCGACATATATTTTGGACCCCATGTTGTGTGCATGCCATGAACAATGCACTAAAAGATATTGGAAAAATTGATTGGGTCAAAAATGTAGTGGTTGATGCTAGAGATGTGCAGATGTTCATCTGTAACCACCATATGTCATTGGCACTCTTCCGTAGCTTTTTGAGGAAGGAATTCCTCAAGCCAGTGGACACACGTTTTGCATCATACTTTATTTTGCTGGATAGGATGGCTGAGTTGCAAGAATCATTACAATGTATGGTCATGACATCGAGTGGTCTAGGTGGGATGGGTCCAAGACAGAGCAAGGGAAGAAGGTGAAAACAATTGTGGTGAAAGAAACATTTTGGATAGATGTGAGATATATCACATCCATAATATCTCTAGTTTTTAGTGTGATAAAATATGGGGAATCTGAGAGCCCTAACCTTGGTGAGATATATGAATGCATTGATAGTATGCTTGGCCAAATGAAGGCGACTGTTCGGGCAAGGGACCCCACCTTTTAGTTCGACCATCACCATATTCAACCTATCATTGAGCGGAGATGAGAGAAGTTGAACTCTCCTTTACACTAAATCGAAAGTGGTATGTTGAGAGGCCCAACAGAGTTCTCCCAACAAATGATGAGGAAGTGAGGAAGGGTTTCTTGAAAGCCCTAAAAATAATTATAATGCAAAGGATGGTTCACGAGTCAGAACTGATTGGCTCAAGTTTGCTTATCTGGATGGCTACAAAAAATCAGCAAAAATAGACAGGACCACATTAGCACAAGAGAGTCTAGTTAGTTGGTGGCGATTGTATGGACTTGCAGGATTGCTACATACACTTGCTATTCGTCTTCTTTCTCAGGTTTCTAGTTCCTCTGCTTCTGAGAGGAATTGGTCAACATATGGGTGGATCCACTCTCTTAAGAGGAACAAACTTACCTCTAAGAGAGCAGAGAAACTTGTTCTTTGTACATAGTGCCTTGTGTCTCATGGATTGCAAGACACCTACGTACAAGGAGACCCTAACATTGCGGTGGGATGTGGATCTTGAGGATGCAAGGAAGATTGATGAAGATCAGGAGCAACGAGGATTGGTGATATCTCCTTTGCAGATGCAAATGATGCTGATACAAATACTTCTAGTGAGGAGGAGCGGTTCGCAAGTGTTCCTTCAGAGGGCTTTGATAGTGATTTTTGAGTTGTCACTTGTCATTTTGGTTATGTAATGTCATATAATGATATATGTACTTTTGAGTTATATGACTACGAGTTTATGACATAATATTTCATAGCATATGTAGGTGTACTCTTCTCATGTAGACTTGTTTTTAATTTTCAACTTTAGTCTTTCATTGTCATGTTGAAGTTTTGAACATTGCATTTTGGGCCTTGGCTTATGTGATGAATAATTGGATTAATCATTAATGGTTTCAATCTTCAAACTTTCAATTTTAAGTCTTAGTTTATTGAATTATTCATGTTATATTTGTAAAATTAATAAATTATATATATTTTTATATTTTTTTATTAGCCGCCCCCGCCATCCCCAAATTTTCAATTTTTGTTGCCGCCCCGAAACCCGTCCCAACGTCCCGTCGTCCCAGAGTCTTAGGTAACAATGGGTTTTACTAACTTAAAGGTTAACATTGCTATTAAATTATTAATTGATGCCATGACAAGATACTTTGTGAGAAGCTTAAACTTTATAAGTAATTGGCATGCTAAACATATTGTTGTTATCTCTCCTATATACTTTTTAGTTATTTACTGCTAAATATTAAATAATATGATGCATCCTTTCATTATGTTCATTTCCTTATATTTGATGATATAGCATTTTTTTGTCTACTCAAATAATTCTCTTTTTGAGAATATATCTCAGTGCCGATTTTTTCAGGAGCACAAATCCTTATTTTTGGTCGCAAGCCTCTTAAAGATTTTACTAATGCATCATTGTACTGATTGAACTTTTCTTCCCTAGGAAGCTGCAACAAAGGTGCAACCTTCTACTCGAAGGGAAGGATTTTCTGCAATCCCAAATGTTAAATGGGATGATGTAGGTGCTCTTGGTTCTCTGCGCAAGGATTTTGAACTTTATATTGTTAGGCGAATCAAGCACCCAGAGGAATATGAGGTATGATTGATATGAGTTTGGTCTTGCTCTGAATATGATACAGAAATTTCATTTGCTTCAAAATTTGTACCAAGGGACCTGATTGGATTGAGGTCGATTTTGTATATGGTGTAAAAGACTTGTTCAAGAGAAAGGAGTCATATTAATGTCCAGATAAGACTGGAATGATCAATAGGGAAAGCAAAAACAGCATAAATTATTGTGTTCTCTGAATACAACTCACCTAATGAATCAATCTTAGTTAGTTTCAATGGTGTCTCTGTGTGTGCCAGATAGAGAGAATATAACTCCTAAAAAAATTATTGTTGATAATTTAATTGCAGGCACTTGGAATGGATCTGGATAATGGATTTTTGCTTTATGGACCCCCGGGTTGTGGTAAAACTCTGGTTGCAAAGGCTGTAGCCAATGAAGCTGGTGCTAATTTTATACACATCAAGGTTTTTCTGTTTTCCTCTTATCTACTGTTATACTTAATTATTGCTCATTTAAATGTACAAGTCTTGTATGTTTGTCCTTCTGTGATTTTTAAGAGAACTAAAAAGAGGGGTTTTGGGTTCTTAGGAAATAGAGGGCATTGGTAGGCAGAAAATTAATAGTCCAAGTCAATCTGATATGTCTGTGAAAAATAAGGTTTATTCTTACCCAATCTTGAATTTGTGCATTTTGGATGTCTTTGAAGTGAATATTGCCTGGTATTTGGTGTTTGATCTTTGTTATGAGTGAGAACTTCTCTGGATTCTTAAATTGCTTATGAGATGCCTGATTAGAAATGCACTGTAGATGGATATTTTAGGCATTAACAAACTGATTTCTATTTAAATCACTGTTTAGCAATGAGCAATGGAGAAACTTAAAAGTATGTTAGAAAACAGATTTTTGTTTCTTTTATATATTTGAGACTCAGTCAGGTCCATTATCACACTTCTTTCAAAGTAAATACCAAAACATCATCTTAGTTTCCTTTTCATTTTTCTCAAGTATAGACTTCCAAGCAATGCTTGTGATATTTACAAGTTAAGTGCATGCCTGGGGAAAATTTACAATGAAGGGCAAGAACTCAATAGAAATTGCCAACAGATGATATGTTAATTCTGATAACATGCATTCTAGACCACTTTGAAATTGATTATTAGCACATAATGATAATCAAGAACCATATTTTCGGAATGTTGGACTTGAATATGAAAGAAATGCAACTTGTCAGAAGTACAAAAAAATCTCAAGTGAATATTTAGTGGACGCTCTTTGAATTAACTGTAATTCAACAAATACATATGAAAAGAAACCCATAACATCTGGAAAAGTACACCCAGTCAAAATTGAATATCATATTTTGGTGCCTTTACAAAATGATGCCTTTCTCCAGAGCATGAAATAATGGGGTGTCTTAGGATCCATCATCTTCATAAGATTTTTGGAGGAGGTCAGCATTGAACATATTTTCTTAGCTTCCAAAACGAAATAACATGGCACAATTTTTATAAATTGGAGCATTTTGTGTAGTGGAATTGATATGCTCTGTTCCTTGGGTCTAGTGCATTTACTAATTCCAAAATCAGATGTAAACTCTAGGAATAAGTTAATAACAATAAGATGAAAAACCTAACCAATAAAAGCGAACTCTGGTTTATAATGCAGAGGTCTTGCAATGCATTCTGAACATTCGTTTACTTGTGTAGGATTGTGCAACCATGAAACCACCTTTTGTACTCTGCATCATAATATATAGGTTTGCACCAACTTCTAAAGAATTATTTGTGATCAGTGAAGTACTGCGGACCTTCTAAACCAAACTGACAATGTCACACACAAATATGTACAAACACAAAATGTAACATATGCGTGCTTGCGCAATGTGCAAAACTTCGAAAACACTAGGCACAAACAATACTTGTGCAAATCTGACAAACAAATGTTACGTGTGGTGATGTGCTTGTTAGATTTAGCTTATTTTCATGTTTAATCATATTTTTGTTGATCAAGATTGCACATGAATGTGGATGCTCCTGCATTATACACTCCGGCTAAGAAAATTTGTGAGCATGGTGCTTGCACACATTGGCTAAGTGGTAGAACAACTGTTTCAACCTTCTAATAAGGTCTTGGCGTCACTGTGCGCCAACAAGTATTACCCGTCTTCCATTGTTAGCGGCAATTGGGTAAGAAGTCACCCTCCAAAAAATGCCTTTGATATTTGGCAACCCTGCCCGTCCTCTTTAGGCTGATTCCTTCCATCTGTGTGGGGTGTTTCTTTTCTTCTCCACTTCTCTTTCCTGCATGCAATGCTTTTGCGTATTGCATGTAGACAAAAATGTCCACTTCTCGTCCTTTTATACACTTGTGTCAGCGCACCATCTTCTTATGTTGTTGTGGATATTTCTTTTGTCATTCCGTCCTCTCCTTTCACGCAACTTCTTTGTATTTGCAGCACTCTGTTGTGTCACTGCACATGCTTTTCCTTCCCCATCCTGCATGATCAGGTCTTCTGTGTGTGGAACCATATGACTCTAGTGCTCTCCCTTGTCTTACTCCTCAGTGGTTACAGAATATGAACCTATCCATCCTTTCACATTCTTACTGTGTTTTCTTTTCCATCATACATCACTTGGTCAAACTGCCAAGGTCTCCCCAATAATACATGCCATACATCTATTGGTAAAAATGTTGTGCAAATCCTTTCTTGTGAAGCTGTCAATCTTTATCCCCACTTTGTATTGTTCTTGCACAATGTCTGCATGTCCATCCATTAACCATGTCACCTTGTAAGGGTATGGCTGTGTCTTTCACTCCAATCCTAACTTTTACACCATCTCTACAGACATGGGATTGTCTATATTCCCACTATTAAGTACACTAGTATGCAGCATTTTCCCCTAGTCTCCCATGTTGTGTGGAAAATAGGTTGCCTCTTTGGCCACAACTCTTCCCTTTCTCCTGCAACCTTTGAGACTGTCCTCATCACGAGTAACACCTCACCCTTCTCAGTTTCATCCATGTGATGTATGAACACCAAACTCTCTTCTTCAACTTGAGTGATGTGCACACTTGCATCCTTCGTCTTCTCACCATCTTTGCGCATATGTGAACACTCGAAAGCACGGTGTTCTACTCCACAACATCGAAAACATGTACCATTGAATCTTGTACCATGTCTACCTCTCGTAGAACTGGTTCTTTGTTTGTTGTTCTTGTGCATCACTGGTGCTTGCTTCCCCGGCTTGCTCTTGTGTTGTTTGTTCTCTACCACCCCCAAGCTTTCCTTTGTTCTTTGCTGTGTTTTTTATGTGCACCTACTTTTCTTCTACCCTCATGGCATATTAGTACACTTATTCCATTCTATGCATCCTTACAACACTTGATCTCATGTTGGATTACCCATCACAATCCATTGATGTATCTCACCACTTTCTCGTAATCCTACTCACTATGACTAGTTCGAATTGTGATCTTGTAGAACTCTATATACTCCTCCATACTCCAATAACCTTGTCACAAATTTTGCAACCTCTTCAACAAATCTAACTGGTAATCACCAAGAAAAAACATTCCTTTTAGTTTTGGAACCATTCTCTCCCATCAAGTAATTTGTCTTTACCCCATATAGTGCACTCCAATTGAATATCTTTCCACCACAACGCGACATGACCTCTTAGCTTGGTCTACACAATCTTCACTCTCTGCTTCTTCCTCAACTTCATCAAATTCAAGTACCCTTTCATCTTGGTGAGCCAATTAGTTAGTTCCTTTGCGTTCAATGTCCTCAAAAAGTAAAGAACTTCCATTTGTACTCCTCCGCCGATTTTAGACATAGCTTTCAATAGTCTTTCTTCTCCATCATCTAACTGATTTTATAGTAGAAATGGTTCTTTTGCGCCATATACATTCACTTCCTACATTTCCTTGTCAACATTGCTCACATCATCCTTTGGGAGGAATCCTCTTTTTCTATCTTCCCTCATTATAGTTTGTTTGGTATGCATGGTCCCGAACATTGCAATATCATTAAACCTTCCGACTATATTATTAGTCAACGTGTCTCCTCGCCCTACTCTTTTTGGAGGCATCTTATCTTTGTGGAACTAGATCTACTATTGCACTATTCTGCAAACCTACGCGAATCACACACTTGCTTTCCTTTGACCTCTATCCACCTGAAAAACATGGAGAACCTTTAAATCTTCACTTCCTATAGTTGTGCCTTGCTCTAATACCAAATGATGCAGTTGTGGTTAGGGCTCCTAGTGATGCAGTTTTGTCTTTAGCCAAGCCATCGACAAAATTACACAGCGGAATCTTAACATACTCACTTACAACAACAACGATGTATGTATTCAACAATAAGGGTACATCAACTAGAGACCGATCACCAACGATTCAATCTTACTTACACACACACTTTGCAACAAAATGTGTGGCTTATAATATTCAAACATCACATTGTTTCCACAATGACTCATTCCCTATAGTCCTTCCTCAGACCTGTGCATGGATTGGTAATTCAATACTCCTTGCAACTGCATGCTTAGACTATATCCCCTATATTTGGAATCAAATGCCTTCTACGAATGTAGTGTGTTTATATAGACACAATCAACTACTTACACAGAGTGTATTCCCCAATGCATCCTACCCATAAGCAATTAAATGCGTTACAAACATTAAATGGAAGATAAGGCCCAAAGGACCCATCTCATAGCTGAACTCGATGTAAATGCAAGTCAGCCCAACGAACACTACTTGAAATTTGGTAAATCTTTGTCTACTCTCACTCACGATCTTGATGCAACTACCTTAAGGATTCTGCCCTTTGTGCCATCAAGGACCTTGCGTGCTATAATGTGAGAAGATGCAATTCGTCACAAGAATACCTCATGTGGAAATCCAATGACTTTGTGGCTTCTCATATAGGTGTGTGTATCAGATGAGCCTTCCCTCTCAACATGGGCTCCTAGAAATGCTTTTTGTAATGCCGTACATGTTTGAAGGTTCCTGGTTCCGCGCCATAATTCCAGATGTTTGCGCAATTGTATTGATTCCGTGCCATTACTTACATGCATGCTTTGCGCCATACAAGGATGTGTGTATGCATAATGCGGAGGTGTGGTGATGCATTATGAACATCCTTTTACTTGCGCAAGACCCAACAACCATGAAACCGGTTTTTCTGCATTCTGGGATAATATATAGGTTTGTGCCAACTTGTGAAGAATTATTTGTGATTAGTTAATTACTGCAGACCTTTCTAAAACTAGACTGCACAGAAACGTCCCCCTTCGTACCAGGCTGGAAACGTTTCCGGCACCGGTATGCGGTACGGAAACACCGTGGGTATGTACCCACAGGTCCAGGGTATGCTTCGGGTACAGAAAACTGTACACAAGCCGTACCTGGGGCCTGTGGGTACGTACCTGCAGTGTACGCCATGAAAAAACGTTTTTTTTTTGTAACTAACAAAAAACACTTTTACTTAAAAATGATACCAAAAATGATGGTTCTTCCTTTGTGTATTAATTCAGGCTACACTTAGATTCCGAACCCCTCATTATCAATCCAGGAATGTAAGCTTGTGGAATAACTTAGATCAACATAAATAATTGAGATTTATTTTTTCCTTCTTTTATAATATAACTTTATCATCGAACGCGTATAACCTTCAACAATATATAAACTTGGAAAAGTTCAAATGCAACAACCTTCCAACTTTACAAAACAAAGAAATTGAAAAACTTAAATTAAATCTAGAAAAAAGAAACTGTTATCCAAGAATGGGTTTGGATTCTTGGAATACCCTTTGCCGGCATGGAGGTCCAACTGTTTGGTAAATCTTTGGCACCAATGCCAGGGCAGAGGCATAGAGAACACATAACAACACAATTTTAGAAGAATTGAGGACAATTTCTTATGGTTTCTAGGCTAGTTACATATTACAAGCGACAAACTTTAAATGTTTTTTTAATGTCCAATGAGACGTCTAACTCAAGCTTAATGCATTAATAATGAATTATCAAATCTATAATACAGTATGTTATTACCTATTATGTTTTGAAAATTATGAATCAATACAAACTCAAGTTTCAATTCTCAAAATATTGGAAATTTGTTTTCATGTTCTATGAATGATTTTAAGTTGTATGAGTATTAAATTTCAGTAAGTATGCAAATGCTTCTTTATAAATTATATATAAAACGTACCCAAAAGCATACCGTACCTGAGGTTTTTTAAAAATTTACCTTTTCAGCGTACCGAACCCGTACCTGTACCAAAACAGTCTAGTTCTAAACCAAACTGACAATGCTGTACACAAATATGTACAAACACAAAATGGAACATATACGTGCTTGCATGCTGCACAAAAGTGCTCAGAAACACCATACGCAAACAAGACTTGCGTACAATAGAGAAACAAAGATTATGTGTAATGTTGTGCTTGCTAAACTTAGCTTATATTTCTGTTCTATCATATTTTTGTGCGATTGCATGTGAACGTGAATGCTCTTGCATCATATTCTCTATCTTTCGCACATACTGCCTAATAGTTTTTGGACTTTGACAACTCTGCTGAGGGTAGAAAGGTGGTGAGAGGTTGGGTAGTTACATGAACTGAAGGCTGGGCAGGGGCATCTCACCGGACTTCTGTAAGCTGGAGTGATTCCCAAATGTCTGAGATTTGACATAGTGCATTGTAGGAGTAACAAGGTTCCTCAAAATAACATGGGGCCTTTCGAAATGGATGAACTTATTTTGTCGAGCTTATGTTATAATAGTTGCACCGCCTAATTAGGCAGCGGTAGTGATTTTGGATTTTGCTGTGGTGAAGGAGGTAATAACGTTTTAAGTTGTGGTTAATTTTTTTGCAATCATCATCAGATCACTTATTCAATGGCTACAGAACTGTGGGTTGGTAATGGGCATTGGTGGGCATGTATTATATATGTAATGTGTAAATGTTTGAAGGAGCACATGAAAAGTTGCTTTAGCACAATACCTTTTCGCATAATGCAGGGTCCAGAACTTTTAAACAAATATGTTGGAGAAAGTGAACTGGCAATCCGGACAATTTTTACTCGTGCGCGCACATGCTCCCCTTGCCTACTTTTCTTTGATGAGGTATTTAGTCTAAAATCTTTATCAATTTATCGGCATGCTGGCATTTGTAAGTATTTGTGGTGTAAAATGTGTAATGCTTTAATGTTCTGCATAATCTGCCTCTGCGCTTGAATTTCTGCCTTCTATTTGGTTTGAATAAAAGATGAAGTACAGTGCAATGCATAAATTTACTTGCTATTTTGCATGCAGATTGATGCCTTGACTACCAGACGAGGGAATGACGGTGGCTGGGTTGTAGAGCGTCTCCTGAATCAGGTATTTAATTACCTCCAAAGCATTTCTTCTCTTGTTTGAACTTTGAAGTTAAGCTTTTGAAACTGTTGTTGGGCTTAGTTCATGCTTCTCCTACTAGTCTCAAGCTGATTGCCCATGCTCAACACATCAGACACTCCTACATCGGCCTATTACCTACGTGAAACACTTAATGTGCTTAACCAAGGCATAGAGAGAGAGTACAGAGTCCTTGTAGCATGATGGCAAAAGGGATAACCTATTCCCACAAAGCACAATGAAACATCAAAGATTTACTAGCATCTCGATGAAACATCAATGCAGATTGACATTCTTCAAGTGAAATAGACACATAATATCAAGGACACAATACAGTGTACTCAGATCTGCCTTAATGGTCCTTTTATTCTTTATTTAGACCAGATACACCGTACATATGAGCATTTATACACATTTCAGCAGTGTTTGCTCAACTCTCTATCTTCTATATCTCTTTTCTCTATCTTTATGTCTCTCCTCTTTCCAACACCAGCAGGGGCGGGTTTATATAAGCACCACTCCTCCATGCCTTACATGACATGTGGGATCCTTATCCCCAAGATTGGTCTTATCCTGCAAATGTGGTCCAAGCCACTGGCACCCACACGTATCTTCAGTTGCTTCTCATGACTCATCCCTTTCTTGATTCATTGTTGTGATTCTTGGATCTGGAACAGCCATATCTATCTGGATAAGACCATTTGCTTGATTGTCTTCTGTACATGACCCATGTGCAAGTCTTCTCTCTTTGCCTTCTTATGCTTGTGTCTGTCCTCTGTGTGGTTCTTTTATGTGTGGTATCCTGCACAACTTCTGGCTGCATCCTTTCATACTTTTGTGCACTTTTTTTTTTTGATTAGATTACCTAGGAGAGGGCCCTAGCCCTTTGTGGCATCACCACTGGCCGTGGAACCATCTAAGGATGGAAGTTTTAAGCTCTCGGCTAGCCCATGGATTAAACCACATTATTGTGGTGCCCTATCACCAGGGTATCCAAACCATCGGTAGTAGGCCGCCTTAACACGGAGCCGAGATTTGAACCTTGGACCTCCCAATTACAAGGAGACCCAAGAACTGTTACACCACTACCCGTTGGATTTCTGTGCACTTTTTCAGTTATTCCAAAATGGGGGTGATTTTCCGACCAACCCAAAATTAATAACACTATCATTTGTTGATATGCTTCTGGGATCATTGTGTGGGTTTTGAATTTTAGTTTTTGCAGTTAAAAGAGGGATTTCTGAACTGATACAACTGCTTTTCCATTTTGATCAACCAAACATACATGTTTGACCAGTTAACTTTTACTGTGCGTTGGATGCTAATAACCTAATAGAGTGGCATAATCTGAAATAGACTTTGAAAGGCATGTGGCCCTTAGCCTTATAAACTTTCATATATAGTAATTTAATGAGGTATTTTATAATAAAACACCTTATAGAAAACCCTCTGCTAGGAAATTATGGATCCACTTAATATAAATTGACTCTATTGGCATGACCCCACTGTATAAAATTAACATGAGCACCCATTAATAACTTATAAAAGTAATTGAAGGCTTCAACGGGCTATTTAATTCATTAATTTTTTTATGTTCTTGCGGGTTTTACCTGCGTGTTTTAAGTCATTGCAAGATGACCTCCATGAGTAGTCATTATCCTAATGACATTTTTCCTCATCTATTTTTGGCAATAATCACAAGGCAAGGGGACCCAATTAGCACACATTCACATTAAGAAAACTACTTTTTGAAAAGTGAATCCTAAATATATTTTTCCTGTGACATTAAGATAGCCCTCACTGTTTTTAAATGGAATTTGCAATCAAAATGTAAAACTCAGAAGGCAGTTGGCATGAAATTTCTTTGATTCTTTTATCTGTGCCTCAAGGTGTCGATGTGTTTATAGGTGTGTTGTAATGGCTAGTATGCATTTGCTATCTTTTGATCTTCCCATGAAAAGGCTCCTTGTCTAAATCTATTTTCACCGACTCCTCTCCACAATACTCAGGTGAACATAGGCCAACAAGCACTAATATGTGTGGAAGGTGTCATTACACAATTGAGCGCCAATATGTGTATGGAAGGTGTCAATACACAATCAAGTAGGGTATGTTTGGAATGCTCATATTGTAACTTACATGAATTGGGTAGGGCTGATATAGTGAGAAGGATGAAGCCATATATTAGCGAGTCTGATTTCCAAAGCATTATGTGCATGGAAGGCACCATTTCACAATCAAATAGGGTCCATTTAATTGGGCTTTCTTATTCTTATTGGGTAGAGCTGATATGGTTAGTTGGATGAAGTCATAAAATAGTGACCCAAATTTTCCCAAGGAATGTGGGTCACAAAGTTAGATGACATATCTGTGATGTGTTTGATAGTTGCAGCAAAAACGCCAAAATATTTGAAATATCTAAATTTCAATAAACTTTTGAAAAGTTTATTGAAAGAGTAGAATTTTACTCTATATAATTAACCAAAGAAACTATATATAATAATTAAACAAAGACCAATCTTTTAAAAATTGAAGGTTTTTGGCCTAAACTGTTTTGCTTAAATCCCACCGATAAAATGATTTTTCAAATCACATTTGATATAATAAATAAGATTGAAGAATGAGGAAAAAATATTGAACTGAAAAAAGCAAGAAATCATGTTTCTCATTCTTTGTTTTTGTTTTTTCCACATCATTCTTTATGTCCTCTCATTTGTTCTTTCACTCTGTCTCCCCTTCAACATGCTACTATATTCACACTGTCACTGGTTCATTGATTTTATTTAACTACTTTGACTTTTCTCGCATGGGACCTCACAAACATTCATTCCAATTGTACAAGCGCAGGTTTACTTATGCTGTTATGAAGCTGCCATCTTGCTTACTGCTAATTGTTTCCCTTTCAGTCACATCACATTCTTCTTTGCATTTCTTGTTATTTCAAGTTTATTTTTAATTTTCCCTTAAATCTAGCCATAACTGTACGCATCTTCTTTTTCTTGGCACTATTCAGCTCCCTACTTTTCATACTATTTTCCCTCCTGCAAACAACTGAATTCATTTTCACTTTTTCTTCACCTGATCTTTTACACATCCTCACTCTACTAGAGCACCCTCTCCACAAATTTCCTTCTGCCTGCATTTAAAAACTTTGTTTGCACATTTTTGTTGCATTATCTGATTTGTTAATTCTTCAAATTTCTCTCCACCTTGGATCTCCTACTAAGTTGTGTATAGCAACAAACAACATTCTTTTTTAGAAAGTAACAGTGACTCGAATAATTCGTAGTAGACTTACTTAAAAACCAAATCTAAAAAGGAAAAGATGCAGCAGACGATACTTTATAGGTCATAAAATTCATTTTGAACTTTACAAAAGTAAAGTTTAAGCTTAAACACCAACATAGGGCTACTTGTGCATTGCAAAAGAAAAAAAGGAGCTTATAATAAGTTTCCAAGAAGTTAAAAATATTAATCTTTAATTTAAAGTACTTGTGAAGAAAGCTCTAAAATATTGGAAGTGAAAAGGTGAAAACCAAAGGAATTTTTGCTTCTTCCACGTTGAAAGCAAAAACAAAAAGCTTGTCAAAAGATTCTCTCAATACAAAATAAATAAATTACAATCATACCCCAATGTTTAGAACTTTAGGAAACTTAGATATGAATTAAATAAAATGGGTCTATAAAAACATCTTAGGTAATTTTTCTGTTGGGAGTAAAATAATATTTCTTAAAGAAAGATAAGAATATAACTAAAGTAATTTTTATAAAAATTCTAGTTAATTGTCAAAGTTGGAAAGACATTATTCAGAAGAGGAATGGTTAAATTGCTGAAATTAAGGAAAATTCAAAAAGATATATTGTGTCACAATTTACATGAGAAGAAGATCCACTAGAATGGTGCAAGAATTTGCTCTAACACCAACAAAATGAACTTTTAAAATTTACATGCTTTTATCATTTAGGTGATGCAGTTGCATGGTGGTATGATTTGGATCAAGAATTTTGTGATAAACTGACACAGTCCAAGCTAGAAATTATTTTCATGGAAGAATGGTCCAGACTCCAAATAATATAAACTTGTGCAAGAAATTCAATTGCCAAAAGCGTAATTCTGCAATCGTAGCAACGATGTTGCAAAATAAAAAATTTAAAATCAACTTTATAAAGAGAAATTATGAGATTGTGATAAAACTTTCCCTTACAAAGATCCAGATATTACGAGTTTAAGAAACCATAATCAATCTCTCCTTGCTCAAGTTTTCGGACTGAAACCTCAGAAGAAGAGGTGTAAATGAGAGTCAAATGTGGTTGATACTGAAATGATTACAAAATACCTTGCAAGCTTTATTAATATCCAAGATGATACTAAGACATTAAAATCTGATATCCCACTAAATATGACAGTTTATCAACAGATTGTGAATATTTTGATCAACAAGAGATAAAGAAAGCTAAAACAGAGCCTTATCGACCTTCTCATTATTGTCATTGCAAAATTCTACAAATTTTAGCCGCAATTTGAGATAGAATACATGCCATTGTAAGTCCAGATATTCAATTTATCCAAATTCAAATCTTAGAGTGCGATGGTATTCATTTTCAATAAAAATTGATTTGGGTTGGATTGATCTAGATTCCATGCCACATTATTGTTTTTATTTGTCACGATTGTATTGATAAGTGTCCTCTAATTGAGCTTTGAGGAAAAACATTTTCAACATGGGAGTGCATGTTGCAAACCTAACTATGCTGTTAATTATGAAAGGATATGTCCTAGAGACATGATCCCCAAACGGTCATCTAATGAGGGGTCATGTCCTCTTGCACGTGACCCCTATTCATATATATATAATATATATATTCATTCCCGTTTCCTTATTTCATATATCTCTTATCCAATATTTTTATACTTATAAATTTGAATATTTAATTCAATACATATTATCTTATATTTTTATACTTACAAATTTGAATATGTAATTCAATACATATTTCTCAGCATACCTACTTTTGTATGCGGCACATTGAGCTTCACATTTCCAAACCTAAGCTGCATGTATACATCTAGAAAACCTTGGACACAACAGAGCTGGGATACAACATTTCTAGAAATGTATAAGAAACATACATATGCGAAAAAAACCATGGGAAATTTAGAATGCCATTCAATAATTTGGAAATACAACTGAAGAGAGAATTTTCATGTAGATTAGAGCACCAGATGGAAGAAGTATCAGCCCATGTATTAGTAACTTTAAAGAGAGATTTTTCACACCCAAGAATCAGCTCTAGAAAACGCTCCAAATTGCTCAAAAAGGCTTTGGAGCACAAAGCAACTGAAATAACTCCAATAAAAATCTCAATTGGTGAGTGCTTTGTACGAGAATAGAGGTGTTTGTTTCTCTTTATAATGGACATGCACTTTATCTTTTCATTTTCATATTTTAAAGGCCCTTGTTTTGCTATTTAATTTTTTTATGGGATGCAGCTAAGCTTTCATATCATCTGTATCTGGATACTTATTTTGGCCGATGTAGATAACAGATTTGACCCAATTATTAATAATATTTTAATTATTAAATGGGGAATTTCCATCCTAATAGGTCAGTCATAGGATTATGTTAGAATAGCACCGAAACTTAGTTTGTAGATGTGGGAACAGGTTGCATTTCTACAACTCTCAATTGAAGGCTTACAAAGGTTTTGAATATCTTTTTCAGTTGAGGACAGGTATTGGCCGAAAAGTTATGCTATCTTGTCAGTAGTTCAGGCACCTAATTGTACAATTAGCTAGGAAGAGTCGTGTTCTTTGTCCTTGTCACCTGACTGTTGAGACACTTCCTTTGACTTTTAACCGTTACATCTTATTTATATTTGCTTGCTCAACTCTCTCACCATCTCACAACATATATTCTTCTTTTTAAATCTGTATACTAAGCCACAAAGTTTGTCATTGTGTTTGTACTTGAAAATGATTAAATTGGAAACAGATTTGTTGTCTGATAAAATTCAGGAAAAGAGTTTGCGATTAAGTTATCTAAACATTCGTTTTTAATTATTTTTATTTTGAAAATATGAAATTTATACACAAGCATGTCAAAATAGATTATTTATTTCTTAATAGCTTCAAAATGACAAATGTAAGATGTTAAAACACACACACACACACACACACACACACACACACACACACATATATATATATATAACACTATGAACATGTAAAATCACAATTTTAAGCATGGGTTTGGCTTTCCAAAAGTCAGTTCAGATTCTAAGGCATTTACACTGTTCTCAACTTTTATCTGTCAAAAACTCAACTTTTACCCTTATCTAAAAAAACAATGTTCGCAAACTTTCTATGGGCTATTGCCTACTTTTTATATCAAAAAATCAAAATCATCAAGAGCACTTGGCTGAGATGGCTCAATATCATCATCATTAGATTCACTGCTGAATTCATCTTGTGAAAGCAAGTCAGGATCATCCGCATCTGCCATGTCTTCTAAAATGAGTTGGAGTTGTGAAGACGAGGTAGAGAAGTCTTTAGCGCTTTGTTCGTACACAACTGCAAATTGCTGGAAATGTAAATAAGATCTTCCAACCTCCTAGACAACATCTTTTTCTGTTTCTTTGATTGAATGTGCTCAAAGCAGCTCCGATTATTTTGACAAACTGATGAATTTGCTTCTCAACTCAGTATTCTAACAACAAGCGTTGTAGCTCACGAGTATCTGCTCCATGGGAACTTCAACATGTGTCTAGGAGCAATAGGAGGTGACATAACATACTTGGCTCCTGGTATTACAAACATCCCTTCTTTTTAACTATATTTCAAAAACTGATTTTACTTGCCATTGCATGATCTGGTTCAAACCTATTAATGGGTTAATAAAGCCCATTCATGACTTTGCTATCACCATGTCTGTCTATATGGAATAGTTTACGATCCAAATAGCTTACATGCTTCGTGCAAAGGGGTGTGCATCATTTTCCATCACGAATAAGTTGTTTCCCATATCTCAATGTAGCCGACTTCCATATTATTGAATGTTTTTTTGAATGGTTTCCTTGCAATGGACCATGCTTTCATAAAGCATACCAAGACCGATTTCCTTACCATCAACCATACAAAGTCCTTAAACAATCGACACACACACTTTCAAAACCTTTGTTGCACTTTAGGGGAATTTGTGTTTGGAATTATCTGCTTTATGCTCTTTCATTTAGGACTTTTAGAAAGAGCTAATTTTTTCACTTATTAGAACAAATGCCACCTTAAAATTGCTTTCTCTTCAACTGCTCCTTTCAAAGGGATATAATTTTGTTTTGTTGGTTTCACAAGGTCTCAATGACTCACTAGATGCATGTTGCCTGTAAATGTTCAATTTGGGCCGCTGGTTTTTGATGAAATTAACAATAGTTTACTCTTTATGAATTGTTCCATATACCCATGGAAATTTAACCAAGTCACGAAGCAACATTGTTTAATCAGTTCCTGGCTCCCCAACAATTTGCAACACTATCGGTGATGATTTGAACCACATCCTTTGCATTCTATTCAAGAATGACTTCTAGATGCATGTTGCTTGTAAATGTTCAATTTGGGCCGCTGGTTTTGATGAAATTAACAATAGTTTACTCTTTATGAATTGCTCCATATACCCATGGAAATTTAACCAAGTCACGAAGCAACTTCTTTGCAACATCTCGATCTGGAACAAATTTTTCAACGATTGCATAAATCCCGCTCATTATTTCATTGCCACTTTCTCTATGTGATACAATATCGGCTTCAAATAGCATACTGCTGTATGCAAATGTATGCATCATCGTCCATCTTCCATCACAAATATCCCATATCTCATTATATTTTGCTTCCACATTATTCATTGTCTTATGGATGTCTTCTTTACAATGGCCCATACCCTCTTAAACCATGCCCATACAGGGGTATCACCATCAACCATGTGAAGCATATAGACAATGGGTGCTCACATTTTTAAAACCTTTGCCACATTTTCCCAAAGTTAGAGCTTTGAATGATTTGCTCCACATTCTTACCTTTAAAACCTCTTTTTAAGAGAAAAATCTTCCCACCAAATAGGGCTCCTTTATGCTTAAGAACTCTTTTAAAAATGATATAGGAGACAAATCTTGTGTCATATGACTTTAACAACTCCTTAGAGAATGCCTCTTATATATGCTCAATGTGAGACGATGGTTTTTATAAAATTGGCAATTGTTTTTCCTCTTTGAAGTGCGTCTGTTACCCAAGGAAATTTGGCCAAGCCATGGAGTAGTAAATCAATGCAGTGGGCTACACAAGAACTCCAATAAATATGTGGGTACTTCTTTAATATCAACTTTCTAGCTCCCACACAATTGCTAACATTATCAATAACAACTTGAACTATGGTTTCTAGACCAACTCGAGAATTGTTTCATCCAAAAGGTTGAATACATACTAAAAAGTTTTGTTAAGTTCCATGGTGTCAATTAATTTTAAAAACACAACACCTTTAGGGCAATAGACCAACACATTGATCAAGGGTCTTTGGTGCATATTTGACCAACCATCACTCAAAATGGTGCAACCTATTGACTTCCAAGAGTCTTTAATATTTGTCAATTTTTAGTGACCCTATCTTTTGATTTCTTCAAAAGTGTAGTCCTCAGAGCCTCTCGAACATGGAGTTGTGTACCCTTTGATAAACACAACTGATTGTTGAACTACATTCATAAAATGAGGACTTACGGTAACATGAAATGAATTTGTCGATTCATAAAAGAAATCAGCCCATGCATCATCAATTTGTTCTTTTTCTACAGTCTTCCAAAAGCTATTCAGTGTTGCTTCCTCGTACTAAAAACTGACATTACAAAGCTTGTGGACATGACGGAGGAGCCTAGAAAGCTCCCCTTAGATTCATTGTTTTTGTGCCCTTTTTTGATTTAATACTAATGAATTCTTGTAGTCTTTCTCTAATGTTGTCTTTATCACAAGACCGACATTTGAACATGCATCAATACCACCTCTTTGACCACCCGATATGCCAAGAAGGTGGTCCATTACCCTTGTTAATGTGCTAGTAAAAGAACACCGACTTTAATACATGCCTAAGCACCTTGCTTCTTTCCAAGAGACTACACACCCTTGGGCAAGTAGGATCCAAATTGTGTAGCAACTTGACGGAGAGTGTTGGGTTTCGGTTTGAAAAAACCTATTTAAAGATTTAGTGCCTTCTTGAATCTTGGAAGTGTTGCACGAGGAAGGGGAGCATTTGAGAAGGCCTTTGATTTGATTTGGACAAAACCACCGTCCTCAACTGTTCCAGTAATCTGCGACTTTGCATCCCCAAAGATTAGAGAAATATTCTTGAGCTGCCTTGAGGTTTAAAACTTCAGCTAGAGGGGCGAATATATTCCAAGAATCATTCCAAGAGTCAACAATCTCACCATTTTTCACCTCCCAAGAAGTGAACCTAGAAACGACTAGTCTGCAATCAATCATAAAATTCCAAAGATGGGAACCATTAGGAGGATTTCGATTGGAAAAGATCCTCGAGAGATATAGGGATCCCAAATACTTAGTGTGGAGAAGCTGGCTCCACTTGGATTTAGAATGGCTATAGATTATCCAAATTAATTTAGCACCCAAAGCACGGTTTTGATTGTCCAAATTCTTCAATCTTGCACCACAATTCAGCTTGGCCACGAAAACTTTTTCCCATTTGATAAGCGGATTTTTTCTTGTCTCCTCCGTACCCTGCCAAAGGAAAGACCTTGTGATATTAATTAGCTTCTTTCATGATAATTGGTAACCCGAGGACAAACATCATATAGAATGGGAGGGCATCAAAAATGGCTTTGATGAGGGTGAGTCTATTTCCAAAGGATAACCATCTTCCCTTCCAAGTGTTAAGATGATTTTGGAAGGATTGAATGAAGGCTTGCCATAGGGAAGATTTTCCAGTGAAGAAGGATACCCAAATATTTGTGTGGAAGAAATCCAATACTGAAACCAAGGATGGAGCGAATCTATCTTTGAAGGAGAGCCTAGGTAATAAAAAATAAGATACTTGGTTTGGCACAATTTATTTCTTTGCCTGATGTGAGGGTGTAGGAATTTAAAAGATTATTGTAGGCCCTGGCTTCTCTTCTTTCCGCTTGCCCAAATAGATTTGTGTCACCAACAAATTACTGGTGTCCCTCATCCTTGCGAAGTAGGTAACTACGCTATGCCAAAGTATTCATAAGCAATCATGATATCATTTACATTAAGTGACAGATTATACATAGCGATTGGATATCATTTGGAATGTTTTGAGTTCTTTTAATTATTGAAAATTTCTCTAAAGGTCAAGTACGAGGATCATAATAGTGACTTGTTATTTTCGTTATTTGAGGAAGTGTGCCTTGTGTAGCAGAACTTGCGAAGAATCACAAAAGTTGTGGAAACCTTGGATTCCCGTGGATATTCTACGAGCTTCTTGTAATTATTTTATCAAAAATGAATGTTGTCACTTAAAGCTATTTTGTCATGCTACGAGGCAACTTGTGTGTTTGAATAAGCTCCTTGGTATATGCACATTGGCTGTATGTGAGTTGATCTTCCATGAACATCTCTTTATTATTAAATCAAACATGATTGTTGTCACATAAAACTATTTTTGTTATTCTCTCGAGGCAACTTATGTTTGTTTGGACAATGCCTAGGTACATGCACATTGACCATATGTGAGTGGAATCATGACGTTTTAATTATGTAAATGGTAGCCTTTACATTTAGTGAAAGATGAAATTTTGATTTGATTGAGCCTTATTGGTATATATATGAATGTATTTCACATGAATTTTCTCATTACTAGTGAGTAGGCACACATATGTGAAAGCATGAAGGATAAGGAAATGAATTTTCTTGAAGACGAGGAGCTTCTAAGGTTGCACAAATAAAAATTTGCAACCCTCAAGAGTTGCATGCACTCTCAAAAGGCACTATGAAAAGCAATCTCTCATATAGAAGCAAGGATAACTAGTACAAATATATTAAATACGTCAATAAAAAAAAAAGCGAAGAGATATCAATCTCGGGCCTTTATATTTAAGCTTCTTGCTGCTTTGAATACTCCAAAATTATGCACTGATTGGTGACAAATGGCACTGACCTAGCTCAACCACGTGTCGGGGCTCAAAAAAATGGTTCTAAGATACTCTATGGTCAAGATATAATTTTTGATTAATCCCTCTTAGTGAAAAAGCTATGTTACACCAAGTTTCGAGTCGGGGATGACAAGGGATGGGGATATGTTTCTAGGATGGGGATGGCAAAGGATGGGGGATGCGTTTCTGGACAAATTGTTTGGGAGGCCATTTTTAGGAGATGGTAAGGGACAAATTTAAAAATAAATGAAAATTTTAAAATATAAGAATCTCCAATGATTCATACATAACATTAATAAGGCATTCATCGTATACATTATAGAAGCTAAAACTCATTAGATCTGAATTGAGATTTCATATGAGAATCGACACACATATTAACAAAATTAAGGATTTTATTTCCTTCATAAATTCATTGTCAATGTGCATATATATATATTACGCCCAAAGGTTGCAAGTTTCAACTACAAAAATTCAAAACAGAGAGAAAATTTGGGCCGACCCCATCATCATCTACTAACATTGCATCAAAATCGGAGTCCGAGTCACTTTGCCACTATGAGGGACTTTCCCGTCCAATGGAACCTTAACCAATCCCTTTGTGTTGCCTCCTCATCAACTTTGTGGCATATTTTGGGTCAACACCCCAACATTCGGCTAAAGTTTGATGATACTTAGGAGTTTGTCTTGAAGTCTTAAGGCACTATGCACGGACACCAACTTCTCTACTTGTTAAGAGGTAAGCCTATTTCTCTTGGTGACTAGATGAAGTTGTGTATGGACCAATTCCTCTCTGTAATAGAGGAATTGACAACTTGTGAAAAGAGGCGAGTGACAAGCATCCTCTACTTGAGTACATCCTTGCCACGCCATGTCCACCATCCAATAAGGTCGGCTTGAGCTAATATAGTTCTATTGTCCTCTTCTTTGGTTTTCTGAAAATTGGATCGTAGAGATTGACAAAGGCTAGTCACTGTGTTCAAAGTAAAGTAGACTCTTCATCATGATGCTAGAGCGACTTGCCTTTATCCAAGTTTGCCTCATGTTCTTCATTACAACACTCACCTTAGAAATACTCTTTATCAAGGACGTTGCTATGTAGTTTATGTTTTCCAAGTGGGGACAAATGAGGGACCAACAACAATTGCATCTTTGAATATTTGTTTGAAATAGGGAGAATATGCCACATGCAACGATATGCCATGAGCAAAGAGAAATTTGATGATAGAAGACTCAATTATTTTCTATGATTGCATATTGAACATCCCTACAATGATAGTGGCCCTTATCTTTCCCTTGGTAGAACCCTCTCCCCTTTGACTCTCAACATCCATGGTTTGGGTAGGCAATGGCATACTAGGTTGCGTAGTCTCAATTGACATTCCCTTATATTTTGCCTTGCCCACCATGTACAACCTAGTCACCTCGGCATTCTTAGCTAAGGTTATTTTTTAACTTCTTACCCCTGTGCACTTATGCACAAAAGATGAGAGTAAACCCTTGTGTAACTGCCCCTATAATCCTTGTTGCACAAATGACATAGCCATACTCCATTCCCCCTTGAGTTCTATTCCTTAATTTTGCCTATGGTTGCAAATTGTAAAAGGGGTTTTAAGGATTAAATGAGTCCTTAGCATACATTTTGAGGAGTTCAGAAGGGCATTCAAATGGCTATTTGAACTCACACTCTTAAAAGAACCCCTGTAGTATCTCTATGATCTCTTTGTTGAAGTTGAACCTCTTCACCATCCCTATTCTCACTGTTGCTCATTGTTTTTGGTTGAAAACTCAAAACACAGTTGCAAGTGCAAATATCTAGACTGCTAGGATACGGGTACGGGTTTGGTATGCTGAAACAATTTTTTTTTTTAAAACCCCGTTTACGATACACTAGGGATGTTCGTACAATATATTCTTAAAAATTAAAAAATATAAATATATATAAAAATTAAAGAAAACAACTAGCTTATAGTCTCAACAACCTATAAAATGTTAGATGCCAACAACAAGCTTATTATGAATTTGAAGCCATCTAAAGCAAGATTTCTTTGACTGAATACAAGAAGACCACAAAATATTAAATCTATGAGTCTATCTACTAATGGGCGAACAAACATTCTACTTATTGTTAAGGCCCAAGGAAAGGTTTGGGGAGAAGGCAATCTTTTCATAAGAGTTGTTTGGAGGTAGCCTTTTGGAGAGGGGGCCCTTCGAGCCACCTCATAGTATCCCAAAATCATTCTCATTGTCCATAATTAGTCCAGTAGAGGGAGCTGTGAAAGCATTTCTGAGCATTGTATACATTTTGAACTGAGATTGAGGAAGCTTATAGAAAGCTATAGGGTCTGTCCATTCCATCCACTTCCAAAATCTGTACAAGTCATGAAATATTTTAATTCCTTTCTCAAACCAAAGGATGGCAGAGCAGCCTCTTGTCAAGGCAAGGATCTTGTCATTATATTTCAGATTCCACCAAATTGATTTGTAGGCTTGGAACCTAGTGTCAAAGGAAGAGAAGATAGGCTGCCCAACCACCAAGTGCTTCACTTGTTCCCATGCCTTCCAAATTGACTGAAGAATAAAGGACCCATGATGAGCAACAAGAAAGCCCCCAAATAATAAGTCAACCAAATGAAGTCCTTTTCGTCTCTCTTGACCCTTGGGAGCCTATTGGCGATATTGAATGTCACACGAACTTTCCAAGGTTCAATTCCAGTCAAAGCCCTCAAGTTTTACTTTTTATTTTGGCACTCACCAGAACAAAACTGTGGGTATGTACCCACAGCATATCGGTACCCGTACCCGTACCAGGTACGTTTCTACCCTGGTACAGGCCTCTGTAGGGCATACCCCTGCAGTCTAGGCAAATAAAAACAGAAAACAAAAAACATACAAACAAATCCTCCTTAAGTGTTTGAAACTTTGGAAAAAATAAAATAAAAATGTAAAAGAATTTGTGCAAATGAACAATGGATGGTAAACTTGCTTCAAATGATGTAGTTTGATGCTCTCTTGCCTTCTTCTCACTGTGCAACTATTCTCCTTTGTCATCTTCTTCTCACAGAATATAGCATAGCAAAATGAGTTTGTTTTTAGTTTTCAGTTGTTAGTGTGACTGTTTTAGGTTTAGGGTAGGTGGAAAGGGATGTGGGGTCCTTGTGCCCACCTGTCCTGTTTTTTTCAATCGAGTTTTGTTTTTTTAATTTTTTTCTCATTTCTTTATGTCCCAGGACGTTTCCCACAAAATCAGAAGTTTAGGGATGGCTGGGGACATTTCCTACCTGTCCCTGCATCCTCAAAACGTTTCCTTTAGGGTACAAGCTTAAAAATGTAGGGATGCGTCCACCGGGTGCATTGCGTAAATTAAAAAATTTCTGACAGTCAATGGACGTCAAGTTTAAGTTTGGACATTAATTGTTAACAACCACCCTTGGTTGCATTGTGGGATGGCTATTGGCATACTGATTACAACAGAGAACCACAAAAGTGAGAAAAAAGGGGTTTACGATGCACTATAAATCCTGTGTTGGAGTATTTTCAGCGGCAGGATGATCAGAGTAGACAGTATAAGGCTGGGCAACATAAGACACCCTCTTGCATGTTGTGAGACACATTATGCACTCGAGGGATTAAAAAAAAACCTTTACAGGATCTGAGAGACAGAAACATGAAGACGAGGGACACCACGCAACATGCCCAACTGACAAATTTTCCACCCATTGAATTCCTTCTGAAAATCTGGAAGTCATAGCAAAACCAAATGCATGGAGAGCTATTGTGAAAGTGAGCCTCATAGGTGGAGCTGGGCAATATGTCGGTGGATCTACCGATTATCTTTTAGTTCTTTTTAGCAACCAGTGGAGAAGAACATTTTTTTAGCATAAAAATAAAAACATTAGTACTATTGTGAGATGGATGGTATGACTGAGTGGTGTAAAGTTGTAGTTAAATGAAAAATCACTGCTCATTCAATAATCTATTCTTGCAAGATGTGTTTAAGGCTTTCATCTGTAGAAGAGTTTGGGTCCGATATATTGCAGAATTCTTTCTGGCAAATTTGGTAGCATCAAAAGAAAAATATATTCTCCAAATAGGCCAAGTCCTTTTCTTCTCTAAAGAAGCAAAAAGCTATTGATACAACCTTAGGTAGAAACCCTTGTTAATGTGTTTCTCTGAGGTCCTCAAATGCATATTTAACACACAAAGGAATTAATGGTGTAACTAGGATTTCTTTGGTATTTGCATATGGAATGTACAGAAATATATCCGTATCAATTTTGTTCAAACTAGTGAAAACATGAAAATTACTTATTTGGTACTACGCATTCGTGGCTGAACCAATAATAGGTTGTGATAGTGGAATTAAAATTGCTTATTGGACAAGCCTCTTGTATCTAAGATTCTTCCAAGCATTCATTGTAAACTGATATAAAATTATAAATTGATTTTTGACATAATATCTGAAGTGCCGGAAATTTGAAATGGAGAACCCCATTTTAGTATTATCTTAGCAATTTGCTTTAGTTATGGACCTATTCGTTCTTATTGGGTGAAATCCAGCTTCTTATAGAGATGGATGGGTCAGAAAAGCGCAAGGGTGTTTTTGTGATTGGAGCAACAAACCGGTAAATGTCATTTGTTATGCAAATGTATTTTGCCAATGCACACATTTATATGCTATATCTAGTTGTAAATGCAGGTATCGAGTTACCATTGTTTCATAGGCATTAAACTGTTACTTCATATTTTTCTTATCCACTAATTGCAGGCCAGAAGTAATGGATCCAGCAGTTTTACGTCCAGGACGATTTGGCAAACTACTTTATGTGCCTCTACCAGAAGCCGAGGGGCGAGTTTCAATATTAGGGACCCTTACCCGAAAGCGACCTCTTTCGGCAGATGTCGACCTAGATTACATTGGTCATTATCAGTCTTGTGAGAACTTCAGTGGTGCTGATCTTGCTGCTCTTGTAAGTTTTATTGGATGTTTGTGATAAAACTATCTTCTATTCCTTGTCATGTAATACTTGATATCTATACTAATGGTGCCATGACAATGCTTCTTTTTACAGGTTAATGAAGCTTGCATGTGTGCATTGCAAGAGAGAATTACAGCTGTAATGGAGGCTGATTCAGATGTTAGGAAAGATGCTTTGGTTGTTAATTTGTCACATTTTGAGCAAGCATTCAAGCGAGTTGTGCCTTCTGTGTCTAAAGTGGTAAGTTATGATCATATACAGGGGGTTTTTACTTAAGGATTTCTTTTAAATATTAACTCGTATGTGTTTTTCCTCTGTAACCAGCAACGGCACTATTATGACCAAGTGTTTAAAAAATTTATGGGGGTCACTGGAAACTGCTAAAGCAAGTGTCCCACAAGCTTTAAAAAACAAGCCAATGAAATCTTTTGAAGGCGTTTTGTTTCAGTGGCTATTATAGCGGCTTTCTTCCATGAGAGCACAAGGAGAGATTTAATTAAAGGTGAGCAAATTGTCGGGTATGATTTGCATTGTCTATTGCCCTTGGACCTTTTAATGTAGGCTCTATACCTTTTCTTCTCTATGATGTATCTTTGGAACAAATCTTGTTTGATACTAGTTTTTGCATTTCCATCAACGACACTGTATTCTGTCTGGAAGAAGTGATGCTTGCAAGTCTTTGGGATTCCATTGTACGCGTATTTGCATCTGCACCCTTATCTGGGTTCTTTTTCTTGAAACCATGCATATTATATTATTCAATGCATACACGTGACATAGAAACGAGACTTTGAGAGATCCTCTTCCCAGAAAAGTGAGGGAGGCAATCATCTCTCCTTTTACACTTCAGCCCAAGTGTCCACTATTTTTTCAAATTGCACACGGACTACTGATAATATTCTCTGCTACATCCCTTTATTCGGACTTTGATCTCATTTCCTTCTGTTTGACAAAATAAAGAAGAGTGGAAAGCGTCTCTGATATGGCCAAAGTTGTGGTTTTATTTGTAGATCTACATTCGACAAGTTCCAAAATGTCAAATGTGTTTTTAGTGGAATTGTTTTGGAATACAAAAACTGGCATCTGAAATATAAGACTCAAGAGTGAAATCCCAAATATAATTTTCCAAAATCTGACATCAATATATAATATTGAGGTTCAACATGTTTTCTTACAAACGCATTAGGATTCTTATATTTGTTGTCAAAATGTGTTTTTGCCTTGTTTTGCAAAATCTTTGCAATTAATGCTTATTTATAAATTATGGTTACATATGCACATTTTGTTGGAATGCATCCTGTTTGAGGTTTTGTATCACGAGGGTCAACTCAGTCATTCTTTTCTGGGTGCTGCATGGATTTTACAGACATGAAAGCAATCCTTGGAAGATTGTATTCTTGGATTTAATTTATTGGAGCCCATTGTTAAGTGACAATTGGCAGTGTTCTATATGATCCTCGCACAAGTTGGGCAAATCATTACTGGTAAGTTAGCATGTATGTAATTATTAGAGGTAGAGAGACAGGCAGAGAGAGGGAACCTTCTCTATAGAAGCCTGCAAAATTTTGTATTGTGTCCAATTTAGTAATGATAATCTCATTATTGATTCGTTTGATTTACTATGGACCTCAATGGAATGCCATTTCTGTTTTAGACAACATTTTGTATAAGTTGCCCTTTGGTCTTTTTAGCTGCATGTTTCTTGGGACATTGCAAACTTTATTTTCCTTTTGTGTTTATATGATACTTATACGAAGATATTTTATTTTGCATTGTTTTCTTCACACGATTTTGCTTCAAATCCTTCCTCAGATGCAATTTTGTTATTGAAAATTTTGCATGCATATAGACATTCGGTTATGGACTAGCTGTTGGTTGTTTGGATTTATGAATGTGGCCAGTGGTTATGAGTAATGCAAACCTCTTACAGTTGATCTAATCAAGTGTTCCTAAATTTCCAGTTTGGAGGTAAAACATATGAAATTATATGAATTCCATTCAGATTGTTTCATTATTGAGTTTTGCCTAATGCCTAGCCAGTGGTATAGTATATTTGTCATAATGTGCCTTGTTAAAGGTTATTATTTCTTACAATTAAAACATTTAGCTATACTATATGTTGAATATTAATTTGAAATTTGAAATTTATTATGGGGAGACTAAACATATTGTTTGTAAACTTTGGCCATATGCGTCTACCTTTTCATTTAGTTTGGTTGATATTATCTTTTAAGAGTAATTTGATATGGGTATATTAAATTGCTGTCAAAATTCATTGGATAATGCTCTCATTATGACATTAACTTTAATATTCATATTGAATTATCATAAAATTATTGTAATGGTCTGTGTGCTTATCATATCATATTCATGGCCATCAAGAACTTGTTTTGTTTAGATTAGATAACTATTTGGTTTTGGGAGGACCAAAAAACCCACAGTACATAGCATATCAAAAAATAACGAGGGTGAGAGAGTAAACTAAACACCAGCCAGGACTCCAAAAGGACAAATTGACTTGACCAACCCCAAGAGCCCAACAAGGGGCGAGTCAGTAGAGCCTCAACTACATATAATTTTTTTTAGTAATATTATAACAAGAAGAACCACCAAGAGTTACAAGACAGAGGGACACAAAAGAACCAAAGGATAGAGGCTCGGACCAGTTAGCAAACAATCAGCGAACATTTCCTTTTTTGGTTGCTACTGATTTTAGAGCTCGGCCTGCCATCCATCCTCAACATAGAACTTTGGGTATGCCCCTGTTTATCATCCTTGTTGCCCTTCGTAGCCTCATTATCCAAGCTGCTCAAGACCAACTTAGAGCCACTCCTCTGCATTTCATGTTTGGCAATTTGGTCTTGTAAGATCGAGATCTTGTTCTCTTGCATGATGAAGTCAGCCTTGAGACCATTGATTCACTTTTCCTGCAAGGCCGCCTTGATGTGCCATTCCCTCATGTCCTCGACCAGATGTTTGGTCACATTTAACAACGTACCAATGGCCACCTCCATGTTAGCAATCTTGGCATCCTTGTTAGGGTCTCTGCCAAAATCCTCCGCAACTTCCTTCCCCTTAGAAGATTCACCATTTTTCATGTCCGAGAGAGCTTCCACTGCCACATCTTCACTATTTAACACCTCAGGGTTCTTCTTTTCCTACGTAGCCTATTGGCTAACGTTTCACTATCAAAATCTGTGGGTTGAGGGATGGGAGCAAGGGCAGGTTTGCCCTTCTAAAAAAGCAAAAGAATCAACCCGTGGTTGAGAGGAGACTCCACCTCTTCCTTGAAGTCAACAATTGACACAACCATAGACCTTAAAAGGAAAAAGGAAAACTCATCACCTGGTTGCACCTAAAATAGTTTAGTATATACAAGTGATGAGTATATATCTTCCTAAACTACCCCTCTAGAGAGAGGTTTTATGACCACTTTGCACACTTCGGTCCATCTTTCCAAGAAACACATTTTTGCAATGCCGTCATCAAACAACGAAACTATCTCATTTGGTCCAAAGAAGACGTTGATTTCATGATTCCTCTTATTTTCATTGAACAATTTCAGGCCTTCCGTCTCCATGCTCGTAGCTTCAACAATATAGTCCTCGGTGACATGGAATTCTATACCTCTAATCTTAACACGACCATGATCCCATGCTTTAGCAAAATCCAAAACTAAATCCGGTCACCGCCTTTGATACATGTTATGGACTCTTTAAATCCCACCTTCCTCATTAGCTGCCAAATTCGGATCACCGCCTTGATACACTTTATGAACTCTGTAAAACCCCCTTCCTCATCAGCCGCCAAATCGTGGCATCTTGCTTAATTGCATGGTAGGGAGTAGGCTCAGTCCTAACACTCTCGCCACCCATATTGTGCTTGCTTTGCTCAAACGTTTGGCTCCACTTAATCTACATCAAAATCTTCCCCTCAAGCTTCGAGTTGAGGCTAATTCCCAATGCCACCGCATGTCATCATTTCTCTTAACTCTACACTATGAATCATGCCCCAATCTATTGAGGCTCGTGTGATTACCTTTATTGGCTCCTTTCATTATTAATGAGAATGCCAACGTGTCTCCATGGTACTTCACCGTTCCATTCCTCCCACACATTCAAATCATTTCCTTGATTCGCCAATCCATCTCGCACTGAATTGGATTCATGAAACACATGGCACAGTTCCACATCATCAAAAGATCCAATAATATTTTGGGCTTCCTTAACTATGTTCTTGATAATCAAGCCCACCTTACACTTGCCCTCAATAGTTTTGATAACTAAAAGTGAGTCTCCTTCAATAATGATCTTTTTAAATTGAGTTTTTTAGCTATCCTTATTCCTTTCACTGCTGTAACCGCATCAATATAGTTGTTGTTGTCGTCCAACAACCCACCATAAGTCAAAATACAATTTCCTAAGTAGTCTCTTATCAAACCTCCTCCCCCTGATGTCCCATCTCTTGTTTTCGTAGACCCATCAAAATTGAGTTTATACCATTCCCTAAGAGTTGGTTTCCATTTTGAATTGGCTCTGTCCTTTGCCCCAATTTTAGTACCATTTTTAGCCGGGCTGATCTTAAAGGTCTCAGGATCCTAGTCTCCTCATTAGAGTATGACTCCTCCCACTTATGCTTATGAATTCCAATGTTGTCCTTCAGGCTTTGTTTAATTTTGTTTACAACTTTTGAACAATTAGCTGCTTTGTTTTTGAAGATTATGTTGTTTCGTTCATTTCAAATACTCCAAAGTATGTGCAGGAGAATACATTTACATAGTTCTTTAATAAGTTGTGCTTTGCAAGGAACACGCCATCGATCCATCATATTGCTAAGACTACCCGATAGGACAAGTTGAATGTTAAAAATACTTATCAGCTCCATCACCACCTGGGAAGTATACTTACATTCTATAAAAAGATGGAACACAGACTCAACATTCTCCTCATAAAGATAACATCTGTTAATAAGGATCACGTCTTTTTTCCTTAAATTGTTCATAGTAAGAATCTTATTCAAGATAGCTTCCCAAAAGAATTTTTTTACTTTGAGCATCAAATATTTGTTCCATACCTTATAGTAGTCCTTGTTCTCCTCCTCATTTCCAAAAGCCATACCATAGCTAGATCTGACTTCATACTCCCTCGAGGGCCTGCTTGGAATAATTAGGCACCTTAATTTGTTATTAAGGTTCTCAAAAGGGCCAATCGACCCAATGTAGTTAGGCGGAGGGAGGATAATAACGTATCTAGCCTCCTGAGAATTGTGGACCTAATAGTTAGTTTCTCCCTAACTCTAGTTTATAGAATATTTGAGATCATCCCAAGGTTCACTCAAACTTGGGGTTTTCTATCAAGCCAAGGGTCCTCCCAAAAATTAATTTCATTCCCATCTCCAATATTCCACTTAATCCCATTGTGTAGCAGATGCTTGCTATGACAAAAGCTTTCCCAAAAAATGGATCCTTTGGGAAATTCATTATTAGAGAATATGGCCTTACTTCCGCCAACGTTCCACAAATATTTCGCTTGCAGGATATCAACCCACAATCCCTGTTCCTTGAAGATCCTCCATCCTATCTTAGCAATCAAAACATCATTCATAATTTTAAGGTTTTTAAGCCCATGCGCCATCAAGAACTTGTTGGTGCACATGTCTATTTTTGGGTTTTGAAATAGGCTCCTTGCACGCGTAGTCTCGATCGGTGCATGTGATGACACTTGGTCAAGAAAATTAATGTCACAGATAAGAGAAGCAAACGATAGAATAAAAAAATTGGTGTGATATTTCAACTACAAGTTTATGATGTTGGGCAAGGCTTATCATAGATATTGTCATTCTTGCTACCTTATTTATTAGGCTCCTTCAAATTTTAACGTGATCATTGAGTTCTTTGTTGTATTGACCCATGTTCCTTTCATACCCCATGGAAGAAATGCAATTATAACCTCAATGAAGGAATAGAAATTAGTTCAATGCCATTTGTTTATATAATGCATGAGCGGCCATGTATCTCCAAGCTAGCATGCACTAGATGTCTTTTATAGGGGTCAAGCATTGTTGAGAAGAGATTTTGATAGTAAAATATAAGAATTTGCTAGTTGCAAAGCTTTACTTGTGCTTCAAAACCAATTTTGAGCTTTGAAGGTAATTTTGGAGATGTACAAAGCTAGAGGCATTGTGCAAACTTGGATGTTTTGCAAGCTGAAAATTGTGTTGGAGCTTTGAAATTCTAGGAAGCTTCACAACTCTTAAGTGAGTTGTACTAGATTAGGAAGCTTCACAAGCCTAAATCAACATCATGAGATTAGGAACCTTTGCAATCTTAATCGCAAGCTTACCTATGGAGCTTCGCAAGACTAGTATCACTCCACAAAATTAATTTTGCTTATTGCATCTAGTATCATTTCACAAAGTGTATTTTACCCACCTTTGCAAATTTTGTAACTCGCAATTTATGTTGTATTTGTCCAAAAATTAATGTCTTCGGATGTGTGTATATTGTATCAAAGGCATTATAGAGATGTTGAAAGTGATTATTTGATGACAAATGGTCAATCCTCATCGTTTTCAATGCAAATCACATAGTGGAAGTGTTATGGAGCTTGTTCCATTGTGCAAGCCGAGTTAGTAGTGAATTTTATTGTGGAAGCTTGCGAGATACTATCATTGCCATGTGCGTAGATTGAAGAAGGGCAAAGAACATGTCAACGATTGAAGTAGTGCATTTCACCTCTTCTTGGATGCGCTTCTTTGTAATTAGATATGACTTATGATTGACAAGAAAAACATTGGTGTTGCCACTATACAAAATGTCAAGAATCTTAAGAGTGACGAAAGAAAAAAATCATGCAACGAGGTTCCTAGGAGTTTATCAATTCCTTTTGAAGTACTATAACATGTGTAGTTAGTGTTTTGAGTGTCAATTTGGACACTTTAACATCAACTACTTTTTGTAACGTATTCTTGCCGATATATGGAATTCTTAAGATCATGTTAGGGGTCCCCAGAGTGAGAGTGAGAGAGATAATCAAGAAGGTTCGACATTGTGTTAGGTTAAGGGGTAGCTAGATTAAGAAGGGGCGTTAGTATGCTTAGGAGTGTACAAGAAGGCCGACATGTTGAGAGGAATGCAAGCTAGGTTGGATGCTATGGAGATTGTACAATGAAGAGTTGATGCAAGCGAGGATGATGAAGACCGGAGGTTCACTTATGAGAGTTGGGTAAGGAACTAAAATATAGGGTTTTTGAAAGCTATTGGCGTGGATGGGAGGCAAGCAAAAGTTGGACACCCCTAGGCACTCGGGAAGTTCGAACGTTGAAGATTTGGTATATTAAATCATAATATTGTATAAGAGTTGGCGAGGAAGAAGATATGTTCTTAAATCCTATTGCTACAATGCAAGGCATGCCAATGTTAAACACCCTTAGTTACTCAAGAAGTTGGAGCATTGAAGATTTGACATATTGGATCATAGGGTTGGAAAAATACTTTGATTATGAACAAGTTCGAGGATTTCACAAGAGTGAAGTCTTGCCATATCAAGTTGAAAGGGCATGAATCCTTATGGTAGGTTCACATGCAATTGGAAAGAATAAGAAGAGGTTATAATCACTCTTAAATTAAAAGGTAGGTTTTGCCTTTTTGATTACCAAGTTTGTTACAAAAGTGGCAAGATCTGAAGTCAAAAGACATGACCGTAAAGGATTACACCGAGGAGTTATGTTAGCTTACTATTTAAGTTGGTCATATAGAAGATTCATTAATAAAAATGTCTCAAGATATGTGAATGATTAATGCCTTTCCATACATGACAAGATTGGTATGAAAAGATTACTTTTTTTGTAAATATGGAAAGTGGTTTTACATTAATAATGCTCTACAACTAACCACACACATTCCAATTTAGGTCCAAACAAATATAAATCACCGAGATAAGACCAAATTTGTAAAAATTGAATTATTCTTGAAGTAATTGCAATGGGAAAGGGAATATGGATGAGTAGCTTTCTTAACATTATGGATGATCATATGGGCTCGATGCTCTTATCCTTCATTTGCAACTCCATTTTACTAACACCTTTCAAAATAGTAAAAACAAGTTTGGATTCAGAGTCTCGCCTAAATCGAATTCCCTTTGAGAAAAAGCCGAATTAGTACTCTTTGCAATTTAATAGACAATCAAGTGTAAGTGAATGTCCTAACCCTTATTTTTTTCAATACATGTAGCAAATAGTAAATGTTATATAAATCCCGTTGATAATAAATGGACCCTTTCTAGATATCCTCCCATGTAAATGAGCTACCATGCCTCTTTACTTATAGGAATTTATGAACTTAAATTAAACATCATGAACACCTACGTCCACTTCCAAGGGTTATGTCATAAAAATGGGAAGATGTAAATGTAAATACATATAATTTAAAACATGGCTATGTAGAGGGTCTAAATCATAAGGTGAGGTGAGGGTACCGGGGAACTTTTGAAATGATGTAGGATCTATAGGAGGAAGGTGAATTGACACATTAGGAGTCCACCATGTGGCCCACATTACCTAATTAAAATAATAATCAATAAACACATAAATAAGTTATCACCATAACAATTAGCGCGCTTTTATCAAAATTAGGTTTGTATATAATGCCTCATTTCGATGAGTGCATATGCATATTATTTTATAGAAAGTGAGGATGTGCACAAATATAATAACATTAGGGCCAAATTTAGAATTAAATGTAATAAATATGGGATTTGAAAGTGCCAAAATATAGAGATAAATTAAGAATTGATTTTACTAATTGAATTGACACAACTCAACAAGAATCCACACCTAATTATGAGTCATGTGGATGCTAATATACAATGGAACTACTCAAAATGTGCTATGTAGACAATGTGTAAGGAAATTTGAAAAAATAATTGTTTTGTTGAAGGTAACCAAAATCATACACTTATAATTGTCACAATTGGATTCAAAGACACTCGATAATGGCTTAGTTGCACATAATGGTCAAACCGGTCCGATAACAACAATGGAGGTCCTGATAGTTCTTCAACTTTTTGGTTGCTTTGTTTTCTACTTCTTGACAAAAACCTCGTTTGGAATGGTGGGTTAACACGCACAACTTTTTGAATGTCTCCTTGTTTGATTTAACCCTAATCCGATCTCAACACCTAGCAATTCACCCAAACATAATTGAAAAATTTAGAGTTATTGGCGTATACCACCCTTTAGTGGGGGTTGCCAATAAGAATCAAGATTCATGTAGTTCTATGCATGTATGTGACCCATCCCAATGTGTGAGACCTTAACCCCTTTATATAATGTTGTATCAATAATGCAACGTCCTTTGGTACCAATGTATAACAACAAAAATAGAATAATGGAACAATTGTTTGATAAGACTTGATAATCTTGACTACTCTCCCTACATTATGTTTGATCAAATTTGAATGTGCTCTCTTTTGATATCTCTTAATCGACTTCGGTGTGTGCATTTATAGGCTTCTTAGGGAAATTTCACGTGCAATCCAACCATTAAACATAAAGAAAGGCAATGACCACTAAGACAAGAAATCACAACAACATGGAGCATAAGCTTAGAAATGACATGGCGTAATCAAGAGTTGATAATGGCCACAAACCTTATTAGTTAGGTCGATTCCGACTTCACTTTGTTATCTTTGGTTAGAGGTTTTCGATCGTGGTCAAAATGGATTAGAAGCCCACGAAACATAAATAGATGATTTTGTTGAGGTGTAGTGGTCATGTCCACGGAAATTGATGATAATTTTGAGAGTGTTCATGATAAATTGGGGTGGCATAAGCTATGCGAGGTCAATTTTGAGGGGGAAGTGTGCTAGAAAAGGCCTAATGTGCACTAGTGTTGTAAATGTCCAAAAACATGATATAAGGGGGAAAATGTGCTTAAAAGGTCATAATGTGCACTAGTGGTGCAATGCCCAAAAAGATGATTAAAGTGATGCCAATATATTAATCATACTAAAACTAGGTTACAAAATGGCCCACTTTGGCGTGCGTGTGCACGCTCGGAAACTGTACTTATAAGGTCATAATGTGCACTAGTGGTGCAATGCCAAAAACTTGATGAAAGTGATGTCAATATATTCATCATACTAAAACTAGGTGTTTACAAAATGCCCCACTTCCACATGCGTGCATGCATGCCCGCCGTATGCACACGCGCATGCGCCAATGTGTGTGTGGGTGTGCGTGTGCATGCGTGTGTGCGTGCATGCATGTGTGTGTGTTTCGTGCGTGGGTGAGAGAGGGTGTGGGTGTGCGTGCGCACACACATATCAAACTAGAAACAAAAAAATAGTCACATGATGAGCGCACTAAAGAGATTTTGAATGTCAACATCTTGATTGTACATGTGAGTAAATGTGGATGCATATAAGTAGATCAATGTCTTGATGAGATGACAATAATTTAACCAAATGAAAGATTCAAAAAGAGTGTAAAAACGAATACACCTAATGGTATGCAAAACATCTTGTCATATTTGAGAACATTTGAAATTATTTTGGGCCTCAATTGATCCAATGAAGTGCCAAATAAATTTGAAAACATGGATCAAATAAAGCCCAATGAGCAAAAAATATCAAGTACCATGGGTTTATAATTACTTTTTCGAGTGGCGAAATAAAGGTGCCACGAGTCCATGCTAGACATATCTAGCGGAAAAATCTTTTTCTTCGCTAAAGAAACAAACATTTGATTTTTTATTTAACCTCTTGATATTTGTAAACTCATGACGTCTTGTAACCATTTGAAAATGTTTAATTGAAGCCGAGAGGAAAATACTATATGCTCGATTTTGAGGCGAGTGATGTTTCGCATCACTCTTCATAAAAGAAAATGATTAAATGCACCATGCATAACATATATAAAAGCAAAAGCTGTAATTATCCTGAATGCACATGTGTAAGCTCACACATAATGGTTAAAATATGTCACCAAAGCTCATTGATAACACAATACTAATACACCATGAAAAATATAAGGGGATGAAAAAGAAGGGGCTATTGATATGCCTTGATGTAATAAGGAAAGAGGGACAAACAATATGCCCTTCAAGACAATATGCCCCTATAAGGACAAGATGTAACAATGAATGTACCAAATATAATCATTTCCAATGTGACCATGATGTGAGAAATGTAGGATCTATAGATAGATGTATTTATCATTCCCTAAATAGAAATGTATACACATAGTAATAGTATGGAAGGAGAGTGCAAGTGATATGTCCCGATGAAACATGCAAAGAGGGATAGGCAATATGCCATACTCATAACCATTATCCCCTAGAAGGATATAATATAACAACGAAGAAAACAATAGTTACATGCCCTCGTAGATGCATGGTAGAAACCATGGTAATGTAGGCACCAAACATAGTATACCACAAGTAATTGTGTCCATGATATGGATCATGGTGCCAAAGATATAATATCACATAATATCATCAACTAATGTAAACAAGCACAAATATGTAACCACGAAAAGAAAGAACCACAATAATTAAAACTCTGAATAAACAATCAATCACACATAAGTGACATATAATTGATGATTAGAGGATCCTCTATGGACAAGACAAGACAAACTATACCAAGAAACACACACAAGTAAGCAATTTGAGCGATCACATGGCACATAAGAGAACACACATTGTATCAATCATGTGAAGCTAGATATAATATTTATATAATTAGAACAAAGGATATATTCTCGAGCCAAATATGCATAAGCAATTGTACAGACGAATATGATGATGGAAAAATATTAAATATAGAACCTAAAACACTATAAAATGCACTTAGTGTAGGAATGCCTCCAAATGTAAGGATGCCCATGAGTGTAGGCATGACAAAACTATGAAGCAATTATAAGTCAATGATTATATGTACCATGCATATCATGCATCTAATTCAAATAATATAATGAGAAACATGCATAACCAATGTGTAATCGTCTAGCTTGGAATAAAATAGCTTTTGAAGTTCACCCTCCACCGATATGGCTTATTTATACTCGGTCTAATAGCTCTATATTATGATATTGTTGTTATGACAATGATAGAACATTATAAGAGGCATATTCATTTGTTGTCACAACTAAGAACAACATTATACAATCCAATGTTTGGGCTCCTATGCCTATAGTTACCTTATTCCTTGAGCTGCATAATAATACCCACAATCTTGAGACTCTACCATAGAAATCATGAAGCCATCCCAACCATCCCAAGGCTAGTCTAAGACAAATTAAAATCTTTCTCACACAGTGGTACAAATGATTTCTTAGCCTTCAAAATCAAATATCCATGCAAATAAGCTAAGAAAAGGTAGGTCTAAAAATGCTTCAATGTCTCATTCTCAACCCAAGTTATTGTAACAATTCCCTCAACCACGCCAAAACATGCAAGACATGCTTTGTGCAATTACAAGACACTGCCCCAGATTTGCAACAATATTAAAGGATGAGGGTGAAAAATTGATGACAAATAACTATGTTTTTCCCAATGATGACAAGAGGAGAAAAGAGAGTAAGGAAAGGATGAGAAGCCCACTGCTAAGATGATATACACAAAGTAGAAGGAAGATGACAGAGGGAGGAGAAGTTGAATGGGCTCTTGGTTACAAAATGGACCGATGATGAAGACGAGACATTGACACCTCTTAAAGAGCTCAAATGGAAGAAAATACTTGGAAGGACGTTGAGATTAATAAACAAATGGATTTTTTTCTTTTTTTTTTTTTTTGAGGATGGCTATGATCTCCTCCGATGTGGAATGCACTTTATTTAACAAAAAAATTCAACAAGAGGAATCTAGACCGAGGAGTGATAACGAAGAAATTGATGAAAGAGAGAACTTAGGAACAAAATGTGATCTTGAGGATTCATCCTCAAATCAATTTTTTTAATATCTTGATGAGTTCAACCTATCTATTTTTTTAAAAGATCTATTGTAGGAGAGTAACAATGATTTGGAACTAGTAGGCACCATTTGCAAGTAGTAGGAAGAAGTGTAACATCCTAGATTTAATCAAATTCATTTATTGAATTCTTAAGATCATTGTTATAAAAGTTTAACCATTTTATGGGCATTGTTTTAGCAGGATGCATATTGACCACTGGCCATTACGAAGGCAATATGTATCGTGAATCGATTTTACTAGTTAACTTCAATCTTTCAAATGTTAGAAAGATGCCATGACATTTTGCTAGGCACTGTGAACTATGATTGTTAAGGATATTAACACCCCCTTGCTAATGAGTGTTTTATCTGGTTTGCATTATTACTTGTCTAGTAAAGGAGTGTTTGATGATGATTTAATGAATTATATACTTACACACACAAATATATATATTTTTTTGCACTATTGGCATATTATTGGTCATGAGACCACTTATGCTATGCGTTTATGGAGTTTAGTTTGGTTGTTACGTGGCATTGTTAATTGGTTAATGAAATTTTGTGAGGTGGAGATTTGACCCACCCCACCATGTGGGTTATGTGGTTTTGAAAGTTTATAAAACTCAGGTTAAAACCTAAGTTGCATGGCATATTTGTAGCAGATGTTAAATAAGTTTTATGGTTTAAACAATTATTTGATGTTGATAAACCATGAAGTGGCATGACATTTAAGGAGGTTTGGTGCAAATTTAATGCGGACAAACGGGGATGGATTGGAAAACATTATCTTCCTTGAAAAACTAGGTCATGCAAGTAATCTCATTGTTTCATTTTCATTTGATTATTTTTGGAGCTTTGTTTAAGGGATTTGAATGGACTTCTTAGGAGAATAATTGTTTTGGTGACTCTTGCATGGAGATTCACTACTCTTGTTATCTCAAGATATTATGGTGTTTTTATTGTTCAAACATGTCATTAAAATATTCAATAGAAAACATAGTGTTTTGAAGTTTTCAACTTGGAAAAGTGCGGAAAAGTGCGAGAAAAGTTTGGAGGTAAAGTGCACAAGTATGAGTTTTTCTACTCTTATTCTTTGTTGTTATTTTAATGATGTAATTGAATACATTTTAGTTTTGGATTATTATGTGAGATATGAAAAATGAAATAAGGATTTAGTGTGAAATAAAAACAAACTTGATTAGTTTTACAACTCCTTAGAGAATTGTTGTTATCATTCATTTTTTTATGAATAAATGGTGGAGGTAAAACCCTGTTGAGTGCATGGATTAAATGGATTTTTGGTTATTGTTTAAAAATCAGGTTCAATTTTGGGGGAGTTTGGTTTTATAAAAGTATGGATTGTTTGTTATTTCATGGAATCCTCTCCCTCATGGACATATTGGAGTTAATTTACTATGTTTTTGTGTGGGTTTTAAACTTGGGAAAATAGTTGTTGGGAGTTATGGGATTATTGTTGTACATTTGTTTTCTATTTGGGAATAGTTAAATGTCATTTTAGAATGGGAAGATATCCATTTTCATTCAGTTAAATATAGAATGAATGAGAAAGATAGTTGTATGAGAAATGAATGGTCCTGAGAGAGAAGCACGAATAATCCATATCTGGAAGTATAAATGGCACAGAAGCAAATAGTGTGAATGGTCCTAATTTGGAAGTATTTTTTTGGTGATTGGAAACTTGAAAAGAGGAAGGTTATGGAAAATGTAAACTGGACTTACATTTTAGTTGATTATTGCTTTCAATTTTTGAATATGGTAATTTTAGGAACAATGTTCAACTCCATTGATTGTTAACAATAATGAAGGAAATAACCTTTTCATTCTGTATGTATATGATTTTAGTTCGAATACACAGCTTTTGGGTTATCTTTATAGTTATATATGAACAATGACTCGATTCTATGATAACTAAGCATGACTGTTTTGAGTTAGTTTGGGGAATTCTTAGGAAGGAAATAAAGGTTTGTCTCCTTCTATTAATTATTTCTGATATGTGTAATACAATTGATGATTATTTGTTTATTATTGATGAAATCTCTCTCCCTTCTTGAGACTAAACATTTTGTATAAAATCTATTATGATTAAATGAATCCTTGCATGGAATTGTATATGTTCTTATAAAAAATGATAATATATATGTGTAGTCAACTCAAAAAGGGTCTCTAAAATAGAAGTACTTCATTAGTTTTCAGTTGATTGAGGTTTTAATACAACTATGATTGATTCTTTAACCATATGAAGTTTAAATTTGTAGAAATATGAGTTGTTAGATATAGCATTGTCGTTATCGATCATGTGCATTATGAAATTTCTAGTTATTGATAATGGGAAAGTTGGGAAAAATTGCAAGTTATTACATCTTAAATTGATGTTTGTGATACAGTATATGACTCATTATTGTCTAAATGTCTAAGTCATATTAGGCTGGTTGTATAAAGTAACATTGGACATAATGTTTTTTTATATAATTTAGAAGTTTTAGTAAGATATGTTTATAAGAAATATTTCATAATATAAACTATGGAATTTATGATTATAACTCATTGATTAATAATAGTTCTCATCCAATCTCTTGTTTTGTTATTTCATTATAATTACAACATAGAATAAGAATATACGAAATCGTGCAGGTTCACACATGAACTCGATCCATATATATCTTCCTCCTATAGTTTAGTAGGAAATACCATAATACTTGAAGTAACTAGCTTGGATTAGATTATGTGATTGTTTTTACGTCTTGAGTTTATTGGGAAATAAATCTGAAAGGATTATTTGTAATCAATTTTTTTATGCGATTGAAATATCATTGCATCTTAAAAAGGGAATTATGGCCCAATGTATTATTCTTGCTAACTATTGTAAATCATTATTAATGAAGATTATGATATTTATCCCTTATTTGAAATATGGTCTTATGAATTATCTTATTTGAACTGAAAATGTAGATATTTTATTTATAAAGTTGATTTATTAATTAAGATGATTATTTCTGATTTCATTAATTCAGATATAATAATCAAAGTAAAATGAATATCGATAGATAAACCTAAAGGATAACATAGGAAATGAAATAAATATGTTTATGTACTTTATAGTAATAATGGACTAATCATGACGAGTAAATGTATTTAAATGAATCGGTATGAAAAATAAATAATTAACCTACACCTAATGACAATTACTAAGTCATTAAAAGTATGACAAGAGGAACTAATACTAGTTAGTAACTCGTTGAGTTACTATGACCCTCTTATGGAAACCTATTAAGTATTATGAAATAATACTTTTAAAATGACTTGTTAAGGATGAATTAGTTACATTACTCAACTAAGGTAACCTAAGTATAAGGAGCGTGGGCGTAATGTTCCTATGTCATCTCGCTAGAATCTTAGCTTAGTGCCAACTTAGGATGGCTATGGGAAGGGTAGTGAGGACATAATGATGGATAATCATTATGTGGACCCTATGTTTCTCTCAAGAAGAATCCTAAGATGATACAAATGAGATTATTTACATATAGGGAAATGATCCAATAATGGAATCTCCCTCTTCTTAGCTAGTTCACCTTCTTAAACAACAATGAATTCATATAAATGTATAGAGATGGTTGGGTGGTGACGAAAGACGAGTTTTGTAGGCTAGTGTGTGGCCTTAGAACTAAGCTCACAAAGTAATGCTTGAAACTTTCGCCGAAGTAATTTATTAGTTGAATGCATTGTCTAATCACTAATCCACTAAATAAATAGTGTCAGATATTGGATGGAATTTGCATGAATGTTTTATAGGTAGGAACTTAAGAGATGCACATAGTTCTCATAACCTATAAAAGGTTACACCAAGTATACAAAGGTGTACACACTCAGTTAGAGTGACTTAAGGGAGAACATTAAGATATCGATATACCCTTACACTTGTACATGGTTTGTATATGATATCATATGGATTATGAATATTTTAATTATGCTGGATTATTTAGAAGTAATCTAAATAATAATGTTAAAAATTGGTAACATTGATTGTATATTAAGGGTATACTTTTAATATCTTTTTCCCTTGATTCGGTTGATCATAACAAGGGTGTTATAGTTTGATATCAGAGCAGTAGGTTTATCAGCTCTTGGACTCAATGGGTTCATAATGAGCTAAAAACATCTTATAATTTCATTAACTAGATACAATGGCTAGAAGAAGAGTGGACCATGAAGTAAAAACTATTTCAAATAATGTTGAAGGTTTGATGGTTGATAAGTTAGATGAAATTTTCACAATCCTTCACGACACATGTAACCAGATAGTTGCCTTGTGTATACCTAGATTTGGATCACTTGCAAGATGGATTAGTCAAATAATAACCAAATCAATGCTACTAAAAATATAATGTGATTATGACTCCATCGTTAAGAGAGGGACACTTGTGATTTCTTTTATTTAAAAAATGTTGGTAAAAATCTTCAAATATGAATCTAAACTTACACACAAGCACACTTGAAAAATGTTAGTTATTTTTAATGGTTAGGGGACCTGCCTTGGTTAGATCCCTAACCATTTTAAGGAGATAATTTTTTTATTGATGTAAAATGACAAAACAATAAATGAAATGACAATTATACCCGACTCAGATCGCATGATAATCGCAGTTGTGTCTTGATGAGAATCGTATAAAGATTGCAACCCAATCGTAATTACAATTTCCACATGTGTTGAAATTTTGGAAATATAATGTTGTAAAAAGTTATATCTATTCTTAGAACTTCTATTTTCCTTCTACAAGATCTACAAAACCAAGATATGTGAGCAAGAGAGCAAGAAAACTCAAGTATAATCTTTTTGCACTAAGAGTTAGGGGTTGGAATGAGGGGGTGAGGGTGATTTTATAGATTTGGAGTGCATAGGGGAGTGGGACACACATGGGTGCAATGATAGGGACCATAGTGCATTGGGCATGCACATGGGTAGGTGTGATGGGAAAAAATTAAATGTGAGTGGGTGAGGGTTAGTAAATGGGTGGTGAGGTTTCTTTTAACTCTATTTTATGGTTTTTTTGAACCTTTTTTTTTTTTAATAATATTTTTTATATTTTCGAATAAGGGAACTTTTACACAAGGTGCATTTTTAGTGTTTACATTTTACCCCTCTTTGGTGCGCGCGTACAACATGTAAGTTGCGGTGTAAAAAATAAAGATGAGATGGGGGTCATCTAACCCTATGATGGTGGTTTCCATAGTCATGGGCTTAAATGGTTGACTGGATAGACAAGAACCTAGAAATATGATCGATGGGACACTTCGGATGAAGTCAGAAAGAGATCGATATGTTGATTTCGCAAGGTAGAGAATATAGAGTTAGTGATTTGATGAATTTTGGTTGGATGTCGAGAGAATGAAATGAGAAGGGTTGTGCATGATTCCCACCTCAAGTGACAGTTTTGGAACCACGGGGTTCCCAACATGACGTAGCATGAAAAGTGGTGCTTGAAGATGAGAGAAATTGATCCATGAAAAAGGTGTGTGGAATGAAAGAGGTGACATGGTTTCCCTAGTCATGTGCATGGATATTTATAAGAGTGAATGAATGTGTTGAGAATTCATGATGAGTTGGAGTAGGTATGGGCGTGGGTAAGGTTCACAAGGAAAATCAATGTGGAGTTTGAGTTGGATGAGTTTCACTTGCAATTTAGTGAGCCAGGATGTGGAGGAGGTTATGTGAGCCAAAGCAAGGAAAGGGTGACATAGGGGAGAGCTCATGGGATTAGGTAGTTACACATGTCGAGAGGTGAGACAATCCAACCACATGAGGGAGAAGGGGTTGGGGCTGAATCGCATGGGTGATTCAACTAGGGAAATAAAATATGGATCAATGGGGAGAGTAATGGGTGTAGGGGATGGGTAGGTATGGGAAGGAGTTACGACCAACTTGGTTGTTGTTGTGATCGAGTTAGGCGGGAGAGTGAGGAGTGTGGAGTCGAGTGGTGAGATGGAAGGGTAGGAGGTTGGGTAGTGATTCATAGGGGTGACTCACTAAGGGGGTTAGAAAGTGAGGGGTAGGATGAAACATGGTGTGGGGTAGATAGGCCACTTGGTGAGTTGGTAGAGTGAGTTTCGGGCAAGTTGAGTTGGGTGAGGGAGAGTTAGGGTAGGGTTGTGTGAGTTGTTTTAATTTTTTAGAATTTTTGAAAAGTTTTACATTTTTTTGAACTTTTGTGGAAGTGTTTTGATAACAATGACAAAATAGGAAAAATGGTAAAAGTATGAAAATGAGTGTAATACACATGCGGTAAAAATGAAGGAATATAATGATGAAGTAAAGAAAAATGTGCGAAAGGAAGTGGATGCCCGGATTTCTCGGTTGATCAAGTAGAGTGTAAATGGTGTGCGGTTAGATGGGCATAGTTTAAAAAATGAGTCAGTAGTGAACATATGATGAACTTGAATACATGAGACTTGAGACATAAAACACACTAAAACAAATGCTTGAACAAGGTCTAAACCACACAAGGTGAGATATTAACCTTGTGACTCATCGAGATCCTATGTGTGCATGTGAGAGTGAATTGACTACTTGAAGTGAAGACCTATGAGATAGTGAGTGAAAAAATAATCCAACGTGTAGGGATGAATTAAAACAGTGATTGATGAGGATGAGTAGTAAAATAGAAGGAAGTTGTAATCCGTGCATTTATCCACCGTCGCCTAGGCCTCCATAGCCATGACAAAGGTACATTTGATTCTAGTTGCAACATTTCTCTACTTCTAGTCAAAGCGTCTATATCCCCAATAGAGATCTTTGGAAAGTCCCTTGAGAGAGAGTGATTGATATTACTTTTGATTTTCTTTTGACTTTTTCTTTTGATTATTTGAATTTGTTTTTCATATCTCTCGGTTCGCCAAGGTGTTTAGAACCATGAGTGGCTTGATGGAGGGAGTGGAAGTGACGATGGAGATGAAAATTGGAAAATGTCAAAAAGTAATTCCCTGGGGTATTCAAGACAAGTTAAGTGTGTAAGCGTGCGAGGATCTCAAAGAAGACAATAATTATTAATTCACCAAGCAGAGAGGCAAAGTTCAAGCAATCGTATTAAAGACTATTGACTCACAAAACTTGACAAAAATATGATCAAACTGTTCACCAAAAGTTATGAAACAAGTAGTTTGTAAAGGTATTGTGCTATTGGTGAGTTATAAGTAGTTTGTAATCATCAACCTAAGTTCCATTCCCATTGATTTCATTGGATGCTTTCAATAAGTGGCCATAAGGACACCTTGAGGTGTGGGTCAAACTTCTCCATATGGACCAAGTGGAATATAGCGGAGCGATCCAAATGCGGATCACTCAGCGGACCTTAAAGAACCAAGCCCATCCCCATGTCCCACTTAGAGAAAGTTCTCCTCCACCAATCCAGTTCATAGCTATGGTATAATAAAAGCATTTACCATTCAAAGTGCCCTTCAATACTTTTTTAATTGGCTACCCCGGCCTCTTTTTGGTTGACTTGTATGACCTCACTTCCTTTTATGTAAAGGGATTGTTTGGTCTCTTCAAAATCAAATTTATTTACTTTATGTAATTTTTTTTTGAAACAAACAAAAACATGGAATGTAAACAAACTATAAGTGAAATGTGTAGCCGTGAACGAAGAAATAAAATGAAATATGAATGAAGCAAATGTGAAATAAAATCCATGGGAAAGTGTTGTTTATTGCAATATTTGAAACATATTGATTTTTTTGGATTTCGGAAAGATGTTTAGCCATGTGAAAGTGGGTGTTTGTGTGGAGAATCGGGCCATTTTTAAAATCTAGGCTTAATGAAAATACACGTAATGTATGGAACATGCTAAATGTGGTAGTGACCTCAAATTAAATTCCCCCACTCCATGTAGGGACTAGATGAAGAAGGGACATGATGTACAAAATAAAATGATAGATGTGATATATGATTGGAGGGATGGGGATGGTGATGATGATAAGTGAATCAAGAATGCCGAATAAAATCCACATAATGATGGTGTGTGAATAATGTGAGCATGGGGATGAATCACATAAGAAAGTTGCTGATAATTATGGATGTGTGAGATTGTTTGGTGGTTGAGGAAATGAATACAAAGAAGTGGTAGATGGTGGAGTGTTATGAAGCGTGGTGTTAGGGATGATATCAGGTGGATGGGGTGTGGAAAATATAGTGATGTCTAAAGAAAGTGTTATAGTCAATGGTGTGATATTTTTATGAGTGAGTGTGATAAACATAGGAGGGAAAAATAGGAAGTGTTACCCAAGAATAAATACATGAGAATGTCGAGAGAATATCATAATGATTGGAAAGTGTAATTGGATGTGGAGGAGGTTTATGAGGCCCATGTATAAGAAAAAAGGGGCATGTGGGTGTGATAGATGATGTGAACTCAAAAGGAGGAGTGGATAATAAAATTTGTGCTTGAATAGGTGGTGTAGGAGAAAAGAAGGTGATTGTGAACAAAGCTCCAAATGAGGTACAATAATGAAAGTACGTGTAGGTAATTTGCAAGGAATAGATGGAAAAATAAGGGTATACAAGTGACAAGACTTAAATACAAGATGGGTATACATAACCTAGATAGATGGTAGAGGATGTAAAAGAGGCACCACAAACAAGAACACAGATTGAATGAGTGGTGATTTAGTGATACGTATTTTAATGAATTTTTAAGGTAGGTGAAGTGATGCATGACACCTTATGTGATGAAGAGTGGAATGTATATGTAGTAATGAGTTGTGTGATAAGTGGAGTGTGTGTGAGTGAAGTGAAGTAAGAAGGAAGGGCCATGGTGGGAAAGATGGGATCACATGATGATATAGATGGTTGAGAGGGAGGAAGACAAAGATGAACATGCTTGAGGCGTTGTGTCATGCACACAACATCATCAAATGTGAATAATGGATGAATTTTTAAATGATGGGAGATTTAAGGGACAATTTTTTTGGAAAAGAGGTCAATAATCTTAGGTTGTGGGAGAGGAAATGAAAGGCGGTAAATAATAGCACACCAATGTGTAACAAGTCAATAATGGACTTGTTATGGGATTGAAGAAGCATGTGAAGGTAAAAAAATGGCTTTAGGTGCACTATGGATGACAAAGTGAGATAAAAAAGGTATTTTAAATTTATGTGAATGTGTAAAGGCTATGTTGTGGGAGGCATGAGTACCAATCAAGTGCACGACTAGTGAGTGAAAGTGGGAAAGTACGTAGGAGGAGAGCATCATCATGTTGGATAAGGTGACATGCATAGTAGAATAGATGAAAGTGATGTTGAGGATCCTTGGTGCCATCAAATTTTTCAAAAGTGGGTAATTTGAAATGCAATGGATAGGGATGACATGGTACTATGGGATGGATAGGCTCATTGAAAATGGTGTGATAAGTAGGTGCGGGTAGAAGTCCCCCCAAATGTTGGGACTTAAGGTTAACAATGTGGTTAAGAAGGTGTTGATGAAGAAAATTAGGGTGTGGATGAGCATGGAAATGGATAGAATCCATGGGGAATGAAAATGAATAATAATTGGAAACATGAGTGGGAAAAGTCAGCAAGAAGGAAGACCAAAAAATTACAAGTCAGTCACATTTGCAACTAGCTGCAGGACAAATCAAGAATCGAACAAAATGCAAAAGGAATGATTTGGAAGGATACATGTTAATCATAGTTGTAATTGACTCTGGGAAAAATGTGGGGTGGAAAATTTATAGAACATTAGTAGTTGTGACCAGGCCTTTAAAAATTAGAACTCATAAAGGATGGAAGAAACAAATACGATAATGTAAGAATGGTTTATGAAGAACAAAAATAGTTGCGGTGCGACTTAGAAAGAGTGTTGCGATGTTAGTTTATCTCAAGGTGAAATAAAGGGGATCATTCTGTTGGATTCCTATAAAAGGTTCTCTTCCTGAATACCAAGAGTTAATTGAGCGAGTGCGATACACTAGAAAATTTCTAGTTGCAAGATTTACTTTACCCCCTTGATTAACCAAGCTAGATTCTACTATGCTCAAAGGATATTCTTGGCTCTAATCCTCATGGGAATACTAGTCAGGTAGGTGGGGGCATCCATTTTGTCAATCAATTCCTTGAATGTGCTAACTACTTTGGGGTTCCTATGGTACTCCTCATAATTAGTTCTAGGGAGTATGCCCAAACACTTTCCATAATTATGTGGATTGGTATTTACCCTTATCTAGACTTGTAATAAAAAGGTTACCACACAATCCACGATTGTGAATGTCATGTAACCATATTTTAGGATTTTTTTGTGTCAAAAATTGTAACCTAGTCGTAGTTACGATCAACCCATAAACCGAATGTTTTTATTTTGTATTTTTGGAAGACTTACAAAGAACTAGATGTTAGATCGGCAACAAATGCTAGAAAAAGGAAAAAAAAGAAAACTCAAAGAAAACAATGTTAGATTTAGAAAATGAAAACAAGTTACCCACAACCAAAATGGTCCCACCGTGGTCACCAAAATGTATGCCTAGATTTAGATCACCTGCAAGATAACTTAGTCAAATAATAACCAAATTAATGCTACTAAAAACATGATGGGATTATAATGCCATCGTTAAAATAGGAATAATTGTGGGGTTTTCATTGAATAAAGTGGGTAAAACTCTTCATATTTGAATCTAAACCTACACACAAGCACACTTGAAAATTTTTAGTTATTTTTGGTGGTTAGGGGATATACTTGATTAGATCCTAACAATTTTAAGGAGATAAAAGAAATTTTATTTATGTAAAATGAAAAAATAATAAATGAAATGACAAGTATAATTTGATTATATAATTTATTTAAATGGATAAATAAAATGGTAAATCTAAATATGTAATAGTAATATGATATAAAAAATTAAGTACAAAAATGACTCAAACAAATAAGAAAATAAAATTAGAAACCCTAGTTACAAGAGAGGGGATAAAAGAATTAGTCAATTTGCAATTATTTTTGGACTATCTTGAAGTGACGAAATAATGAACATGAAGGAAAAAATGTCACACTAAAGCTCAAAAAATTGCAAGAGTGTCACAAATTCGGACCGGGAGTGCCTATGGAGGGTTAGGGGCTCTGGGGTGCTAGGGACTGTATGGGGCACCCGTGATTGTTCAAAATCCATGGAAATCAATTTTACATGGTCGCAATATGTTCACCTCTTGTCACCGTTACTATGAAGTGTATGTAGAAATGAATTCCCTTGCCCTTGAATGGATGCTAGATGGATGCTTGAATGCTCTTGTAATGCCTTTGGATGCAACCTTAGGTGGTGGTAGTAGATGTTTAGTGTTTGGTCCTTTATTATGATCACATAAATTTATATTTATATGATTCCCTTAGTTGAATTTCGTAATTAATCACTAAAAGGATGACTAGTAAGAAAATAAGATGCCCAAACGGCTAGAAAGGACCCAAAATATGTGAGAAAAGTACAAAGATGTCGGGGCGCCTAGAGGGGATTGGGGCGCGATGTCCCTGGATGAGAAATGCCAATATATGAAAAGATAGACTAGGCTTTGGAAAGATTGTAAAACCAAAATAAGAAACAAATTGCAAACAAAGGTTACAAAAATAGTGATCAATTAGTACATTTCTTGTTTAGGAATCACATGAATAAGAATATGTAATCAAGCCTAGAGTAGATACCAAAAGTGCGTGATTTAATGTCTAAATTTTCCCCACTTTGTGTTATTGAGTGAATTATCGATAACATAAAGTATATAATACTTCATGCGTAATTGATAACCATGTATACCGATGGCGAAAAGTGTGCCGAGAGACAAGGAAAAGTGTGGAATGATAAAAAAGTGAATCATTTAAACTAGAGATGTGAAAGTAAAAAGAAATATTGATGATGACCTTAGGAGAGAGCATATGTGTAGATGCCGCATTGTATCTATTGTTGATGTCATTTGATTGTGTTGTTTATGTGTGATGATGTGTGACTGATGTGACTACCACTTCCCATAAGAATGGACCTACAAAAGAGAAGAATGAAAAAGTAGTCAAATATGCACATATGTAATATTCAATCAAAAAAAGTAAAGAGTATTGAAAATGGAACATGTGCACCTGATTTTTGATGAGGAAAATAGATAGAAAGGATCCTGAATATGTTGTAGAAGAATGATTGTTTAGGAGATCTCATGCCAGCTGTGTTGTATGCACGTTTTTTAGGTGATCTCACGCCAATAATGGAAGAAGTGTAGGGAGAAAATTATGGTGTCATCCTCTAACCTTTAAATTATTCCCAAAATGTGAACACCACTACAAATGGTGTGTAAAAACATGTTCCGTTTTAAAATTTTTTGATCCAATGCAAAAGTAGAAAATACAATGTAGTGCATGTATGCCGAGTGCTCAAGGATTGTGTACCACTGTAAAATCCAGCTGCGTAAAATGCCAAAAACTATGATGAAATGAAAATACCATGTAACTACCCCATCGTCACATACTTCAAGGAAGGGTCATGGGTGCATAGATGCTACTTGTCAGTGTCCAGGCGTTAGTGTCTCTGTTGTCTTGAAGACCCAAGTCAAGTTTTGGGTCATTTCAAAGACTAAAGACCTGTGTTGTATCGTGATCGAATTTTGACTATAGAATGTTGTATAAGGTGAATGATTCTTCTAATAGATTCCCCACTTTTTGGGGTGCATGCAATGTCACCGAGGAGTATGTGGCCTAAAGGAGGGCCGACTTGTGAACCGAAACCGATGTCCTATAGGGGAAGGGAGTGTTCTTGGTATAAACTAATGAAAACAAAAACAAGTGGCTATAAATAAGTTTTACTATAAATAGGATACACACACATGTATACGAAAATATCTAAGCTAATCACGTAAGAATACAATGTAAACAACCAATAATGTAGATAGAGTAGAGCACAAAAAGTGAGTTTTAAACATGGGACATCACTCACTATGTCACAAGACAATCGAGGCAAATGAAGCCAAAAACATACATGCAATCGAGAGAGCAAGCAAGACATAGGAAAATACCACAAATAATGGTATATAATGATAAGAAATGGTACATAATAACAAGTAATATAAAAGACAACCATGGTGGCATATAGTTCTTACTGAAGAAAATCTTGAACATTAAACATCAATTACTATGTTAGAAAGATAAGAAGTATGTCAAAATGTGTAATATTTGATAAAATGTAGTGTGCTTTGGTATAAATAGGAAGTATTATAAATCAAAACATTATCACATGTAGTGTGTACAAATGTGGATGCCCCGAGGATCTGATGTGGGACTGGTAATGGAGGTACTACTGAAAAGCATCCACATTGTGTATATCGATCTGTGTAAATTCTGCGATCATAACTATAAAGAAAGTGAGTGCACACGTGTATATGGAAAATTTAATGACATACAATGTATCTAGCTACCTTAGTAAACAAAGTGTAACATGCAAATATAAGTAAACAAGAACAATGTGCAAACCAGGATATGTAGTATGATGTGGAGAGTAGATGGAATGGAATGAAAAGTGAATGTGATAGGATCCGAGTGCCCCCCCAAGCAAGTGTGAATGTGTATACATGTGGTGAGGTTCATTTATACGTGCCCCCTCAACGATCGATAATGAACCTAGAACAAGAGTGTGTCATTGGGAAATGGTTTGAACATGTGTGCTAGAAAGTTATGATCGTCAAAGCATATAATGTAGAGAATGTGTGAATGAGTGAAGTGGTGGGGTTCATTTTGATTGTAAACCCTTAGTAGTTGAGTATGAATAGTGTAACTAGAGTGCATCATATGGTAGTTTTTCATGTCTCATGTGTGTGAGAGAGATGTGTTATGAACGTGTCGAGTGTGTAGTGTGTCGAGTGTAAAATATGTAGTGTATGAGGTTCATGTCTATAGGATGTCCTCAATAGTCAAGTGTGAACCGTAGAGTGAGAGTGTATCATTGGGTAGTGACGATACAAGAGCATATCAAGATGTGTATGATGTATGTGGAAGAATAGATGTGAAGTGATGAGGGTTTGAGATGTGTGTCAATGATAGAGTGGGGGAGGAAATAAATATGATGACCCCCAAGTGTTTGCTGATGAGTGTGTTATCCAATGAAAGTGAAGGATGAGGGTCATCCACCTAATGCTTGTGGAGATTAAAATGTGTAACCATGCTCTAAGATCGATGGTGTATGTGACAAATGATGAGTCAGTGAATGAGAGCTATGCACCTGAGACCTAGGAGGTGATGAATGCTTATGAGGAGAAGAATGTGAAGAATGTGAAGGTGATGTGCACCTATATGAAGGAGAACACAAAGAAAAGAAATTTCTACATGAATGAGCCTATGGAGATGATGAAGACCTATGCATAGGACTATGTGGAGGGGATGAACACCTATTTGAAAGAACACGAGGAAGTTATATATACCTAGGTGAAGGAGTGGTCAGTGAGCGACATAGACGATGATGTGGTGGACTAACAAACCGATGAGATCATGTAAGCCGTGTGTGTATGGGAGAGCTAGGAGCATAGTTTTATTTAAGTTTGAGAGGCCGCATGGACATATATGCTATAGCTAGTGCAATGGAAACCTAAAGATGAGGTTGTAACTATGGTGTAGATGGTAGAACACCATTGATAAAAATGAATTGTTTGTTGTGAATTAAATTTAGATGTAAATGATTTATGGATATAATTTCCTATGTTGCGTAGAGCCATGTAAGAATTAAGATAATGTCATACCCTTCAACTAAATGTGCCATATGAAAAGGCATAAGCATGGTGATAGGACCGACGATGACTGGAAGCTTGAAAAAACCGTATGATTTAGGAATTGGATATGAAATTTGTGAAAGTGGGTAATTGATAGCAACTAGAATAGTAATAAGACATGTAATTATGTGAAATGAAGGATTGACTATAGTGTTATTGATAGGAGTGGACCCAATAAAAGAACTATTGTGTAAGTGATCAGAAGAGAATGAAGCATGATATTCATGATCAAAGAAAGTAATGATAGGTGGAGATGCCTTAGCATGAGAAACTAGATAATCAAGAGCCCTTGGTGCAAGAGGAGGCATTGCATGATATGTATGATTAGCTGAAGAATACACCGCTTGGTAATCATGTTTTGAAATAATATTATTGAAGATTTTGAGCTTATGATTTTCATTGACTAACACAAATGTTGTAGGCTCTGGAAGCTCAATAAAATTATTTTCAATAAGATCTTGAATAAGATTGTGAAGTTTGAAGCATTGATAAGTAGAATGTACCACACATTGATGATAGTCGCATCTAAAATTTTCATTATAATTATGACCTTTAGGATGAGATGGGTCCAAATTGAGAGGAGGAGGAAGCGTAATAAGGTTGCTTTCAATAAGTTGTGGTGTTAAAATATGTGAATCGATGGTCAATTTAATATACTTATGCTTAGGTGGTTGCCATTGAAGCTCCTTCGTATTAGATACAATGTTAACCGTAACTTTATCTTCATAGGTTTTGTAGATAGATTGAAAGTTGATTTACTTTGAAATCACATTGAAGATGAAGCATGTTCATGATACTTAAGCTTGCATATAGATAAGAGTTTAGTTTCGCATACCTTAAGGGTATGACAAAAATGATCAAATGACGAAGATGTATTAAAATAACACTCTCCTAGAGAGGGTGGAAATAGAATTTGGAAAAATAGATCTCGAAGTTCATAGTCTCCAAGAAAAATAGTCATCTTGGATAAATTATTTTTATAGCACAAGACATAGTCCGTTATATGCTCATTGGTTCCTTGTTTAAGTTACGCAAGTTGAGCATATGATATCTTAGAGGCGATCTTGATAGATAAGTGGGAAATAAAATAATCGGTTAGATGTGTAAAATATTCTACCGAGTGAACAAGTAGATCATAGAACCAACACATCACATAATTATGAAGACTACGAGGAAAGAGCTTAACTAAAAGAGTATGATCATCCAAAAAATCTAGGCATGCAACATGAAATAATTAGAGGTGTTCTTAAGAATCACCATGACCATTGAAAATGGGCGAGATTAAGAAACAAAAAAATTAGGTGGAAGTTCATAAGTGGAAATGGCGGGTGCAAAAAGGGAATGAAGTAGTAATGTGGAATCTAAATACAAAGATGCATGAGAAGAAACTCTTATAATTGAAGAATTTACACTTGAAGTTCCTGATAAAGAGAGGCTAAGTATTGAGTGCAGCAATGAAGAAAATTTTTGCGTATGAAAAATAAGAGGTGGAGTGAAATGGTTGGTTGGAGTAGGAACATAAACAAAAACACTTGTAAGTATGCGAAAGAGTGCAAACATGCAGTTGAGTTGCAATATACGAGGGAGTGGAAGTGGATGTAGGAACACTAAGCTCCACAATATTGGTGGCCTCCTCACAAGTAGCAAATAAAAAAAATCTAGATCCTCGGGATGTTCAACAAGATGATCATTGAGCTCTTGGAGATGGGCTTCAGTAAATTCATCATAAGATTGAGCCATGATGGAAGAACAAGAATAGTGTATTCGAAGGTCGGGTTCACCAAATGATTATGTAATTTATTTAAAGGGATATATAAAATGCTAAATCTAAATATATAATAGTTTTATGATATAAACAATTAAGTACATAAATGACCGAAGTAAATAAACAATTAAAATTGGAAACCTTAGTTAAAAGTGAGGGGATAAAAGACAAGCGATTCACAATTAATTTTGGACCGTGCAAGTGATGAAAAGGAAGGGAAAAATATTGCACCAAAGCTCAAAAAATTGTAAAAGTATAAAAATGCTAGTACTAGGGTGCCTATGTAAGGTAAGGGGTTCTTGGGGCACCAGGGACATGTACAAGGTGCCCGTGACTATTAGGAAGCTAGGGAACATGATTTTATAGGGTCACAAGATGTTTTCCTATTTTCATGTTTGATTGCCTATATGTCACACTAAGATTGCAGATGTCACTTGTAACCTATAATGAATAAGTGACCTACAAAACCCCATAATGCATAAAACCCAAAAATAAAATAATGCAAATAAGGGTCCAACTATCCTCGGTTGTTAGGAAGTGAACTTATGACCAAGTTTTACACTACATCTCAGAACCAATGTAGTTATATGTGTGTGTGTATGGAGGAATCATGCCCGAGGTGGCTCTTGTGCCCATCAAATTTGATAGGGAGAAATATCTAGATGTAAAAAATGTAATTAGATGTGTGTATGAAAGAATGAAATTCCCCTCCTATGAAGTGTATTTAGAAATGCAGTCCCTTTCCCTGAATGGATATTAGATGAATGATTAAATGATCTTGTAATGCCTTTGGATGCAACCTTAGGTGGTGGTAGTAGATGCTTAATGCTTGGTCCATTATTATGATCATGTAACTTTATATTTATATGATTCCCTTGGTTGAATTTCATAATTAATCAATAAAAGGATGAATAGTAAGAAAATAAGATGATCAAACAACTAGAAAGGACCCAAAATCTCCGAGCAAAGTACAAAAAGGTCAATATCTCCCAGAGGGGATAAGGGTGCCTGGGTGTTGGTGTCTTGGCTAGGAATTGGTGTCTAGGGTGAGAAATGATGATATATGAAAAGAAAGACTAGGATGGAAGGAGTGTAAGATAAAAGAGGAAACAAAGAGCAAACAAAGGTGGCCAAAAACAATGATCAATTAATAATTTTTTTCTTAGGAATCATATGAATAGTAGTATGTAATTAGGACTAGATAGATACAAAAAATGCATGATTTAAAGTATACATACTTAAATCAGATCACATGAAAATCATAGTTGTGTCTCGCTGAGAATTGCATGGAGATCGTAAGCCAATCACAATTAGGATTCCCACCTATACTTGAAAATTTTCTAGAACAATGTTGTAACAAGTTAGAGTTGTCCTTGTAACTTCACTTTTCCTTCTTTAAGACATGAAAAACAAATATATGTGAGTAAGAGAGAAATAAAACTCAAGTATAGTATTTGTGCACTAAGAGCCAGGGGTTGGAATGAGGGGGTGAGGGTGCTTTTATATATTTGTAGTACATAAGGGAGTGGTACACACATGTGATCTAGAGAAAAATGTAGTGGACATATTTTCCTAAATATCTAAGAATCATTACAATATGATAGAAGAATCCGAGAGCTTTATGTATCCTATTTGAACGTAAGAAACAAACACCATATGAGCAATATACCATATGTAGAAGTTCCTTGTTAAAGGATCAAAAATAGGGACAAAAGACCAATCGAGGCTATGACACATGACATATAAAAAATGATAAAAATGGTAAAATGGTATTTATATTTTTAGCCTCGAGTCTTCGACACACGAGTTCGGATAGGTGGGTCCCATTATTTGTTGGCTAGGGCCTCGGCCAAGGTCGACACACTATTTTCGTAGAGGGTGACTTTTCCTCCAAGACTTCACATTACCACAGTCACAATTTTGTATTTAAGTGCCACATATTATACTGGTATCGTGCATGTGGGACTAATATTCCTATTATTTTTAAAATTATACTATTACATTGATCTGCTCTAAGTTTGGAATTATTGTTATCAGGGATGGTGCTAACAATGTTAACTAAGCCTACCATATTAAGTTTGGGTTCCATTTTAAGTACCCATACCAACCCACATTTCAAACTTGGACAATATTCCAACCTTGACTGCTTAATAAATCTGCCATGTCTCATATGGACCTACCAACTTGGTACCAAAAAGCGATGCATTGCCCAAGCCGCGAGATTATAGGATGGTAAAATTCTTTTAAAGGATTAAAGAAACCATTCCCACAAAATGTGGGACTATTTCCCACACTTAGTAAATAATGGGTGGTGTGAGGTTGGGGAGGTTCAAACCCCACCTCATTCTTTGAAAATTAAGCCTTGGGCTGTTGAGCCACAACCTTTTCTCAAGTGTATATAAACAAGAATTGGGTTTTGATGAATGTTAATGGTATGACCATGTTTTTGGTATCAAATCTAATTAAAACAATTGATTTACTTTTAGTTTGCATTCAATACTTGCCCCTTTAGTATCTCATCATTTAATCAAGGGTTTCCACTGTGAAATTTTGTCAAGTTCCTTCTACATGCTTACTCTGTCTTTGCTGATCCATATCAATTTTTAATCGGTTCATAGATATCTTCATCTACCATCCTAAAAATATAGGTAATTTCCATGGAGGATAAAAATAAGGAAACACATGTGTTGGGTGACATGGAAACTGAATCGGACCACTAGAAGATCTTAGAGTGATCTCGAGGACAAATTAAGAGTAAGTATACAATTTCAAGAATAAAGGTTTTGACTTGAGTAAGTGTTTTTTTGAGTTTGGTTTTGAATAATACAAATGTAAAGGATATAGTGGTTTTAAGCTTGATTATAAACATGTTGGAAGGAATTTAAAACCTTAGTGAGGGTTAAGAGTGTAAACTGATAGAGTGATTTTAGTCTTATAAGAAGTGAAAAAGAATACAAAAATGAGATTCTATGCTTGAAGTATTTGTATAACATAGATGGGCATTTTAGAGAAGTGTTGATTCTTGTCAAGAGATAAGAGACTTGTTATAAGAGATAAGAGACTTGGTATAAAGGTTCGGATAATCGAGATATCATTTTGAGTCCTTAGGAACTCTAAAATAATTAGATAAGTTGGAAAACTCTGAAAGTACTCCTTGGTGGACTGTACCTGTTCTTAATGTTGGAAGCACAATAGACTAAGAGGGGGGGTGAATCAGTCCTACAAATTTCTTATTTCATTAACCATTAATTTTAGCAACCATTAAAATTCATCCATTCAACCATTTCTTAGTGTGCACAATACATTCAAACAACCATAACACTTGAGAAGAAGAAAATAGACACAAGATATAAGTGGGAAACCTCATGAGGAAGAAAACCCAATGAAACTTTGATTATATTAAATAAATCAAAGAGATTTAGCGAATCACCAACTTTGTAAGGAACAACCCATATTTTAGTTGAGCACTAACCCTATAAGGAGCACTAACCACTAATTTAGTGAAGCACCCAATGAAAAAGGAGACTAAAAATCCCCAATATGAACAAGAACCAAATTATCCAATTGATGGTTATGATCTCTAATTTTTTTACCATAACTAATGGAGATCTCTAATTCAGCTCACACATTCACCTTCAAACCCTCATTCACCTAACTTGCCCTTTCTTCTTCTTCTTAGACTTGTCTTGGCTCTAATCACTTTAAAACATTATCTATATCCTTTCTCAACCTATAATACAATATTTTAGCCTTCATATCATGAAATCAAACCTGCAAAACACTTTTCCTTAGGTCACACATTTCCCTCCAAGAGCACTAGTTCAAAAATGAACTAAAAAAACACTTAAATATGATTTCCTTCCTTCAAAAGCACCATGGATCAGTACCTTACATTTTGATAGACTAATATAACTTAATCAAAACCCAATAAATTCATTAAAATGGTCACATATGACCCATATAGGCCGGCCATTCCCAAAACCATTGAAAATACATCAAACATGTACAAAACTCAATCACCATGAGGAGTAAAATCCACTAACAACAAAACCATGGTTATTAAATCTCTAAAATTTATCAAACATGTGTAATATAACATATAAACACCATAAATGGTTAGAAATTTACTTGGACCAATGAAATAAATCATATTATGGGTCCACACGCTCATATCCTTCACCATACAACTGTTTCCAACACCATGATTTCACCTTTAGGCCCAAGACCACCCAAGATAAACTAAAATATGGCATATGACCACTATATGGAAACCTAAAAACATATATAACACTTACATTAATTTAATACACCATGAAACATTCATATGATCAAATAAAAACAACTTTCCTTTGCACCAAAACATGCTACCCAGAAACCAGTTTTGCAAACTTAACTAGTTTCACCCTTGATAGAACTTTCAAGACCTCCCAATGATTAAAATAGGAACAAAATTCATCCCTCTTCACAGTATAGGTGGCATAAAACATAAACTCATCCATCTCATGCTCCAACCAACTCAATCTTTCATCCCTAGCAGTTTAGTCCCGAAAAGCCAAAAACCTTATTCCTAAAAAAATGACTTGGATGACCCTTAAAATATCATAATCATGAGAAAAAAATACCATTATAAATATATATAAATAAAATTTCCATAACATATTGTAACTCCTTCAAACTCTAGGTGGAATACCTTTAACCAAGCTCATTGCTATAAACTACTTTTTATGCCTTCTTAGACTCAAGAACTGACCATGATCCCAACTTTCTCTATTACCAGAAAAACAACTTAAAAGATTAAAAAAATCATGGAACATCCTTAGAAATGATGTATAAGAACTTAGAAACCTTTACCAAGCTTGAAAAACTTAGAATCAACAACTTTCCTCATGTAGCTACTTAACACCATACTCGAACAAACATCCTTCAAACTTGAACCTCAAAGAATAACTCATAAATTTTAATCATAAAGTTTGATATACCAATGGAAATATATCTAAAACAAATTCACAACAAAACTTGAATAGAGTCTTAACTCTTTATGCATCTTTTGCAATGTCAATTGTATTGAAAGCTATTCCAAAACGTCCTAAAATCGGTCTCCATAAATAAAGCACATTTTGTACTTTTTATTCTCAACCATGACCTAAAAATATCACGAAATATAAAAAAACTCAAGGGATAAAAACAAAGTCAGATTATTCATCACATTGTTTGGAGTACTTTTCCACAAAATGAAATTCTTTAGAAACAAACAATTTCGAGATGGGGCCCTCATACTGTCACATGCTCTAATATACCTTTATGGAAAGATGGAGGAACCCTATACAAATAATTAACAAAATAGTGATTTCATAGATGGCCTAAAGGGATATATAGGGTATTAATGTCAATCTAGTTAGGAGGACTAAAACACTGTAAATGAACTGAAGCCATATGAAATAAATGTAAATAAACTACTCTAGATGAAATGAAACCCTAATGTGCAAGAGAAGAGTAAGGAAAAGACTCGGCTGATAACAAAAGACTGTCACATAGTGTTGTAGATCCGAAAATAAAATTCGAAGTGTAGACAAAACCCTAGAGACCCTGCGAAGGGAAGATCTAGACTATCTGAGATGACACAGGCACCTAGGAGTGTATTGGGGCACCCTGAGGTGTCTTGGTGTTTAATTTGGGTTCTCAAAATATCGTAAATGCTCAAAACATCAATATGATATGGTTGGTAAATGCCTATGAGTACTTACTATTTGTCATGTTGGATTTTTTAGATGAACTAGAGAATGATCCGTAATGCAAGGAGAATTATCAAACCCTAGAAAAATGAAAGATGCATATGAATGGGTTGGAATGACTAGATGTAGTTCTTGTGTGTGTGTGTGTGTGTGTGTGTGTGTGTGTGTGTGTGTGTGTGTGTGTGTGTGTGCGCGCGCATGCGCATGCATGTTGTTCCCTAGGTGATCTTGTGCCAGTCACACTTTGTGAAGTAGCGAGTGATAGTAGCTATATAAATGTAAGTAACATGTGTGCATAGAATAGAATGAAATCCCTCCCCCTATGAAGTGTGTGTGATGCAGATCTCCTAGCTTGAATGCATGGAACTATGTGGATGCAAGTGATGTAATGGATGTAGCCCTAGATGGAGTGATAGTAGTGATAAGATGTAATGACCTAGGACCCTTATTATGGTCTTATAACTTTATATTTATAGGGATCTCAAGCTTAATTTTGTAATTAATCTCGACAAGGCCGACTGAGAAGAAGATAAGGATGACCAACAACTAGAAGTGACCCAAAAAGAAGTAGAAGAGGTTGTGCATAGACCGGGGCACCTGAATGGGACCAAGGCACCTCGGGGTACCCCAATATAGGTAGGAGCACTATGATTTTAGGCTAGAATGTCAGAAAGGTCATGAAATGGGATGATAGGTATCGGGAAATACGCGGGAAAGACAAAATAAAAGATAAGAAAAAGATGGCCAAAAGGTGGGATTAATTAGTACTTTGTACACTTGAGAACCTTCTAAATAGTAGTATAAGACCGGGATAAATATTTTCTAATGTGTAATATTTGTGTCTACAATAACATATAATAATAATTTTGTTAGAATCAATAAAAATTGAGTGCAGTAAAAGCGATCTTCTCCAACTCACTCCTAGTTACGATTTTTTGTTAGGGTTTTGAACCAATTTACCTTTTTAACAATAATTCATAAAAATTTGACAATCAAAACACTTTATTCGTTCTTTGAAACCTTAATATTTGACTTAAGAAGCTATGAAAAATAGGAAAAATCCCCTTGAAAACTATACAATTCAAAATGAGCATCATAAGGTCCATATTTGCTTCAAAATCACACTAAAACTTACCTAGTTTCACCAAAACTTGCATATCTTCAAAAATATTCTTTAGAATGACCTTAATTTTTCACGAAACATCATGAAAACATCCTATAACTATCCATACTCACCATCTAGACAAAATAGCTATGAAAATATCTATCCATAGTGACTTTCCTATGCTTACATGCATGTTTATTACTCTCTGCTCTCCAAGAAGCTTATAGAAGCACCAAATATATGAATTGTGACCTGAATATCATCATACACCTTAGGTAAACTAATACCATGCTCCATCATGAATTATTTGGTCCAAATATCATAGTTCTAAGTCATTCGGTATGCTCCAAGGCTAAGAATAGGTCTGGAATGACCTAACACAACCATGAAACCACATGACCTAACCTTTTTGACCTCATGAAAACTCACATACACTTGTAACATACCTCATGGAACATGAATTACCTCATAAAAACTTCAACCAACTCAAGAGATCTCAAATAATGAGTCAGCCTAGCAAACCAAGCTCTAGGACCTCCTAGAACTCACCAAACATGAACACTACCAATCAACCTTCATGTTTGACCATTGATTAACACCTCATAGAGACACAAACCACACCATGACACCATTTTCCATCAATGAAGTTGACATCAATGATAACATAAACAAAAAATGGCTGAAAATACCCCCCTTTGTCATTGATGACAACGACCTTCACAAACATTGATGGAAAACAACATGACCAACATATACATGACCTATTTTCCATGTTTCTGATGCCTCTCCCCCTTTTCCATCTATGAAAAAGGCTATACTTGACTACTAGATATGGAAAATTGACAACACACAATGAAAACAATAAAAATATTGACTTACTTGATTAAATAGCTCCCCACGGGATTGAAATCGCTCTTCTTTAAATCCATCAATAATAGGTGAAGATCCATGAACATGTAACGAGACACACATGATTAAGATAAATATGTAAAATAAAAAACCTAATCTATTTTCTATAAGAACAATAAATAAATGAATAAGTGCAATAATTAACTAACCCAATCAATTAAGTAATGGAAATGTGAAACTCTAAGTGTAAGAGAGGTTTGGAAGAGCCTTAGCTGATTCGACAGAGTTGCTGGAATATGTTGCATTTGAGACTAGCTGATCGGAGGAGGAAACCTTCACACCAAGCCTAAAAAGTGTAGATCTAGGCTGCTCGATTGGATTGGAGTGCACGGAGAAGGATGGGGTTCTAGGGCACTCTGCTATGAGATATAGGCCCCCTAGTCTATAGAAAATCTCTATAAACCTCCTCTAAGGTGGCACAATATGTTTTCCTGTGTTTGTATTTAGTCACACATATGATCGCCAATGTCACTGTAAACCTGCAATGAAGAAATCACTTGCAAAACCACAAAAACATCAAAACCATAAAAAAGAAAGATGCATATGAAGGGGTTGGACCATACTCATCCGCCAAAATGGTGTAATTACAACTGACCATTTCACTACATCTCAGACCCAATGTAATTTTGTGTGTGTGTGTGTGTGGATGTTTTCTCTAAGCGTCTCTTCTATGTGTCACACTTAGAATTAGAAAACAAGTGGCTAGATATAGAATGTAAATAATGTGTACATGGAACAGAATAGACTCCCCTCCTATGAAGTATGTGTAAAAAAACAATTTTGTGTCCCTTTTGATGGAGCTAGATGGATGCAAATGGATCTCTAGATACTTGATGGATGTAACCTTAGGTGATGATAAATAGTGCTTAGTGCTTGGTCCTATATTATGATCACATAACTTTATATTTATATGATTCCCTCATTTGAATTTCGTAATTAACCCCAAAAGGCTGAATACTAAAAAGATAAGATTCTTAAATGACTACAAAGGACCTAAAAGTGCAAGTAAAGAGAGGAGAGGGCGCCTTGAGGGGATAGGAATGCACGCCACTTGTCTTGGTTGGGTTCTTTTGTCCGAATGATAGATGCCAAAAGGTGAAAAGGTAGACTAAGAAAATAAGAGTCAAGACAGAAAGGAAAAGTACAAAGAAAAGAGAGGTGGTAAAAGACATGGTTTAATCATTACTTTTCATACTTATGAATCATATGCATAGTAGTATTTAATCAGGAATAAATAATTACCCAAAGTGTGTGATTTTGTGTCTATATTTCCCCCACTTTATGTTGGTTAGTATAATGCTTGGTAACATAAAATAGATAGAGAATCATACCGATAAACCATGTAGATTGATGTAGAAAGTGTACGGAGGGACTAAACAAAGTGTGGAATGAGAAAATAGTAGAGCATGAAGACTAAAGATACAAAAGTATAAAAAGTTAGGAAAATGAACCTAGTGTGGAAACGTGTGTATAGATGCCTATGTGTGTGATGTAAGTTTGTTTTAGTATCGATGTTTGTGATGTTGTTTTTGATGTTGACCGATTTCTTCCCATATGGACAGGACTCAAGAAAAGAGAATGTGATCAACTATCAAGTAGCCAAATATGCATTTATATGTATGAAAAATATGTGTAAATACGCATGTATGTATGTAAAAAGTGTATAAAGAAAGGTACAAAAATGTAAAAAGGAACATGTGCACCTAATCCATGATGAAAAAAGGGTATAGAAAGGATCCTGTCGATGAAGTGTGAGGTTTTGGGTGATTTCATGCCACTAGCTGAAGAAGTATAGGGAGGAAAGTCTGATTTATTCTCTAACCTTTAACCACTTTTCAAAACTATAGAGATATCTATACTATATGGTTTTTTGGGTGATCTAATGCCATGGAAGAAGTAGTGTAGAGTTTAAGGTCAGGTGTTATCCTTTAACCTTTAACGACTCCCGAAACTATGCTAAGGACAATATACCCTATAAAATCTATTTTGTATGGAGTTATGTAGACTATGTTGAACCCAATTGCTATGTAATCGCCCTCGGTTATAGGCACTACAGGTAAGGCATCATTGTATTAAGGACCCAAGTCTAATTTCGAGCCTTGAATTATTATATACCGATCTTGTGATATGTTGTGTATATTATGAATGGGGTGACTGATTCACCCAAATGATACTCCACCTCAAAAATCAAGAATGAATTGTAAATGAGAGTGTGTCATCAGGAAATGGTCAAACTATGTGTCGTGTGAAGTGTGGTGTCGCGAATGCGTAGTGAGTAAATACAATATAGAAGTGAATTGTGAAAATGTGTGATGATGTAGCCTAAGCGTATATCACGATAAGATGATCGAATGAGTGGTGATTTATTCTAAATCATATATCACCAATCTAGGAATGTTGTATGAGAAAAGGATTGAATGATGAACGTGTAAATATGAAGATGTCAATTGGTGATGTATACCCTCAGCAGATCTAGTATGGACCATGAGAATAGAGTGCATCATAGGGTAGTGAGTGAAGCGCGTATAAGTAGGTAAGTAGGATGTGTGATGTGTGCATAAACGTAGTCGGGAGAAAATGGCATGTGATGCGTAATGTGTGTAATATGCGGTGTGTAAAGTGTAGCATGTAAGATGCATAAATGATATACATATGCAATGTGTGTGATGTAAAATTTAGAATAATGTAAAGAATAAAATGTGTATGATGTATAAAACACATAATAAAAATGATGTAATAGATGTATATACGTAGTGTGTAAAATGTGTAGGATGCATGAGGATTGTGTAGGAGAGATGTAAGATGCAACATGTAAGATGAAAGATGGTGTGTATGTATAAAAAATCACAATGTATGAAGATGTGCTATGTGTAGTGTATAGTGTGCAGTGTGTGAGGTTCATATATATAATATTCCTTCAACAATTGAGTGTGAACTGAAGCACAAGAGTGCATCATTGGGTATTGTGATGTTAGAGTATGTGCATACTAAAATCTAGGTGTGAAATGAAGTGAATATAAGTTGGGTGTTGATGATGGGGGAGAAATAAATTTGATGCCTCCCAAGTGTGCCCATGATGTATATTTATGTAGCGACGCAAGAGGTACCATGCCATTGTGGGAGAGATTTGTTTGTGTCGTGATAAGAGTGAGGGAAAATACAATGGTAGGCCAAAGTAACAGTAAGACCATGTGATGGTGGTGGAATTTGAAATGTGTCTTGACCATCGTAGGAGGATTAGTTGCTTTCGATAGTGATTGGTTGTATCTTATGTGGGATTGACAACAATGCGTAAGGCTTGATAAGAGAAGAAGGTGGACTGATTTTGAGAGGTGGTTACATAGTTTGACTTGGTGATGTGGTAGAAAGCTTGAGAGGAGGAGGTGTTGAAATGATTTTTAGAGGAAGTTATTTAGGTTGACTTGATATGCAAGACTCGTAGATGACTTGAGAGGATGTGGATTGAGAATAATTTTGAGAGGTGATTTATTAGTAGGCGTTTTACTTATTGTAGAAGGAACCTAAGTAACGATGGAATGATTCTCATTAGATATAGATGAATCAAATTTAGGAATCCAATGAGATTTATCATTCAGAGATGGGCATGTATTAAAATGTTGTGTAACGAATGAGAGAAAACCTAACACGTGGGGTTCTTGATAATTAGTTGTAAAGCATAGAAATAATTTTCATTATGTCTATTGATTCAATGATAGTTGTAATATGAAAAACCTTGATATTTTACAAGCCAATAAGGAGGATAACCATGAGTAGATGGAAAATAGATTAATTGATGAGTTATGAGACATGGAAGAATATATTGTTTATTAGCATTGAGATGAAACTTGAGAGGCATATGGAGTGGTAGTTCTTAGGGTTCACTAATATGAGCACATGTAGAAGACATATGATGAACATGAGAAGAAAAATATCATGAGCTTGAGAAGCGTCTTTAAGCTATTGGATTTCAAATTTAAGAGATGCGATTGTGGATTCCATATCCCAAATTTATATTGAAATAAATAATGAAGGGCTTGAATGGATTTGGAATCAAGAGAGTCCCCATAAAGATGATTGAAAATAGCATTGACTTGAGCAGGAAACATGTTGATAGGAAGATACATAGTCTCTAGGGTTTTTTGGAGAGCGTCTTTACAAGATGGGTGCATTTGAATCAATTGAATCAAACAGACTTGACAAACCTTAGGAACCATGGGGAAGAAAAATAAATATTGAAGAGTATTCAAACACGGGTTCACAAAAATGATCAAGCTAAATATATAAAATAAACAACCTAACCTATATATTATAGGAACAATAAATAAATATAATTCTAAAATTAACCCAAGTAAATAAGAAATAAAAATGTGAAACCCTAAGTACAAAAAGGGGTTGGAAGAGCCTTAGGTGATTCAATGGAGTAGAGGGACTGTTTCATAGTGGATACTTGGTAAAAAGGGAGGAAACTTTCACACCGAATCCTGGAAAAGTGTAATTCTAGATTGTTTGACTAGATTGGGGTGTCTGGAGAAGGATGAGGCTGCACTGGGTGCTCTGGTTTGAGATATGGATGCTTTGGTCTAAAAAAATCTCTACAAACCTCATTTGAGGTGTCACAAGATGTTCTCTTGTGTTTGTATTTAGTCACATGTATGATCAATAATGTCGCTATAAACTTGTAATGAAGAAATCACCTATAAAACCCCAAGGAAAAAAATTAAAAACCTAAAAATAAATATGCATATAAAGGGGTCGGACTATCCTCATCCACCAAAATGGTGGACTTACAACCGTGAGTGCTACGCTACAACTGACTTCTACCTATGTGTGTGTGGAATTATGCCTAGGTTGCTCTTGTGCATGCCACGCTTAGAAGTAGTGCACAAGTAGCTAGATGCGAGAATGTAAATAATGTGTGTATGAAATAGAATAGAATCCTCCTATGAAGTGTATGTAGAAAACCAGCCTTGTGTCCCTTGTGATGGAGTTAGATGGATGTAAATACAACTCTAGATGTTTGATGGATGCAACTTTAGGTGATGATAAGTAATGCTTAGTGATTGGGCCTTTATTATGATCACATAAATTTATATTTATATGATTCCCTTGATTGAATTTCATAATTAACCCCAAAAATTCCGGCTACCTAAAAGATAAGATGCTCAAATGGCTAGAAAGGACCCAAAATGTGCAAGTAAGTAAAAGAGAGGACATGGGCACCTAGAGGGGATAGGAGTGCTTGACACTATTATCCTAGCTGGGCACTTTTGTCCAAGATGATAAACTCAAAAGGTGAAAATGGAGACATAGTAAATAAGAGTGCAAGATTGAAAACAAAAACATAAAGAAAAAAAGATGTGGCTAAAGACACGGGTTATTTATTACTATTAATACTTAGGAATCATATGAATAGTAGTATGTAATCAAGACTAGATAATTACCCAAAGTGCGTGATTTTGTGTTTATAAAAAGATAGCTCCCCATGAGCATATGCTCTCCATTTTGTCTTCATTCTTGTTCAAAATATTCTTTCTAGGATTGTTCAATAATAAAAAACACCAAATTTTCTTTCACATCTAACATGCCATATTTTAGGAAAAATATCCCTAAAACTCTTATTAAATCACTTTTTGACAAATGTCACAAGCTTCTAGAAATCCATATACTTTGCATGTGTCTCGTTGTCACTCCTCGTGGGTTCATACACCTCATTTCTCACCGTAAGCACAAAAATCACATCTCTTAACTTGAAATCAAGTCATGGAGATACTCAAATGCCTTTCCACAATCCTTGAAACCATGCTTCAGCTTTTTAGACCTCCTTTCATGTTATTATACTTGTTTGAAAAAATCCACTTGTCCTTAAGAAATACTTATAATTCATCGTTTATCTTTCATCACAAGGTCTATTAGACCCCTAGAGCACCTAAACAAGGACAAACTAAACTTATTCTACCTTGAAGACCTCTAAAAACATGTATATTGTTATTTTACACTCTTGAAAGCTTGATCAATTGTAGCATCATATTTTACTTTCATGAACTTATGACTCTATTGTTCTTCTTTGAATTACTTTGATTTAATTAAAAAATCTACTGATCTCAGTGCCTTCCTCAATACCTTGCATATAATCTTTGAGAACAAAATCTAACTCCCCTTGCCTATGAGAAGCTTCTCAAGCCCATGCATATCCTTTTTATAGTCCTTTCACTATTCTTAGTCATGATTCACTGTCTTAAATGCCTTTACATCCATCTTGCTTCATTTGTTTTGATGATTCACTTCAAACCTACAGTCACTAAATTTTTCTTTCTTGCACTTCATAGCCAAACTTTTTCTTCTATGTTTCTGAGATAAAAATGGTGAACAATACTGCTATAAACTAGGAGGTATCATAAAATTTTACATTAGCTCTATAGTCTTGGACACAAATCCATACATTCGGATATCAAACTCCTTACTTACCTTGTCATTGTCATCATAGACCACTTAAATATCTTTCACACTCATTGAAATTCATAAAAACCCCCTTGCTCCAGGAGACCTCTATAGTCCTATGGAATATAATTTTATGCACCGATATCATGCACTCTCTACTTAAACAAGAAACTATCCATACAATTATGTAATCTCCTTATTCCTACCTTCCTATTTTCTTAACACCTAAAACACTTGTTTTGGATCAAAACTAGATCCCCCTACTTTGATAGGAAATATAAGACCAGTAACATACCATATATCCTCATACACATACCTAAAAAACTCATGTGAAGGATTGATAGATTACACATCAACTTAGAATATCAGTTACTGCACTATTAAAAAGTAGCATAATCACAACAAAAACATAGCAGAATGTTAGCAAAAATGTAGTAGCAGAGAAAGATCACCATGTGGACTTAATTAACTTCATTGTCTTTCTCCAACCATCTTCAATCAACATAGGAGTCCTTTGATACTTCTTAAAGAACATTCAAGAGACAAAACCCCACTTTTAAGTCCACATAACTCATGACCACCCCGAGGCATTCTAGACATAAAAGCACACACTTTGGGGTAATATTTAGTCACGGTCTCATACTACTATTGATATGGTTTTTGAGTGAATAAAGTATTAATTAGAAATTATTTTAATCCATATTTATTTTATTTATTTTTACATTCTTAACCTTTATGACACACACACCCATGCTTATTTATTCATCCCGTAGTTTGCTTGTGCAAAACTAGGCGCCCATGGGCGCCCAAGATTTTTCCCATTTTTCCCGCCTTTTTAAATATTTTCCAGCAATTACAACTTTTAAAACTTCTTGTGATCAACCTCTTTAGGGTTAATTACAAAATTAGAGAAAGAGAACCTTATAAATACAAAGTTATAAGACCATAATTAGGGACAAAGCACTAGTCACTACTATCACCCAACTAGGGTTGTTTCTACTGGAGGCCATGCTCATCCATTAGCTCTATCAAAAGGGAAAAAGATGGTTCATCTGCATCACATACATCATAAGAGGAATTCTATTTTATTCCATGCACCATTTTATTAAATTTTATTACTACTTTATTTCTCACTACTTCACAAAGTGCGATTGGTACAAGAGCACCTAGGGAGCATGATGGCACACACCACTAGAACTACATTCGGGTTTGTAATGTAGTGTAACACTCAGTTAGTAATCCCACCATTCTGGAAGCTGAAGTCAGTATGACATATTCCTTTTAATTATTCTATTTTTTATTTAGGGTTTTTGATACTTATTTTTTAGGTTTTTGTAGGTCATTATCCCTCTTAGATTATCTCGGAGCATTTGACACAAGACAAAGAATTTAATGTGATAGACAATGAAGGTCCCCAATCATCTTCTTAACCTATAAAGACCATTTTAAGACATTTTTAATAGACTAGGGCATCTGTTCGAATACCATAGTGCTCGTGGTCACCCCAATTCCTTTCTGGGCACCCCAATATAGGAAAATAACCCAAATCCACCCTTTTAAGGGTCCTTACACAATCATACATGCTTCTAGATTTCCCAACCTTGCAACATAGTCCAACAAGATTATATAATCAGCTAAGTCATTATAAATCTCCTCATGCTTTAGGGTTTCACATTTCATCTTATTTAGTGTTGGGGTTAGTTCTTAGCTTTTATTTTACTAAATTTACATCAATTTATTCTTGTTACTCTTTGTTGTTCATAGTTGGATTAACTACCCCTTATAAAAAATTTTAGTTAATAATTTTGGTGAACCTAATCCTTACTCATTGCACCTTCTAGGTTTTTCATTTGCATTCCTTGTTTGTCTCATTTGCATTTAGGCATCATGAGTATCTCTATTTCTGATTATTTACTTCTTAATCTTGACCTTAATGTTTGAATCCAACACCTTTTTTCTACCACTTACAATCATTCCTACTTACACACTTGATTCCAGTCTATCAAACCTTAAATGCATTCTATCACCACATAGTGTTCAAATCTCATTTACCCATTGACTATAATACTTTCGATAATGACCCACCATTGCATATCATATGTTGCATTCATAATATAGGATTCAAACACACTTTAATTGATAATGGCTCTAAACTTATGCACTATGCCTTTCCTCGAGGCTTTAGGTATTTCTATTCACAATGTTAGTCCATACTCCATTTCATTACATGCCTATGATGGCTCTGTCCATCCATGTGTTGGCCATACTACCTTACCTATCACCATAGGACCAAAAATATCAACATGGTATTCTTTGTCATTGATTTTTCCATCTCTTACAACTATCTCGCTTGTAGACCGTGGCTTCATGCTATGCAGTCATTGTCTCCACTGTTCATCATTGTGTCAAATTTTTACATGAGGGTGTTGATTACACCATTTTGTGTGATCCCGATCCATTTCAAAAGATTGTGACCGAGAACCTCATACTAGTCTTCCTATCCCATAAGATGATAGAAATAATGATCCACATGCTATCGAATAACAACCCATTTACCACTTCTTGAAGGTGTTATTTACATGATAGCTTCTTTCCCTTATCCACCATCACCTTCACCTACTACTACTATTTCTATGATTCCTTATCGGGCCTATCCAATCTTCGAGACGTTGCTCTAGTATCCAAACCCTCACCAACACCACCTCCATTAATGCGCCCACCTTTGTATTGTGATCCATTTCAATATTGTGGACTCGAGTACCTCATACTATTCTTCCTATCCCATGGGATGATAGAACTAATGATCCACATTCTATTGAAGAATAACCCCATTTACCACTTCTTGAAGGTTCTATTTGTGTGATAGATGTTATCCCTTCTCCACCATCGCCTCCACCTACTACTACTATTTTTATGATTCCTTATTAGGGTCCTCTCCAATCTTTGAACATCGCTCTAGCATCCAAAACCTTTCCAACACCACCTCCATTGACCGCCCACCTTTCACATGTACATTATTTATAAAAAAATCTTTTTGGGAGCATATACCATTTGATCATAATTTACCAAAGACTATATGCATGCATGAGGGATTGAATTGATTATTCTATTGACAATATCCATCCTCCACCATGTGAAAATCATTTATGTCATGTGTTTTTTCATGTTATGGCTTCCTATGGTCTCGCGCTCTTTCATCTTGATGTATTTATTACATGTAATCTTAGTACCTCTCCGATCACCTTAAGGAAATCATGTCATGACTACATTGGGGGCACCTTGGATCCTAATCATATGGATATTTCATTTCCAATGCCTTTTGAAGATCTTCATATATAATATCTCTTTCCTCGGATATACATAAAATATTACTCATTGGTACACACACTTCTATCCAATCCCACCCTTCACCGATGAAGAATATGCCATGGGCATGCATACCTTATTCCTTATTGGATCATTACGTGATCAACCGTAAACTATTGCTTACCCTGTCACCAATGCTTATCCATTTGGATATGACCCGAGAAGATGACAATATTTTATATGAGGTTACATGATTACACTCTTCATTATACACACTTGAGGGGCATTGTATTGACACATCCCCCTTAACATAGGTGCATCATTTTCATCCTTACATTCATAGGTATACTCATAACACATTCTAGCATATTTCACTACCCAATGACACACTCTTGTGTTATGGTTCACAATTGATTATTGAGGGTATACTACGCATGAACCTCACACACTACACATAAGTACTAAACACCGCATAACTCACATATAATACTCCACTCTACATGTTAGTCTACACCTAAATATTTCACACTTGTTGTCTATGTGCTTTACATTTTCATCTTACACCTTACTCGTCGTATACACCTTATGCATCTTCATCACACATGAATTCATAAATGGCTTGCCCACATATATTGCATTTCATCCTACGTATCGTATTCATCACATGGCCATCACATAGAATTTTTACACCTACAGACACACACATTTTTCATCTTGCATTTATATTATTCATCATACATACTACTTTCCAGGAAAATTTTAAGGGTCCCTCTCGAAAAAAGCCTTATAAAATATTTGGCAAATATTAGTAAATCCACTTTCACATCTATGGTGAATCATAGGAAAATTTGTTTCTTACGAAAAATGATTTTTTAACATGTTTATGGGAATGGTGGGCATTGGGCCATTGGTCAATGGTACGATAGAAATACTACATGCTACTAGTCGATAACATTGTGGATTCCACCGATCGGTAGAATTATTCATGCTCTTGGGTGATACAATGTAGAATACTACTTTTGGTCGGTATCATTCGCATGCTAACCTCTAGGAGCATGAAGAATGCTACCGATCGATAGAATTTTGCATGCTTCCACCGGGTGTTACCAACCAAAGAGCATATAGTATGGTACCAACCGATATCATGCGTAATGTTTTGCTAGCCGATAGTATTCTCAGATATCATTGTTAGCCGTAGCATTATATATGCTGCCAACCGATAGATGTATTAAACATGCTATAAATACACAAAGGGAATTCATTTCCACTCCAAAAATAGAGAGAAGCTAAAGAATACAAGGAAAAACCCAAATAAAGAAACTAGAATGCCAAACAACACCAATGCAACAACAACATCTATCTTCTATGATAATTCAAATAGGTAAATCTGTTTACTAATTTCAAATATTAATTATAATAGATAAATATTACAAAAATAAAGAATAAAAATTAAAAACAAATAATAAAAAATTAGGACTCACATCTTGCTCTTCAACTATTAGCAAAAATCTATTTGCTTTGAATGAATTATTTTCGAAGGAGAGGTGCCACGTAAATTATAGAGAGATTCATAATATAAACCAAGAATAAAATTTGTTGATCTAATGGTAACATTATCATTCAAATGAATATTTTCCAAATTAGATCTTATCCTAGAGGATAAGAAGCTACACCAGTCAAATTTATTCGCACTGAGGATGTGAACGATATACGCCAAAACATACCATGGAATATCCATATATTTACCTTGTAAAATAATTCTGGCATGGAAGAATTGCACCACGGCCTACAGAAATGGGTGACTGAAATCCTTGAGTTGAATTCATTTTTTTGAATGGTTTTATGAAGTTTAAATTGTTAATAAAAGGAGGCACATTTTGTTATTACTGAATTTAAAACACAATCAAACTCGTTAAGACTTTTAAATTGAACATAATCAAAATTTAATGTTGTAAAAAAGAAAATAAACTTACGAGTAGTAGCAGTTGTAATTGCATACATAGAAAATTGAAAATGAGACTTCAAATACTTTCACTCTTCATATGATAAAACAACCTTCATCATGACATGATCCACATCCTTGTGTGGTAGTCTTGTGAGATGCTCAATTTCCTCGTAAAGTTCCAAATGAGATGGGATTTGAATATGAAAGGTAAAAGTGGAAGTTTCATAGTTGAGTAGAAGATTGTTAAGTATTTTCTGGTCTATCCAAAATTGGGGCATATACACTAGCCCTATGAAACTAGCCACTTCGATCTATTGGGAAAATGTAGTCGATCCTCTAGATATGTGTACAATTGAGGATAAGAGGAAAAAAACTTGCGCATGTTTGGTGTTGACGCAACCGGGCTCTTGGAAGTTGTCTTTCTTCTTGGCATTTTTTCAATCTGTTATAAAAATCCTATTTTTCTGCTATCATAGGTCATTTCCCACTAGGTTCAGGAGATTCTCACACAATTTATGATAATCAACAAATAGAGGATGACACCCCTTCAAATTCTACTAAAAAAATGAGGAGTTCCAACATTAATCACATGTATTTTAATTTATGATGTATATATGTTTCAATATGTTTGAAAATAAATGTAATTAATTTTTTAAAAATTGTCTTAGTTCTTACAAAGTTTAGATTGCTTTGCTACGAAACCTCTAGCAGAATAGGATTGATTCCTCGTGCTCAAGCGTAGAGGTATAAATATATTCAAGAATTCACTCATGGCCCCGGTTTGAATCTCTTGTTTTATATTTTTGCTTGATATTTGTTGAAATAAAATTCAACAAGCTAATAAATCTTTAATTCTTAATTATATTTTAGATCACACCTACTAGTATTTTTAGTCTACTCCTCTATAACCACCACATCAACAACAACATGCTTCATTTGTACCTTAGCAATAATCCTCTCAACAAAGTAATTTTTATAATCTTATATGAATTTATTTTTCATTGCTATTATGTTTGTCTTTTGAATTTCGTCATATTATTTACAAAATTACAATTCATTGTTGTAGGGCCTCCACATCCACCACTAATGAAGATGTCACCCAAGCCACCCCACCACAAAATATGAGGACCAGGTTCCCTGGGCAAGAATATTTCATTTGCTCATCTAGCTTCAAGTAGGGGCACCCTTAATTTTGCTTCTGATTTTCAAACATTTTCATTGGGAAATGCTCCTAGTGGACGAGGTGTTTCGGTGTTGAATGAAATTTATTTGGATGAGGAGTATCTTGGGATTGAAAGCGGACTTTAGGCCCATGGAATGTTTAATACGTAAGATATGATTCATGGGGAAAGGAAACCTTCTCTAATAAGAGTGGATAGATCAAGCACACCTTCTCTAGTACAAACTTCCATAACCAATGACCAAAAACTTTGGATGATAATAGTAAAGACAATATTGAAATTATATTGAAGGATGTTGAAAAATTAAAATTGTGGGAGTTTAGGGATAAATTTATAATTAAAGAAATAAATTCATGATTTAAAAATCACTCCCAAAGACATATATTGTATTCTTCAATTCAGAACGAGCCAACAAAGATTGATATTTTGTTGAATCAAGTTGTGTCTAGTTCTGTATCATTTGAAAATAATTATGATGATGAAGTTTTGGATATTATGTTGAAAATAATTGAGAATTTAAATGCACAAGAACAATCCTACCATAATATGTGGTCGAGAGACAAGGGCCTTGTACGATTGCAAATGCGGAACGAGATAAGGCATTGGTAAGCCTAACAAAATTTTCAAGTATTATTTTCATTTTAAAAATTTTACTAATAATTTTTCTCTTTTGAAATGTGGTAAAAGTATGAAAATTTGAAAAATGAGGCTACTGTGCTTGATGTACATTTACAAAGTTCTAGGAAAAGTTTAAATGCAATAATTGAATTGAATAAGAATCTTGTTACCTTGAACAAGAATAATAATACCTTGAGAAGAATAATAAAGGCACATGGAATGGATCCAGAGAAACTGTTGAAGAAGAAAACAAAATAGGATCCAACATTACCGTGTCTACTTGGTGATGCGGAAAATCCATAAAGATAAATTATTTTAAATATAAAATCTACCGCAAAGGATCTTATTCATCAAGTGTTGTGAAAGAAATTTCTTGTGTGCAGGAGAAAGAAACTAAACCACATAGAGAAGACTCTTCTCAAGGATGAATTTGCGATAAAAATTGTGAAATTATAATTTTCATTGTAGAATATTTTTTAAAAATTGTTTCAAATTGAATGAAAATATTGAAAGTTTCAAACTTCAATTGATGTGGATTGTGGCGTTTTACTTTTACTTTTGTTATATTGTGTAGAATTTATTCAAATTGATTCTTAATGTGACTATTATTCTCAATTGTATTTGATATTACTATTACATGGTACATTACTGATTATTATCATTTTCAAATACTTTGTGGATAGAACAGTGAACTACAAGTAGCATTTATTTTTCAAAGAACAAACACTGAAATTATCTAAAAATATTGGAAAATAAAAAATTATATGGTGTTTTATATGTACTATATTCATGCGTAAGACTAAAATTTTCTAATAAATGGAATGATCTAATTTTTATTTTTAAAAAAGAAAAAATAAGTATGACATTTCACATTTAAAAACTCTAAACACATTATAACATTAGAAATATTATTAAAAAATGAACATGCATATAAAAAAAATAACAATATACATACTTATAATCTGAATCTTGATATGAAATTTTCTTTTTAGAATTAAAATGTACATTTATTCTTCTTTACTCAATATAAATTACATCAAACTGAAACATATATTAAAAATTTGCTACCCAACACTTTGTTCTCTAATCTTTCACTACGATTTCCAAATAAGCTTTCATTGTTATCTGTAGTCCATGTATTAGAATTATTGATCCCTCTCCTCTCTACAAGATAATTCCATAAAACCATTATCCGTTCACAAGGAAATGCATCCAAATCATATTGTGAAAAATACAATCTCAAGAAGGTATCAATATTTTTATCCAGTCTGTTCCGATATTTTGATTTTATAAATGTTAATGCGCTAAAAACTCTTTCGTCTTCAACTAATCCCAATATCATTGTTTGACATAGTTCATACAATCAGAAATATTCACTTATGATTTCATGAAGGATGGAACTAGGATAAAATTTTTTCCATAGAAGTTTAATTGCTCCCTTCTTTGTTGGCTCACTCAGTAATTCAAATTGTTTGCTCATAACCTGTCTCGAAATCTACTAATTACAATGCAAGAGTTTCCTTTTGAAGAACACCATTAATCTAAAATCCATTACATTCAATTGATTGTCCAAAATGTTTAATTATAGTACCCATGTGTCTTTTAAATGAATCAGCTACAACTCTACCTCCTACAAGATTCCAAAAGTTAGGATTGACCACTCCCATGGCCTCAAGAATCTCACCTTTTTAAAAACAATCTCTGATCTCATTGGATAAACATTGTGATATTTTCTGATTTTTTTTTCTTGTTTCAGATATAATAACATCATATAAATTACATGTAATAGGAACTTCTTCAAGCTCTGATCCAACAATATCCACTCATTTTTCAAATGTGTGCATTTGAATCTCCTTCCCGTTAACAAAGATGACCACATATATTGAATTTGAAGTAGTTGTTAGGATCCTTTAAATCTGTTAGACCTTTCCAGTGACTAAATACATGTCTTTTAAAGCATTCATCAGAGTTATATAACATATCTAGAGTCTAACACACCTTTTTCTTGAATCTAATGAAGTCTCGATATATAGGTGGATCATTCTTGAGCAAGCTTTGTTATGTAATTCATCTCATGCAACATTGGAATAATATCGCAAAGTGTTAAGAATGTTTCAAGTCGTACGGAGGTAAAACAAATATTTTTCCCCTGTCAACTTGATTATGGTTCTTATACATGAAACTAATTAATGCTGAATATTCCTCAAAAACTTTGCGTGTAGGCTCATACATAGAAATCCATCTAGTATCAACATATTTAAGAAGTTTCTTACCATCTATGATCCCAAGTGAATTTTTTTGACATTCTAGAAATACTTTCAAACCGCTTGACATATAGGCATGCAACTCATGGATAAGCTCTTGTTGGGCCCCTAAAATATTGACTAAGTACAAAAAGGTGCATGAGCACGCAAGGCCTAAGTTGAGGGGTGGCTGCGTAAGGAGAAGGCATGCAAGGTAGGGTTCTAGGAGGGTTTTAGAAGGACCCATGATACGCACCAACAAAAAAGGTCATGAGACTTAGCCGTATTTGGTGTATCAGGATGACACGAGAAAAGTGTGACCTTCTTGTGCATGATATATGGATAAGGTGCCAGCCTGGTGTGATAGGTTGGCCTAGGAAGGAATATACCCTGCGTTGGAAGCTTCTAGAAGACCATCATGGAAAGGAGTGGAGAGCTCAGGCTTGGAGGAGCATGCTCCCATGGAGGACCACATTGGGACACTTGGTGACAGATCTGAAGCCTCATAAAGGTGGGTTGGCAGTTCAAGAGGCCTATAAATACAAGCACCCACAAAAAAAGAGTAGTAGATCAATAGAGAGTGGAGCTCTGCAGAAATGCTGCGAGGAGTTATATTGGGTTGGGTAGATAAAATATAGGAGAAGGATGCATCAAGGGGCTTGGGATTGTAAATTTTCTTTTTGAGAGCTAAGGGATGTAAATCCAGTTATGATGTATGACTTTGGTTTGCCATACTGTGATGTTTTGTAATGGATCTAATGGATGTAATGAGGTTACCAACTTATTTGAATATGATCATTAATGATTCTGGTCCATACATATATCTTTATAGTTATATTTCATGTATGTTTATGGAATGAGTATGAATCCTTATGCATTTTCCTTTCTGTTTTGGTTCAATCATGTAGTTTATTAAGTATCTTTCTATTATGGAATGAGTATGAATCCCTATGCATTTTCCTTTCTGTTTTGGTTCAGTCATGTAGTTTATTAAGTATCTTTCTATCTAGAATGACTACATTGGTCTAGAAGCCATTTTGAGCTCTATGATGATTAAATGTCTCGTTTCCTCTCACTCTCCTTAAAGTTCTTGTCATTGATGATGTTTCCCACTAAAATCACATAAAGGAGAGACTCGGAACCCACGCATGCCTCAGGTGAGTGCCCAATGCCTGTTGGGTGATAGGACAGAGCACATGGGATTCCCTTGTTCTTTGGTGTGTGTAAAAATGACTACATCTTTGTTCCATTGCCGAGACCTCTTTTCAAAGTTGTAGTGGGAAATGACATACATCATGATCTGTGTAATGAGTGATGACAGAGCGTTTAACTTTGGAAGGTGTTGAAACATGGTTTAAGAGCATAGAGGATGAATTTTCTCAGAGATTCAACACTGGACCTGAGTTTGATGCACATATATGGGTAGAAGATAACCTCTACCATGAGTTGTATGATTTTTTTTTCTGTTGCTTCCCAGTAGAGCTGTATGAATGGATCTCAATATGCATCTAGATCAAGTTGGTATTATAGATCACGCAGACGGACCTAAGAAGAGTACCAGATGCTGCAAGATTTAGATCTGATGTGGAATCATGCTGTGGATCATTGGTGAAAAGGAGTGTTGGCTAGCTACACCCTGGAGTATGCTATTTCTACATATTCTTTTCCATAAGTCACTGAGTTTGAGTTTTTGAGGGATCCCAGAGGATTATTTCTACATGCTATTCCCCTGGAAATGAAGATCTTGATTGTTACCATGAGTTTAGAGGCATTTTTGATGGCCGGCTAAACCATTCTGAGCACTAGGTGAGGAAGCTAGGGTGGAGGAAGATGATAGATATTATGACTGAGAAAGAAAGGGAGGAGAGATGACTCAAGTATAGTGAAGTGCATGAAAGGGAGATTTCTAGAAAACATGAGGTTGCAAGTGTGATGGATTTATGGAGGCAGACATTGTGGGAGGGAGTTGAGGTTCACATAGAGGATGTGGAACCTAAGAAGTCTGTGCTACCACATCTTGGTAAGCGTGTAAGAGAGACCCCTTTAGATTCTGATGAGATTTCGTTGCTTGGAGAAAGAAGAATTGTCAGTGTGCATTTGAACCCACCTAGTGACTAGAATTGGGCGCTTTGGTTTTCCAGATCAAGGAAGGAGTATCATTAACCTAGTTGGTATTGGTGGAAGTGAATGATCCGTGCCTAGGAGATACAATTTTTCATTTCCTACTTCTATGGTTGTGCATACTATTCCAGTATTCGAGGAATTTTTAGACAAGGAGAAAATACATAAGGCTTGGGTAACATGTCAGGGAGTGGCACAGACATATATCCAGTAGTGGCACAATCTCAAAGGTGATTGGCATGCACATAGTTCAACGGGATGTTGGGGACCCTAGGCACAACTGCTTCAGGCCCATTACTAGCTATAGGAGGATCTGGAGGTGGAACTGGTGGGACTGGGGGCACAAGACCTAGTGGATCTAGTGGATCCAGTGGAGGAGGAAACACCAAAGGAAGTCAAGGAACTGGATCAGGAGGACAAGGGCCCCAACCACCTCCTCAAGTCTTCTTTGAGATGTCTTTACATTTTCTAGATTACAGAGGTATTGAAGATGTTGTGGAGCATGTTCATAAGTGTGAGCTGCTATGGCATGCAAAGGGGATCAAAACCTCAAACCGGAAGGCCAGTCGGTTGTAACGATGTTGCAAGGGAGCACACATAGCTGGTATAGAAGTATGACCCCCATCAGATGGTGGTAGATTACACCACGTTGAAAAATTCCTTCCTAGCAGAATTCCACATCCCTGAGTTTGAACAGAAGAGCATCAATCCCTTAAGGAGATCCAATAGGGAATGGTAGAGAGTGTAAGAGTATGATGCACGGTTCAAAACCCTCCTGTCAAAGTTATCCTATGACATTCACCCTTCACAAGCATGCTCAATGGTTTGTTAGAGGGTTGATAACATCATTTAGAAGGGAATTATCTCATAAGACTTTCAAAGACCCACATGAGGCATTGAAGCTACCCTACATGCTGAAGCTTATTGGGAAAATTTGACACTGGTGTTAGCTTGGTTTTTGGAAGCTCAAATCGCTTCTATGGCTAAGCAACTAGAGAAATTGTCTGCAAAATCAGCCCATGAGACTCGCAGTGGTATATGGTGTACAAATTATGAAGTAGAGGGGCATGCTAAGGATATTTTCCCTAGGAAGTCGGTACGTGCTATAGCAGTGGATTGTGAAATTTTTCATGGGGACCATGATGCAAGTAGGTTCCCTCTACTACAACACGCAATCCGTAAAAATGTATCTTGTTATTGCAAGATCTTGTACATCCACATCACATGACACCAAAGACTATAGGTTGATTGACTAGATTCATGACAATATTGATCTTGGTGTGCACCAAACTAGCCTTACAAGTGGTTCTAAGGGTGATGATCACCATTATGAGGAGCGCACAGATGGAGGCATGTGTGGAAGGTGATTTCGTAGAGGATTCCATGGTCGTGGTAATCACAGAGGAAGAAGTGAGTTCCCATGAGGAACCTATTTTAATTATTTATCTACATACCATTATAAGCACAAGTTTCTAGACTTATTGTAGTGCTCATGGTGCGAGAAGAAGCACAAGTATGAGGAGTGCCCTGAGTTGTTTGAGCACATGAGTCAACAACACCGAAAGACAAGGGCACTGAAATGGTAAGAATTAAGAAGGATGACACACACAATGGATGCCACGAGTGACATGTGATGCGTGCTTAGAACCTATTATGGTAACAACAAGAGTGGAGGTGGCTCGCATAAAATAAATGCCAAGGTAGAAGAATCTAGTTTCAAGGGAAGAAGTGGTACATGGGAAGTATCCAGATCCTGCACATCAAAAGGAGGTATATCAAGAAACCATGGACATCATTTGGAGTTTATAAGGAGAAATACAGTGTCTAAAGGAGCAATCCAGAGGGAGGAGAAAAGAAGGAAGGTCGAGGCACAAAAGGATGACCTGGATGAGGTCAAGGAAGTATGTAAAATGCTAAGGCAAGAGAATATTATTCCCTTGCTAGGAGCATGGTTGAGAGAGAAGGTACCACGTGCCGGAGAAGAGTGTGAGAGGAAAGTATTGCATGTAAACCTTCCCCCTCATAGCCTTGACTATGATAAGGAGATCACGTTAAATGCGTCATGTGGATGGATGGATCCTTAGTAACATCCTCATTGACATAGCACAGGTCAATGTTCTCACCTTGGATGCATGGCATCGATGGGAAGACCTTGCTTTAAAAACATCTTTGAATGTGTTGTATATGGCAAAAAAATTAAAGGAAATGCCCATCGTGTCTTAAAGGATGTAATTATCACCATTCAGGGGGCTAAGTTTACTCGGGACTTCAAGTCTTGGTGCTCATTGAGGTAGAAAATTTCTCACCATTACTTGGGCACCCATGGTGTTATAAGAATAATGCAAATCTTTGTTTAATCAAGGGATATATAAGATTTGAAAATGAGGAGGAACAGTAATCATACCCTAGGATAATGGAAAATCAACACCCTATACTGAACCCATGGGAGAAGAGGTCCTGGATAGAATATATGTGTGCTCAATCAGGGATCCAGAGATAATTCAATCCACAGAGGGAGTTATCCAGTTTGAGGATGCTCAGTCCTTAAGTGACACCACCTCTATAGCATGTGATAATTGGGTGCATGGGAGCTATGAGTTAATCAGATGGAATTTTAGAGGATCAGTGAAAAAGGTGATAAAGGCATGTATAGTAGATACAGACCTAGAGGAAAGAATCTACCTAATTATTTAGGAGGAGCCTTCCCTGAGATATTTTTATAGGAGATGGAAGCTTAGTGGAAGAAGGAGAATGAACGAAGAGGGATGTTAAGTTATGTCCTACTTGGACATAGTGGAATGGTGGTGGGATACACATCAGAGAACCTCTTGGAATGGTGCAAGGTGAGAATTTCCTTCTCCATAAGGTTTTGCAAGAATAACACACCCACGGCTATAAAGGACTACCATGGAAGAGAGACCACTTCCTTCCATATCCAAGCATGTGAGACAACCTGGATGGGAAGTACAAGAATTACCACCTTCATTATGGGTTCACAAGTTGTACTCCACCCTACAAGGTTGTGCACATGCATGGTATATCCACTCAGAGATGCGTCACCAAACTGGTAATTGGAAAGAATTGGTGGCTGATCTCATTCAAACATTCGAGTATTGAGTACAAAACCCTTGGTGGATAAGGAATTGCAGGTTATCAAGTGCCTTACCATTAGGGATAGTGCTATGGTGGAAGACAGAATACAAGAGTTGCTAGGTGAACCTAGCCTAGAAGGCATGCTTTAAGGAAGAAGAAACAAAAGAGATATAGTTTGAGCACGTGTGTATAGAGAAAGAAAAGGGGAAGATGGTGTATGTTATTGATGGAGAAGAGGCAGAGAAATTAGATGTTAACCACTCTATAGGGACGCGTGAAGTCATAGATAGTGCTGATGAATGGGCGCACGCCTACCATGAACCTTTAAAGACAAAGAAGGTTGACATTGGATTAGAAGAAGAGCATAATTAGGCTATAATCGGAGACTATTGGTTAGAGAGGGAATTCTCCAAGATCATTGATATTTTACGTGAGTTTGAGGATTTATTCCCACATGGGTATCATGAACTCAAAGGCATTCACCATTCCTTGGGGAAATGAGAATTAAGTTGAAGGAGGGTGCGCACCTGGTCCAGAAAGAGACCATACCAAATGAATCCTAACTTGTGCATGAAGGTCAAGGAAGAAATAGATAAGATGATAACATCGGGCATCATTAAAGTTGTTGAAGAGTCAGAATGGATAAGTCCAATGGTGATTAGTATAAAAAAGAATGAAAGGATAAGGATCTATGTTGATTACAGGGACCTGAATGCAATGTATATCATTGATCCTTTCCCAACCCCATTTACTAAAGAAATCTTAGAGGGAGTGGTAGGACATGAGGTCTACTCTTTCATAGATGGATTCTCGGGCTATCACCAGGTAAGGATCATGAAGGAGGACCAGAGGAAGATGAATTTCGCCACTGAGTGGGGAATTTTTTCCTATATAGTCATGCCTTTTGGGTTGAAGAATGCACATGATGTGTTCTCGTGCATTATGGTATAAGATTTCTAGGACTTCATCCATAAATTTCTTCAAGTATTCCTGGATGATTGGACAGTATATGGGTAAGTGAAGGACCATTGTGACAACTTGAGGTTGATGTTTGAAAGATGTCAGAATTTGAGGATATCCCTCAACATTAAGAAATGTTTCTTTGCTACCCTATTTGGAACATTATTGGGGCACATCATATCTAAGGAGGGCCTACTAGTAGATCCCACAAAATTTGTAGTAATTGTGGGATTGAGGGAACCTACTAGTCAAAGTGCAGTGCATGGATTTATTGGACGTATGGGGTACTAAAAAGTTCATCAAGGGATATGCCAAGATCACCGCGCCTTTAGAAGTGTTTATTAGACATAAAAGTGCCTTTCATTGGGGAGAGGCAAAACCGAAGACATTCAACACTTTGAAGGATAGGCTTGTCACCATGCCCATCCTATGTTTCCCTTCTTGGATAAGCCTTTCCATCTTCATGTGGATGCCTCAGAACCTCCATTAGAGTAGTACTTGCACATCTTGGTGAAGGGATTTTTGATCATCCTTTGTGCTTTGCAAGTAGGAAGTTAACACCAGTGGATCAAAATTATACTACAACTGAGCGCGAGGAATTGTCAATGATCTACGCACTTCACAAGTTTAAACAATATTTACTAGCAACCCCTTTTATATTTTACACTGACCATATGGAATTGAAATATTTAGTGAACAAGCCCATTATACAAGGGCACATATGTTGATGGATACTATTGTTCCGAGAATTTGAGTTCATGGTATTTGTCAAACTAGGTAAAAGTAATTATGGACCTGATCATTTGTATATGATTGATTCATAAGAGGATGCGCAAAGAAAAGAAGAGACTATGCTAGATGCATAACTATTTAGGTTGTGACGCGTGCCCTCGGATTTGGAAGATATTACAATATTTCTCAAGATAGGTGTAGCACCAGAAGGGATGAAGGCATTGATAAAAAGCGGTTAGCTATACGCTCCACACCCTACATGCTAATTAGTGGGGATTTATACAAATTAGGACATGATGATATTTTGTGCCGGTGTGTGCTAGAACATGAGCGCCTAGCCATAATAGAAGAGGTGCACGGAGGTAGTGCAGGTGGACACTATGTAGGTGACGCCACTGCACACAAGATATTAATGGCCGTATTATGGTGGGAGACCCTATATCAAGACTACAAGGAATATTGCAAGGTGTGTGACCATTGTCAATGTATTGGAAAACCAGGGCAAAGAGATGAAATGCCTTTGCGCCCTATTCCTAACACTAAGCCATTTGAAAAATGGGCTATAGACTTCGTAGGCCCTATTGCACCAGCCGCACGTAGAAATAGATCATGGTATATCATCACTTACATAGATTACTTGACAAGGTGGAAAAAGCAACACCTACTAAGGATTGTACAACAACTACTGCAACAAGGTTCCTATGGGAAAACATTATTACAAGGTATGGATGCCCTTTGAGTTTGACTAGTGACATGGGTACACATTTCTTGAATGAGATAGTAAGGATTTTGTTAGTAGAATTCATGGTGGCTCATCACAAGAATACCCCTTACCATCCATAAGAAAATGGAACTCGAGGCATTTAACAAAATACTTAGTCACACGTTGACTAAGATTTGTGATGTTGGTAGACAAGATTGGGATGACAAAGTATCAACCGTTATTTGGGAATATAGGACAACCTACAAGAGGTTAAATAAGGCCACACCATTTCAATTAGTGTTTGGCGTGGAGGTTGTCCTACCAGTTGAATTCATGTTACCTTCTCTGTGTATAGTGCGTGTAAGAGGATTGGTCGATGAACAAGTGTTGGAAGAAAGAATTGACAAGTTAATGTAATTGGATGAAAGACAATCACTTTCTAGGTGGATCTAGAAGACAAAAAAGCAAAACAAAAGGCATGACATGATCGTCACATTAAGAACAAGAATTTTAAGGTTGGGCAGATGGTCTTGCTTTATGATTCTAAGTTTCTGCGCCATCCTGGGAAGTTAAAAGTCCATTGGTTGGGCCCCTACATCATCTCGTACATCCTTGATTTAGGAATGTGCTAGTTTCAAGCACTTGGATGGGATGAGATTACCAAAAAAATTCAATGGGAGTAGTCAAGCCCTACTATAAATAAGTCCTTTTTGGGTTTGTAATAAGGCAATATTGCCAGTTAGTTTAGGATTTCCTTTAGTGCTTTTTCTTTTCTTGTGTTTCCCTTTCTCGTTGTTATTTTGTGTTGCGCCTTGGGCACCGGTAACCTCATTAATTTTTCAAAGGTTGTGAATGCGCAGAGGACCGCACATCATTTTAGTGTGGGGTGGAGTAAGGTGGAAGAAATTGCAAAGTGTGAAGCACCAGAAGGATTGCGTTGGAAATCCCGGTTGGATGGCCCTAGGAAAGGAAGTGCATGGAAGGAAAGGTGAAAAAGGATGGTTGGTGTCAGGGTAAGGCTACATTGTGGATCCACGTACAAGAGAGGAAGAAGCGCAAAAGCAACACGAGGTAGGTGAGAGAAAAAATCATGATGGAAGTACCTTCGGGTCTGCCGGTGACGTGTGCGTAAGAGTCTCCTATAGAGATGGATTGGTTGTGTGCCAGAAGGTTGGGGGATTTTCCGTGCAAGGTGGGGTGCGTGAGTTGGGGTGCTAGAGTCCAACTTAGTGGAAAAATCTGTAATAAGTGTTGAAGTACGGTGGTAGGTGAAGTAGCATTTAATGCTAAAAAGTGGGAAAAACTATAAATAGAAGGTCAAGCACTTCATTATGGACATTACAAATATGAAGAAGGAAGAGATTTTGTGAACTAGGGTTTCCAAAATTGATCCATGTGAAGAAAAATTGGAAAAATTTAACTATAAGTGACTAGTTTGGATCTGCAAACCAGGAGGGAAATAGTTAACGGGTGAAGAGAGAGTTGTGGAGAAATGCCATCTTGTGAAAGGGATATTCTAGTGAGGGTTTGACAGCTAGGGCATGGGTTGAAAAGGATTTTCTTCACAAGTTTGAGATCTAAGCTTGGAACGGGTAGAGAAGCAGAGCAAGAGAATTTGAAGTGTAAAGATAACCTCGCATAATGAAACCCAAGAAACCAAATTGTAACACCTAGGAAGGGAAAAGGAAAAGAAAAGGGAAAACTATAAGAAACTACCGCAAGTACCAATGAAGAATGGTATGCAGAAATGTAGTACCTAGATGGGGTTTTTCTTGAAAGGAGTGGGAGTCCCATTTAAGAAAAATGATAGCAAGTGATTATAACCATCGCACAAACATGACTGAAAGAAAATGGTGCTAGAGTTAGTGCACCTAAAAATAAGAGGAAACCATAAGGGTTACCCATTTATAATGACAAATTAAAAGTGAAGTTGGAGAAGGTGGGATTGTTGCAACTCTATGAGTTGTCCTACTTTGGGAAGCCTAAGTGCCTCTATCAGTGGCTGATGTCACACATACACGAAGACCACTTTCACTTTGCAGGGCACAAGATGCACATAAATCCTCAACTGATTTCAAAATTCACAGGTCTCATCTGTGAAGGAGAAAGTATAGAGGATGAACTATGCAACAAAGAATCCATCAAAGAAACTGTCGCCACATATGCATACAAGAAGGGGTCAAGGTACTTTGATATTATAGATATCCAAGACCCAGTGATGAGAATGGCCATGTGCCTGGTAACCAAACTTAATTACCAAGAGAGGTGGATGCAAGTGAACAAGTCATGGCTCAATATTTGTAGAAGGATATCGAAGGCACCATTTAAAACTTTTCTTCATCACAGCGTGACATCATGGATGAGATCATCAACAATGAGAAGGAAGGTGACAAGATACTTTTTGGCAATGTCCTCTTAACTATTGTATTTTCAAAGATTAGAGTGCTAGATAAGTTCATTTGGGAGTACCCAGTGAATAAATCCAACGTATCTATTCTTGTCATTCCATCTATAGAGTCTACTACCCCTATCCAAAATAACCTTTATCAAACAACTCCACCAAGCTTCGTGAATATGTCTCTTTTGAGCTTGTACAAATTCCACCTTCACATAGACAAACATTTCTCAAAGCCCTTCAATCCATATCAGTACCTTTCGACGATCCGCAACCTTACAAAATTCTATTAGGTACCCTTAAAACATCCACATCCATTTCTTTTGATAGTACATAAATCCCCTCATTACAACCAGAAGATCATGACCTCCCTTTATTCATCACCACTCATATCGATGACAACCTAGTTAAATGAGTTATGATCAATAAAGGCAGCATTAATAACATAATATCTTGACATTACTTCGACCAAATTCATCTACCTTGTACTATATTCACTCAATAACCTAGCCTCACCCACTAAGAGATTCAAAAATACACTTGCGATAACATGAGGGATGTTCACAAGGAGCATCCGGAGAAGTGGTATAAGCACTTGAGGAATGCATTTGGGGCGAGGGAGGATCCTAGAACATTTTCGCCAAGACTCACGGAGGAGAAGTTGAATTCATAGTATACCAACACTTCGCATTCAAAGATTTAAGTTAGTTAATGAAACCATGAGCCCATGGTGTAAACTCCCCTTTTCCTTCACCACTCAATACTTCCAAGCGGGAGTAAATAGATTCAAGGAATCCAAGCAAATTGAAGTTGAACCTTGGAAATATGGATTAGGACCACAGGGAGATGTGCAGGATGTTGGTCTACCCCAACAAGTGTGCGTACATGGAAAAGTACATATCACATGAAGTTCAAATGGCGAGGCCTCCGAGTTTTCCCATTACAAGGAGGTTCATGGTGTGTGTATACCTTTGCATAAGGCCCAAGTTTGAGAAGGGCGCTTATCTTGAAAATGAGATATCTATACCTGAAGACCCAACATGTAGAAAGAAGACCGCACCCAAGAAAAAGGATATGGAAGAGATAAAGAAAAAGGCACCAAGTGTCCAAGGTACACAAACGGTGGGTGCCCTGGGAAAAAGTGCTAGAATAATTACTTACACACACGAAGAGAAGAGGTACCTAGTCAAATAGGAGGTGCCGAATAAGAAAATCCTATCGCAGAGGAGAAATCACCAAAGGAGGAAGAAGAAAGAGCCAAATCCCCTATACTTGGAATCCCCAGTTAGGAAGAAACAAAAGGTGATAAAGGAGGTTGATTCAGAGGACACAAAGAGCTTGGAGAACTACAGGGGTGAGAGGGATGATGATGAAGATGAACCTGAAGGAGACCAAGAACCACTTGTTTTCATCGTGCATGATTCGGGAGAAGGTGAAGAGGAGAAGAATGACTATCACTTTGTGTGAAGGAAGGGAAGCTAGGAGGAGGAGGGCACCCAGGACATGGGAGGAAGTGAAGAGGTTAGCATGAAGGATCAGAGGACTCCAAGCCTCATGCAGGAGCAGATAAACAAGGTGGAAAAAAGAGAAGCAACGAAAATCATTGAAGCCTTAGTAGAACAAGAGTTGGAGCGTAGCGCTGAAATAGTGATGAATGAAGATAAGGAAGAAAGCGTAGGAAAAGATCATGGAAGCGCGGGAGGCCCCAATCTAACGGTAACTATTCCTAAGGGCACATGCACAGGAGGAAAGCACATGGAGATCTAGAGACCAAGAATGAGCTATATTGATGATCCAAACAAGGTGTTGCACATGTGCTTCCAAAGCACAATACCAACAGATCAACTCTTGGCAATGAAGTCATTTGATGAAGAAGGTGCATACCCTCGATGAGGAAAATGATTTCTTGGGAAATTGAGTCCCACATCAACGAGCCATAATTCGAGGTAAGCCAAGGGGCACTAATGAAGATGCTTGAGTCAAAAGGAGACAACCCCTTGGTGAGCACCTAGAATATTTTGGATGAACAAGTCTCAAACATGTTAAATAAGGTATCGGTTGAACTAGAAGCCAGGTTATTATGGAGGAATGACAGGGTAAAATTTCTATAGGCAGAGCTAGAGAAGAGGGAAGAAGAGATAGAAGAAAAGACCAAAGAATTAAAGCAAGAGGACCTAATTAGCATACAGCAAAGCATGAACAAAGGGAAGAAAATAAAAGGGTACACAAGGTATATAAGAAGGTAGAATCCATCACAAATGCCATTATTTTGAAGCATCCAGACCTAGCACCGCCCGCACAAAAGTATGGATCTTCCCTTGAGTTCCTTGAAGACTTAACACACATCCTCACCATGGAGAGGCAACCTCTGGCCTTAGAATTTGTGGAAGAAGTAGCAACATGCCTGGAAAAGGAGGAAAAATTGAAGGTTGTAGCAATCATTTCTGAGTACAACAAGGTTCTTATTGATGTGAAAATTGCTACCCATACTTGTTGAGGCCGCATATGAAAATTACATAGACAGAGATAAAGTGGCGAGTATCTTGGTCACCACTCATGAGGTAGAGCTCAAGGAATTCTAAGAGAAGAACAAAGGAAATAGAGCAGAGCGGGAGAGGATCCTAGCCGAGGTTGAGAAGAAGTCAGAAGCCATTGAAACCTTACAAGGTTCAATTAAAAACCAGGTTGAAGGAGTTGTACCCACAGATTACAAGAAGGATGGATGCGCTTGAGGACGTGGGCAAGGAATTGGAAGGAATGGTTGAAACAATAAACACTCAAGGAGATGGATTGGGTTTTGAGGAGGTAAGTGCCCTAGTTGGTGACCTCTGCCAGAGAGCACAAAATGAAGTTGATGCCTGGAACAAGTTGGAGGCCAACTTGCAAAGAGATTTTCCTATCTTATTACAGTAATGCCAACACTTCCCCATTCTTTCATCTTTCCCAAATTCTTCATTCCCTTATTATTTTCCCAAGACATTAAGTCTATTGTAATTCTTTATTTTCTTTTCTTTTCTTTGAAGAAGTGTTCATGAGGGCGGAGAATAGGTAAAGTGTGGGGTGATGTTGCACCCCTAAAAATATTGCCTAAGTATAAAAAGATGCATGAGAACACAAGGCCTAAGTTAAGGGGTGGGCGTGCAAGGAGAAGGCACACAAAGTAGGGTTCTAGGACCCATGATACATGCAGGAAGAAAAATGTCTTGGGACTTAGCCATATTTGGTGTATCGGGAATGATACGAGAAAAACGTGACCCGCCTTGCACATGATGTATAGATAAGGTGCTAGCCTGGCGATAAGTTGGCATATGAAGGAATATACCCTATGTTGGAAGCTTCTAGAAGACCATCATGACAAGGAGTGGAGAGCTCAAGCTTGGAGGAGCATGCTCCCATGGAGGACCACATTGGGACACTTGGCGATAGATCTAAAGCCTCAGAAAGGTGGGTTGGCAGTTCAAGAGGCCTATAAATACAAGCACCCACAAAAGAAAAGAGTAGTAGATCAATAGAGAGTGGAGCTCTATAGAAATACTGTGAGGAGTTGTATTGGGTTGGGTAGATAAAATATAGGAGAAGGATGCATCAAGGGGCTTGGGATTGTAAATTTTATTTTTGAGAGATAAGGGATGTAAATCTAGTTATGATGTATGACTTCGGTCTACCATACTGTGATGTTCTGTAATGGATCTAATGGATGTAATGAGGTTACCAAATTATTTGAATATGATCATTAATGATTCTGGTCCATACATATATCTTTATAGTTCTGTTTCATGTATGTTTATGGAATGAGTATGAATCCTTATGCATTTTCCTTTCGTTTTAGTTCAGTCCTATAGTCTATTAAGTATCTTTCTATTTGGAATGACTGCATTGGTCTAGAAGCCATTTTGAGCTCTATGATGATTGCATGTCTCGTTTCCGCTCACTCTCCTTAAAGTTCCTATCATAGATGATGTTTCCCACTAAAATCACATAAAGGAGAGACTTGGAACCCATGCGTGCCTCACTTGGGCTTCCAAAGACCACCGGGGGTGATAGGACGACGCCCACAGGATTCCCTTGTTCTTTGGTGGGTGTAAAAATGACTATAACTCTTCAAAAATTTCAACACATTCAAATGTGCTTACTATCCTATATGCTTGATTCATCCTGTGAGCCATGTAATGAATATGAATCATATAAGGAGTAACAGTATGTTTGGAGACACACATATAGACCATTTCTATGACCCTGCATCACTGATGCACCATCAAAACCAACACAAATCAAATTTGTAGCTATAGAATAATTATCCATTCTTGCTATGTCTTTCAAATTAGATATAACCAATTTGGAAAGATTTTCAACATTGCAATTTTCTTGGATTTTATGAATTGATAGCAGATGATGTGTCCTTGTGTGGTTATGGAAAGTATATCCATGCATGCGAACCCAAAAAGTGTTGTCAACAACTGTAACCTCATCAATTGAAAGGGTGATGAAACTTGCATTCTTGACATTTTCTTTCAGATATTTTTGTTTAATCATCGCAAGACATATTGCCATCTCCCAAGCACTAATCTCTAAGCAATGTGAATTTGGAAGGTTTTGAAACCCATTAAACTTGAACAATTTCTTATATTCAGAAAAATCTTAAATTGGCCTGCCCATTTTAAGAATAAATAATATGGTTGAAAACTAGGTAGTTTTTGCCTTTATATTTTCATTTACAGATTTTCCAAAATTTACATTAACGATTCCTCCTTTCTCTTGAAGTTTTTGAGTTTGTTTAATCTTATTGTCATAATCCTCCTTATATCTTATATGAATGCACTCTTTTTCAATTTTCCATCTATGAGTATTCATTATTTTTCCATCATTTTCAAAGGATCAGTATTATATACTTTTCCACAATGTTTCTCTATAGTGTCCAATTTAAGCTATATTTTATGTTCTTTACCCAATTTCCAACCACAAATAGTACATCTACATTCTTTGGGAGTATCACTACCATTAACTAGTTGTATAAGTTCAATGAATGGGTATATTTTTGCCCAATCTACTTGAAAAGACCTTCCAATTGTCCAGGATGTTTTCTTCTTTCTCCTAGACTTTTTTTTAAGGGTTATGTCATTATCATATTTTTCTGAATCTTTTCATTTGAACATTCATCTATTAAACACATTTGGCATTCAGGACAATCTTCTAGCTCTGGCATGTCTAGGTCAATAAAATCTTCATCTACTAAAATAATTGTTTCCTTAGGGTTTATGTTTTGGTTTACTATTTCATTTTGAATAAAATTAACGAAGGGGTTTCTGTTTTCAAAAATGAAAAATGTTTTGACTGTTACAAAGATATTAAAAAAATTAACTGAATTGATGAAAAAGAGGAAAAAGGTTATGATAATTTCTTACAACTTACCAGTACATGTGTTAATGTTTCTAATGGAAGCAACTTGGGTCTTCATTATTTTGGTTGCTGAAAAAAAAATTTAATACGCTAACTTTTCATTTTTTTTTATCTTCCTTTTGTTGATTATTTATAGAATCCATTATACCTATCCATGAGAATATTTAAAATAGATAAATTTAATCATCATCTAAATAGTTCTAAATTTTTTTCAAGGAGACATTTGTTCAAGTTCTAAATTCTTCTACTAGCTTCCACCATGCAAAGATGCTACAAAATGGAAACATACCGCATGCTCCAGGCTAGAAACATGTAATATGCTACCGACCGGTAGCATAATGCATACTATTGACCGAGAGCATGTAGTATGCTATTGGTCGGTAGCATATGCACACTACCAACCGGTAGCATACTTCTCGATGTCGGTCAATAACATGCATTATCCTGCTAGGTGGTAGCATGCAATATGATACCAACTGGTAACATGCAAAGAGGCTACCATCCAAAGAGCATGTAATATGCTATCGACTAGTAGCATCTACATTCTACTGCTAGAATCATGTAGATGCCGATAGTATACTACTTGCAGTTACATATTGTCTACATGCTACCTATGTAGCAAATTTTCTTACTTAAAATGCTACCGAACAAACTAAAGTACCTTGAAATCAGAAAGGAAATATTTGGTGACCAGTCCTCAAAATCGAAAGGAAATATTTGATAATCACAATTTTACGGAAGGGGAAGTTTCAAAGTTGGATGTTTAGAACTATGAATAATGAATTATAAATACTTAAATAAAATATATATGAGGTGAATTTGACATATTTTAATTTTGTGATAAGGGTGATTTGAATGATAACATTCGATGTTGGTCAAAACTCCTTGGCAAACCGACCCCTAAAATGAACATGTACCCAAAATTTTGTGGTGGCCCACCCTATTCCTACCTAAAAAATTCTCCAATTTCAAATTTTAAAATTGGAATATTTGTGAATTAATAAATATTCACCACTAAAATTTTCCCCGCTACTTGCTTATTCCCACAAGTTGTATTTACATTTTACACATTACATTTCCTTACTCATTACATGGTCAATGAATGTCGTCCCACATCTACGCACTGCACTCACCACCCTATGAAACCCTCTAGTTCCTTGATTCATACTTGAATCTTGAGGGTTTAATAATAAAATAGACCTTAGTTTACGTACATTGTCATCATTTTATATTCCATCATGCCACATACTTAGGATAGTGACATATGCTTTAGGCTAAATTGTCACACATGTATTCTATCATCATAGTGGTATACACTTTAGGCTATATCACTACTCCCCTTATGTACATTATCATGTTTCATTCCAACCATCATGTAGTGGCATACTCTTTAGGCTAAATGGTCACCTATTTATTCATCTTGCAGTTGGTATACGATTTAAGCTACATCTCCACTACTCCTATTTCACATTCTCATAATTTATTACAACTCATCATATAGTGATATACACCATAGGCTAGATCATCACTCATTGTATTTATTATGTCGTGATATACACTTAGGCTATAGGGTTCATGCACACACCACTTGTTAAGACACATACCATCATCATTGTACATCTACACATTCATCATAGCATGGTAGAAAACACACACACACACACACACACACACACACAATGACCATTACCTAATGACAAACTCTTGTTTTTGGTTCATTCTTAATTGACGAGGAGAAAACCAAATGAACCTCACAAAGATATATTTCTGTTCACTGGGGGAACATGACTCCTACCATTCATCTTACATACCAATCCATCCATCCATGCCATACCGAATTGTTTTGGGGGCATTTACTCTTGCTTGCTAGTGATTTTACATGATCAATTTACTACACATGCTAGATTGACTACTTCTATGCCATTATCATTATCATACATAAATGTGATTTCACGTCTTTCTCTAGTGGTGATCATAGACACAAGACTCTTACACGCAGCATGGATGCTCACTTTCTACCTTTCATATATTGGTTGTTGGGGGCATCCACATTCGATTCTCATACATGTGCTATTGTTTCATTTCATACTTAACACTTTACACTACTTGGTTATACATGCTCTTGACATATTGGTTATTTTTATAACATGCTAACGGGTGTTCTATGTGTAAAAATTGTTTTGTAGGATTATATGTTCCCATGAATACTTGTTTATTTATGTTATATTTCTTTTACTTGTTTTCATTTGTATGTGGGCCTCGCCAATTTTTTGGTGTGCACACTTGTTTGTTTATATGCATCCACTTTGACCTCTTGAGTGTCTTTTGACATCGTGAGTGGTGTGCCATATTTGTGACCCACGTCATGTGGTTTACTTTGCTTTATTACATGTTTACATTACTACTTTTCTCATACACTATTTCCGTAATTTACACAATGTCTTCTACATGCATGCTTGGTTATACTAACACTTGTTCATGGCTAGCCACTTGTTTATGCGTGCCTTGGTATCTACTAAGCACTTTATATGGTATGGATATGTGGTGGTCCTCTTTTGGGGCCGCATTATCCTTTCATCAATGTCACATGTGCCCCTAAAGAGGGGGGAATCATTTGAGTTATTACAAAGATATCTACCGATACACTCGGGCCATTCATTCTTGGCCCTTGGCATTGTGGGTTCAATACAATTCAGTTGTCAACCCTTGGAATTTTGGGTACAGTTCAACACAATTTACACCCTTAGATTTGTGGGATTATTACAGTGAATGGGTTCAAACTTGTCTACCAACCCCATACATAGTGGTGGATTTTATAGAACATAATGTCCTTAACATTGTAGATACATCAAATTCCTTCCTATACTTCTTTGGCTAGTGGCGCGATCACCTTAAAACCCCGAAAGTACAAATATCTCTACACATTCAAGGAAGTAGTTAAAGGTTCAAGAATAACACAATTTTTATCCCTATACTTATTTAGCCTACCTACGGCAGACTACCCAAAATAACCCTCACAGTTAGGATATCCTTATATACCCTTTCTTGTGACATGGATCAGTGCACATGTTCCATTTACATTTAAATTTGTGTATTTTACATTTACACATGCATATTTTACATACATACATATTTTAATACTTGATCATTTTATCCCTACAGTTCAACCATATGGGAAATCAATAGTCAAATGGGAACCAAAAAAACAACAATAACACTTTGCGGTGATACACTACAACACACACATCACATTTTCTCGTAGGTACATCACACTATGCAAAGAGCTACACACACATGTTTTACACCCTAGGTTCACTCTTGCTCACACTTTTTCATCATTAGTTTCCACACTTCACTATTTTCTCATGCCACACTTTGTCTTGTTTGTCAAAGACATTCTCTACTTCATTCTTCATGGACATTGGTTACATATTTATCTACTTTATGTTACATGAGTGTTTCACTCACTAACATAAAGTGGGGGAAAATGTATACAAAAAATCACACACTTTGGAATAATATTTAGTCCCTGTCTCATACTACTATTCATATGGTTTTCGAGTGAATAAAGTACTAATCAACCCTTCTTTTTGGAAATATTTATTTTATTTCTTTCGGCATTCCTAAACTTTACAACACACACACCCATGCCGATTTCATCATCCCGTCTTATACTCCTCAAAATTAGGGCACCTGTGCTTGAATCGGGGTGCACATGGGTGCCTTGGTCCCACCATGGGAAACTTGAGCCTTTTTCCCACTTTTCCTACCTTTTTTTTATAGTTTCTAGCTGCTAGAACTTTTCATACTTCTTGTGGTCAACCTCTTAAGGATTAATTATGAAATTAGAGTAAGATAACCTTATAAATACAAAGTTATGAGACCATAATGAGGGACGAAGAACTAGTCACTACTATCACCCACCTAGGGTTGCATCTGCTTGGAGTTTATGCACATCCATTGGATCCATCACAAGGGAAACATATGGTTCATCCGCATCACACACATCATAAGAGGGATTCTATTCTGCTCCATGCACCATTATATTACATTATATTACTATTTTATTGTTCACTACTTCACAAAGTGTGACTGACACAAGAGCACCTAGGGCACATGATGACACACACCACAATAACTACATTTGGGTCTAAAATGTAGTCAATTGCTTAGTTAGTAAGCCCACCATTTTGGAACTGAGGTTAGTCTAAACTTTTCATTTGTATTCTTCTATTTTTTCTCTAGGGTTTTTTATACTTATTTTGTGTAATTTTGCAGGTCATTCTCCCTCTTGGACTATTTGGAGCATCCGACACAATACCGTGAATTTAATGCAACAAAAGACGAAGGAACCAGATTATCTCGTGAACTCCGTAAAGACCATTTTTCAGTGTTTTTTCACTCACTAGGGTGCTCACAGTTATACATACCGAGTGCATGTGGGTGCTCTAGTATATGAAAATAACCCAAATCCACTATTTTTGGGGTCCATGCACGCTTATACCTACTTCCTAATTTTCCATTTAGCCTTGTGACATAGTCCACCAAGCTCCCGCAATCAACTATCTTATCTAACTCTCCTCATGCTTAAGGGTTTCACATTTACTCTTATTTAGTGCTTGGGTCAGTTCTTAGCTTTCATTTTATTGCATTTACATATGTTTATTATTGTTACTCTTTGTTGTTCCTAGTTAGATCAACTACCCCTTATACCAGATTTTAGTTAATCGTGCATGTTATTATTCCATATACAAAATGAAGCTTATCTTTTTATCAACTTCACTCTTGAAACTAAGTCTCTTAACCTTTGGAGTCTTGCAAATTTTTCCTTTTGAATTACCTCCTAACATCTTTATTATGCATCTTAAACAACCCTTTAATTCATACAACTTTTGAACACCTTAAAGAACACACAAACACTCCGACATCCCCCCAGGAGTGTAAACCACCTTGAAAGTATCTTCCAAAACCAAAAGACACCCTTTTCATACCTTCCTCACCGGTATCACTATATTTACATAATATGAGACACTTGTATCCTTTGAATAATCTTATATTTATGATTGGGCACTCATTGAGATTTTTATCTTCATCACAAACCTTGTTCCCGGCATGAATTGACAGCTTCTTTGAAAATACTAGACCGAATGACCTTTAACTTGCAACCAAGACACTCGGACATTCATAATATGATGCTTACTTGACATAATAACTCTTGATGATCCTACAACATCTTAACTTAAACTATTCAAAAATGTAAACTTACTCAATCCTTGAATTTTGACCACATTTACAAATATGAAGTATCGTAAGAGAACTTATTATTACATACCTCGATACTTCAAGAGACATGAGGAAACCTTCACACACATGTATGCATCATGAAAATACTACAAATAACATCACAGACCTTTGAAAAAGCTCAATAACTTATACAAGACATTATCACCGTAACATCACATAATCATACCATTAAACAAGCCCTTTTCCATTAGCAACATGAACTCCATATCACGAATTTTCTCATATTAAATGAACAGAAATAAGAAAACCTTATCATAACACTATAATATTGAATAAAACCCTTGATAATATGAATACACAAACTTTGAAAAGAAACCTTTAGGAACACATTCAAACCTCACCTAAGATGACAACATGACTGATTAGACCAACAAACTCAGACACCTATAAGAAACTTAGATTACAAAGATAGTTGGAGATGATCACATATCATACCTTATCACACTTGAGGTGTTCAAAACTCCTAGACTCCTCAAATTCTCATGCACAGAAGCATTAAAACATAATTGATATTATTTAACCAATGAAAACATACTTCCTTGACCTAATTTGGGCTTGATGACATTATTTTCAAACTTGATAGCATCAAAGTCCACTTTCACAAACATCAATAGATTTGACTTCATGGAATGCAATTCAGATTGAGATTCAACTTTCTTGACCTCTTTTATTTGAAAATTATCTTTCTTGACTATAGGAGTAGACCTGATCATCGCATCTTCATTATTATGACTATTTTTCTCCTTGAACTCTTTTTTTTTACCTTCCGAATGATTCAAATCTGCCATTAACTCTTGAAGATTCACCTTAGTAACAAAAAATAGTAATGTGTCCCCATTTGTGACATTTAAAACAAACAACACCATTCCTCTTTCTTCTTGAATTAAACATACTCAAGTTACAACCATAGTCCTTAGCTCTATGGCCATACTCACAACATGAATGAAATTAACCTTTAGAGATACCTTCAACTCTCTCGGAAGATATATTTTTACAATCTCCAGATCTATGAACAAAATCATGTCAAACAATATAATATCCATTGAATGATGAACCTTGACTCATAGTATTAGGTTGTCTAAAATGGTTATACCTTCTCAAATCAACCTTCTTATTCACCTTCTCATCATATTTTGAACTTGGACCAACTTCAAAATAATTCTTTTTGCATGCTCACCTTTGAGCCTTAGGCCTACTTTATCAGCAACCACTCTTTGATCTCCAAGGTCCCTTCAATATATTCAGAGATATTTTCTAACGTTTCATACTTATACAATCTACAATATGCTTCTACTAAATAAGATTCTAGGGATTTTAATATCTCTTCATACCTAGAACAAATGACTTCTTTCTCCTGTAGGGATTTTGACACATTTTCAACCTTTAACTCCAAAATTTTGATGGTTTAACCATTTTCTATCTCCAAATCCTTGATCTGATCTTATCACAAATCAATCACTAACTGAGCTACTTCATTCCTCTTCCTTAATGCAACTTCAACATCTAAAGACTTACCCATTGCTTGTGCTTCTAGGATCTCCTTCAAGTTGCTAAACTTGATTCACAAGGACCTGATCTAATACCAATTATTGGAAGAAAATGGACTGGGGTGAATAATTGATAAAAATTTATTATTTCATTAACCATTAATTGTAGCAACCATTAACATTCATCCATTCACATACATTCAACCATTACTTATTTAGTGTGCACAATACATTCAAACAACCATAACACATGAGAAGAAGCACATAAACACAAGATATAAGTGGGAAACCCTCATGGGGAAGAAAACCCACTGAAACTCTACTTATATTACATAAAGAAAAGAGATTTAGTGAATCACAAACTTTGTAAGGAACACCAATCCCTAGTTTAGTAGAGCACTAACCCTACAAGGAGCACCAACCCCTAATTTAGTGAAGCACCCACTCTTAAAAGAGGCTCCAACCCCCAAATATGACTAAGAACCAAATAATCCACTTTATGATGATGATATATGATTTTTTTTTCTAAAGTTGATGGAGATCTCTAATTCAACTCACACATTCACCTTCAAACCCTCATTAACTCGAAATTACTCTTTATTCTTCTTCTTGGGATAGTCTTGGCTCTAATAACTTGTGAAATTTATATATATCATTCCTCAACCTATAAAAACTCTTTCATCCTTTAGATCATATAATCAAACATGTAAAACACTTTTCCTTGTGTCACACTTTTCCTCTAAGAGAATTAGTTCGAAAATGAACTAAACACGAACTTAAATATGATTTTATTCCTTCAAACTCACCATATGTCAGTACCTTACATTTATGTAGAATAATACAACTTACAAGAAACCCAAAAAATTCATTAAAACATTCACATATGACCCATATAGGTAGGCCATGCCCAAAACCATCCAAGATGAACCAAATAGGCTCAAAACCCCATCACTAGAATGAGTAAAATCCACTAACACCAAAACGCTGATTATTAAAGATAAAAATTCATAAAAATGTGTACTATAACATATGAGCACTATAAATGGTCACAAATTTACTTGTACCAATCAAATAAATCATAATATGTGCCCACCCACTCATATCCTTCACCAAAAAGTAGTTTCCAACACTGATTTCACCTTTGGGCCTCAATTCCACCCAAGATAAAATAAAATATGGAAAGTGACCACTATATGGAAACCTTATAACTTATATAATAACTAAATAGATGATAGACATCATGAAACATCCACATGTGTAAACCATAACAACTTCACTATTCACCAAAAATTCTTCCTAGAAACCAGCTTTGCAAACTCAACTTGTTTGTACTCTTGATGACACTTTTAAGACCTCTAAAATTCTTAAATATGAAAAAATATACCCCAATTTATATGTGGTAAAAATAATCAAATAATCCATCTCATGCCTCAATCAACTTAATATTTCAGCTTGAGAAGTTCACCATGAAAACCAAGAAACCTTTTTCCCCAAAAAATGACCTTGATGACCCATCAAATATCATAATTATGAGACAAAAATTATACCATTAGAAATATATCTAAATAAAATTTCCATAACATATTGGAACTCCTTCCAAATCTAAGTGTAAGGCCTTCAACCAAGCTCATCTCTGCAAACTATTTTTTATGCCTTCTTAGACTCAAGAACTGACTATTAGCCCAACTTGATCCATCACCAAAAACAAATTAAAAGCTCAAAAAATCATGGAACACCCTTAGAAATGATGTGAATCACTCATAAACCTTCACCAATCTTGAAAAACTAGAATCATCAAATTTTCTTATGTATCTTCTTCGCACCCTCGCTAAAAAAATGTCCTTCAAACTTGACCCTCAAAGATCAGCTCATAAATTTTGCATACCTTATTAAATCATAAGGTTTGATATACCGATGGAAATATCTATGAAAATATTCACAAAAAAACTTTAATGGAGTATTAAATCTTCTTGTAGCTCCTGCAATGTCAATTGTACTGAAAGTTACTCCAAACTGCCCTAAAACTAGTCTTCATAAACATGGCACACTTTTCACTTTTTATTCTCAACCATGACCTAAAAATATCATGGAAATATAGAAAAACTCAGGAGATAAAAACAATGTCAATTTATTTGGATAATTTTGACACAAAATGAACTTATTTAGAAACACAAAATTTTATGTGGGGCCCACATACTATCACATGTTCTAATATACCTTCCCGAAATGTGGAGGAATCCTATACACCTTAAAATAATCAATTTTTTAGAATCAATAAAAATTGGGATGGTAAAAGAAATATTCTCCAACTCACTCTTAGCTAGGGTTTTGTTAGGGTTTCAAACCACTTTACTTTCTTAACGATCGTTCATAAAAACGTGACAATCAAACCACCTCATTATTTTTTTGAAACATTCATAACTAACCTAAGAAGCTGTGCCAAAGAGATAAAGTCCTTCTAAAATGCATATAGTTCACAAAGAGCATCAAAATGTCCATATTTGCTTTAAAATCACTCTAAAACTTACCAGTTTCACGAAAACTTCTTTAGAAATATCTTTAAAAATATTCCTCGAATGACATGAAATTTTTATAAAGCATCATGAAAACATCCTATAACTATAAATACTCACTATATATCCCAAATGGGTCTGAAACTCTCCATCAATAGTAAATTTCCTATGTCAACATGCATATTTCTCACTGTTTGCTTCCCAATGACATGATATAAGTACCAAACCTTTAAATTCTTATTTGAAACTCACAATACACCTGAGGTACACTACTAGCATGCTTATACCATGCTCCATCATGACTAATTTGTTCCAAATATCATATACACAACTCATTTTGCATGCTCCAAGGCTAGGAATAGGCCTAGAATGACTTGAAGCAACCATGAAACCACTTGAGATGACCGTGTTAAACTCATGATGACTCATATAAACCTATAACATAACTAATGTACCATGAATGAACTCATGAAAAATCCAACTAACTCAAGAGAGCTCAATCAATTATTATTCCTAGCAAACTAAGCTCCACGACCTCCTAAAACTCACCAATCATGGACACCATTAATCAACCCTCATGTTTAACCATTTACTAACACCTCATGGAGACACATACCACACCATGAAACCCTTTTCCATAAATGACAAAAAAAATACACAATGGCCAACACTTAAGGGTTTATGAATAATAATTTCACAAAACTCACGTAAAATACTTAAACTACGTGGAAGAAAGTAACATGGTGATGTATAAGATAATTAGAGTGTTTGAGAGGTCTTAAATGTACCTAGAAGATGAACTCCCATACAAATATGAGAAAACCCTCTTAAAATTGTGTTATACACCATGTTTAGGAATCTTGAGAGTTGAGGGTAAACGATGAGAGAGGAAAGTATTTATCTTGATATAAACAAGTGTTTGAGAGGTTTACAACATGAAATTTTGTATGAGAGTCATGATCATAAAGTATATAAGTATTGAAAAAGATAACCAAGGATAAAAATCAAAGAAACACAATCTTATATAAATGAATACAGTCCTAGGAGAGGAATGAGAAAAATCTTAAGAGATTTACAACAAGAACTCTTGTAAGTGAGGTAATGAGAAGGTGTGATAAGTAAGAACAGTGTTGGTGAGTTGAGTGAATCTTTCAATAAAGTAAATAATTATTAAAAGAGTCAAACATAGTTACTTGAATTCAATTCCTGTCACAATTCATTGTAAGAGAGGGGTGAAACAAGTGCCACTTGTGAGAGAAATCATTGATTGAGTTAAGTAACTAAGGAAAGTGAGATCAATGTGATGAGGAATGTTAGTCATGTGTGGAGTAAATGATGAAGTATAAACAATAGTCAAGTAAAGAAGTAAAATGGGACATCGTAAGGAGAGTTAGAGCTAAATACAAGCATGATTCTTAAGGGGTAAGAAGGTGAGAGTGAAATAGGTTTTTAAAGGCAATGATAATTATGGTATGAAGTGTAATGTAGGTGAAAGATTCAAGAAGTAGAGAGAAAACATAGTTAGAAGGTTTGTGGAGTAATTAAGAGCTAAAGAAGCCAAAAACCTAATTTGGAAAGGGATTATAAAGATATGACTCAAGCAATGGAACAAGGAGGTGTAATTAATGTAGGTTGTGGTGAATAATTTGATGAATAAGGATATAAGGGTATTATCATAAAGTCTTGAGCGTTTAATTTGATGAAAGGATCAGATAAAATAGAGTAGTAAGAATCCTTAGTGTTAAGAATCATCAAGAAAGCTTAAAGAGGTCTAAAATAAAGAAAATGAGAAAAACAAAGCTAAGGAATTGTGCGAGGGATGAAAATACTTTGAATAAGGTGTAATAAGGAAGAGTGATGTGTCTAAGGAATTGAATGGATCAAAGATTCAAAAACCTAGTTTTTGCTACTAAACCCTAGCTTAAGCCTAGTGAACAAACCTAAAGGAGAAAATCTGAAGTTGGGAGTGATAGACAGGAGTTGGAGGATAAAAATTGGAAAACGTTAAGATGTGCCAAAAGGGTATCTAGAACACTTTTTTATTTTTTCTTGGTTGTTTATAAAGTATTCCCGCTTTATGATTTGTGCTCTAGGAGGGCTAATGAGACCTAGTGGAAAAATTGCAAAAGTAGTATAACTTTTTATTGATGAGGAGTTAAGCATTGAAATTTGGTAGGAATATAAAAGAGATTAGTATATAAAAATTTTACCAAAAATATTTGGAAGTTCCAAATGAGTGAGTTATGTCCAAAAATAAGGGTTTTCAAGACTATAAGGCAAGTTTGAGGTCTACATGGAAAATATGTGAAAATGAAGGTATAAAACTAATTAGATGGGTTGATCATGTTGGTATGGTGTAATTAAACATGCTTAAAATTATTTTGAGATTTGAAACAATGTTTTATGCATTTTTGTGTGTTTAAGCAACTTTTAAAATTCTTGAGCAAAGTGATAAGTTTTTGGTTTTGGTGATTGAATAATTATTTTGTGAATTCTAAAGAAAACTATTTTGGGTGAGTTGAAGGTGTGTATGTAGAGATCTGCATTATATCTTCTAGTTATAAACACCATTTGATGTTTAGCTAATTTTTTTCATTTGTGCCCACCTCACCTTTAACCATGTCTTCATCCTTGAGGCCCTTGAATCTTTTTTAGTGGTTAATTTCCTTCATATGCACCTTGTATATTTTTCTCTCATAAGACTCACTCATAATGTATTATTCATGGAATTTAATATCCGAGATGCGTACTTATTTTATTTCACTTCCTAGGGGTACTTTATCTTCTTTTCCTTTCAAGAAAAAAAGGTTTCATGCTCATTTGTATTCTTTTTCACCCATCTCATCCCAACAATCATCTCCATTTTGCTTTTTCCAATTCTCGTGAGAAATATTATATTTTTCTTTGTTTGATCTCCCCGCATGTATATTTAAGGTGTACATTTCATGTTGTACACCTTGAATTACATGATTTGTATAACTTCACAAGAATTAATGAACTAAAATGGTGCAATCCTATTAGTAGTTGTACCTTACATGCACATTTTATGCCTTGTATAATAATAGCTTCAAAATTTACCAAAAAAGAAAAAATGTAGGAAAGGAAATGAGTAAGGAATTTTTGGGGTGGATCATAGAGAATATAATCATTAGAGATGTTACCTTATTAGGAGTGTTATACATTTAACCTACTACTATTGAAGTGTACTGATATTAGTTCTCCATCGTGTGTGTAAATTTTACATGCATGAATTTCCAAAATGTTGTCAATTACATAGGGGCCCAACCTCGTAATATGTAGCTTACCTAGGTGCTTAATGTGTCGTGAGTCATTAAGGAGGATGCACACATCCTATCTTAGCAACTTTTTCTTGATTCACTTATCATATCAAACATTTTACTTGCTTTATCCACTCCTTAGATCCATCATATGAGTAACCTTTTTTTTGTCTAGATCCATGAATGCTTCTAACCTTTGGTTTATAGTTTTAAGATCCTCTAATTTACTTGCATGAATTATATTAAAAAAATACTAAAAACTCTAGAGGAAGAGTTACCTCTTTTATAAACACCATTTGAAATGGTTTGAGCTTTTCTACTCACTTGTAAGTGGTTCTATAGGCCCATAACATGATAGAAACCATGCCATTCTAATCCTTTCATCCTAGGTCATAAATATTTGTCAAAGTATACCCTTGTATTTTTTTGAATTCCTCCACACTCCCAATTTTATTGAGGGTGATAGGAATTAGTTTTTTTGTGCACCAACATTAACTCCACTAAGATAATGCACATTGTCTCTATGAGGAAATGACATCTCTAGTCACTAGTTAAGTTTATGGAAAAACATATCTACTAATAATATTCTCCTATAGGAAATTTTCTGCCATAGAAAACATCCAATATTTTCTAGGTGTTAATTTATGACCATCTTGTTAAATCATCCATGGTGGTAATGATATGTTATGTTTAAGTATTACACACACTAAGATTTATAAGTCCCACAATTTCAATTTCCCATTTTTAAAGGGATTTTGTTCATGTACAAGTAGTAATCTAATTTTATCTCTTTTACTCATCTTACCTACTCAATGGAACATGTCATAAATGATGATGTATTCCTTGGTGTCTTAAAAATGTGGGCCACCAAAGGATAAAGAATAAAATATTTCTCATAGTGGTTTCTCCACCACGAGTCCTCCTACTTTACCTTCATGATATACTTACAAAATCACAACATGGTAATGCTTTAATAAACAACACCTTATGACCTCATACTATCTTAATTTGTAGAGTTCCCCTCCAATGATTTGGTAGCGAGTTACACACACACACACTTATTTTCATTGATGGGCCATCCCTTTGTACTAACCCTAATATGAGGAAGGATACAATGTCATCTAGATCTTATGGTACCTGTTAGATCTTATATAGGTTTGCACGAGGCATATCATATTCAATACTATTTCACTTCCCCATTGTTGATTATTAAAAAATGGTCTTGTCCATATTTAAGATTTATTAAATTCACCACCACATAGAAATTGAAATATTAAAATATATTGATGCGTTTATAGATGCACATGTACAATACTAGATTATTAACTAAATACTTTAGGTATTCATGGTTTGTGAAGAAAAAAATATTTGTGGCTAAAAATATTGATGGAATTTTTAAGCGCACATACACCATTTCCAAGGTATCACACTAAGTGTTTATATAGTTGTACTCTATAGAAGAAAAATTTATTCATGTAAGGTAGATTGGATGATCTATACAAACCTCTTTATTTGGGACAAAAACCCCTATGGAAATTCATTAAACATCTACAAAGGACGTTAAAGGGGTTCTTCACATAATATAATTGGAAGATAAGAACACTCGTTAATATATCCTTTAATATATCAAATTATTCTATTGAAGATCCGTCCAAAATGATGGTCCATGAGAATATAATCCAAAAATATGCTATCTTAACATAGTTCTTAATGGACTTCTTGTAGTATCCTGCATACCACAAGAATGTGTGCACATCGTGTCGTAGAAGGATATTCAAAACCTATAATCACTATAATTTTGACAGGGTCTACTAACATTCCTTCTTTACAAATAGCATGTCCTAAAAATACCATAAATGATGTCATTGATATGAATTTATTAATATTTAAGGATATCTTCATTTTCATAACTATTTCAAACATAAGCCTCAAGTTAGCATGTTGGTCTCTCACTAAACCATATATGGTCTAGTCATCTAGGTACACCTATAGGAATTTTTGAATGAATTATTTGAATTGCTCAATCAATATGCATGAGTAAAATACAAGTGCATTCCATAATACAAAGGGCATGAAATTATATGCAAATGAACCCCATTCTATTGCAAAGGTGGTATTTTTTCTTCTTCAGTAATTTTTACTTGGTGGTATCTAGATAATCCACCAAAGAAGGTATAGATTTCACATCTTTCCACTCACCAAGTATTTCTTCTGTGAAAGGGTTTGGAAATAGGTCTATACTGAAAATATCATTTAGAAAACAAAATTCAATGAAAATACTCATGTACCCATATTTATTTATAATTATCACCATAGGGATCACCCTATTGAAATCCTCTATGAGATACATGACTCCCACTTAGATCATATTGTCAATTTATTCCTTCACCTTCTTATATATATTTGAATTCATGTGATACAACCTCCTTTATATCAAACACGTATCATATTTTACCTTGATGGTAATATTTTTAAGGGATGCATGAACTCCCTTCATATTACGGTATCCCTTTGGGTCCTTGAATAGGTCACTTAATTATGTAATTAGAATTCTTGGAGTAGTTATATTATGCACTCTAATTATGTATCAAACCAATAATACCCCATACTTTCCATTTGTGGCTATTCCTATAATGTAATGTTCACTTCCATGGTGCTCATAGGTTCAATGTAGTACCTTTTTCCATGTCACATGTATCTTGCAAAATGTGCTCACTAGTACTACTTGGGATGTTTAAATGTTATTTGAGGTCATCTTGGTCATCAAAATTCATTAGGTCCTTCCTATTATCCCTAGTTGAATTCATCTACTACTGGACCTAACATAATAGATATTTTGATAAGTTATTTCATTAAATATATATCCAAGTGCATAAGATTTGTTTTCAAAGAGTTTTGTTTCCCTTTCCTCAATAACAACATCATGTGTGAAGATTGTAAGTGGGCTCTTTCTTGGTAAATCCATATTTTGGATTCCATACTTGTGTTGGTGCACATTTTTCCTCATTAATTTGGTATTGTTTCTTATCACCTTGCTCCTTAAGGATCCTATAATTTTATCTTGATCTTAATGTAAAATGGTATGCTCATAAAATTCTTTGACCCACATTTTTAGGTATTTGTTTTAATATCTGAGGTTGATGCACCACTTTCCCACTCAAGGAATCCTTCCTTATCTATTTGGATATAGTATTTTACCTACAATCTACGCTTGTAGATGTAGTGGATGCCTTTTTCAACTCCACCATCTCCACAAATGAGGGTCCTTGGGTTACATCTAGTGGGATTAATACCTTATGATATTCGTTCTCAAAACTCAAGTAATGATTTTTGAAGTGGATATCCCCATTAATATCAAAACATGATGACATGATCAATAGGGTATATAAATTTTCATCCTAATTAAGTTTAATAATTCCAAAAGGTTCCATAAAATTCATGCCCATAATATCTAGTATTAATCCTTTGAGTGTGCCAAGTTGAATGGTGCTTGTTTTGTAAGCCATAAACAAAGTGTTTAGGGTTAGATCCAAAGTTTGTATCCCCATTCACATCCATGTAACCTTATTGAGGATATTTACCTTTGTACTAATATCAATCAAGATGTGTTACATGTCATGCCTATTCAAGGCCATGTCCAATAATAACTCACTATAAAATCCACACTTTGCTATTTTCAACCCTCATCCTTTCTATTATTCCAATGAGAGCTTTACTTTTTAAAATAATTCCACCAGCCAATTTTTTAAAGGATTTAATACTCCATTGGTATTTATTAAACTAAGTATTTATGTCACTTCCTTGATTTCTTTATCTCTAGGCCCCTTTTAGGATTCTTCCTTTAAATGTACTTTAACTTCATGTCTAGTCTATATTTCTCCATGTATCTCTCTTATCATATCTTAGGAATTTTTAGGATTACATGTTGTTCAGGCCTAACTAGATAGTCCATGAATTTGGTAAGTATGCATTACATGTTTTCTTGTGGATTTTTTTCCCATTTTGGTTGTGCATTGACGTTACTATGTGTAGGAGTTCCTACCTTGCCATTCCTTTTGGTATTCAAGTTTCTCTTAAGCATCCACGATCCAATTTTTATCATCCCCATGCCCTTAGTAGGTCCATCTAGCCTCTAAGTCATGTTTGTATAGAGATTTGAGAAATATTTAGTTATATATGCTTCCCTATAATATCCATAGGTTGGGAGCTTGGTGAAATCACGTTAACAGAACTTGGGTCACTACACTTGTAAAAATTATAGGGCAACTACCTCCTCCACTTCATGCACATTTTACAAATTGGCATCCTCCAACATTACCTTGTTTTTTTGAGGCCGTACTACTATTTATTGGAAAGAACCTCTCACACATACTTACGTTTCCTCCTTGATCACATGAAAATGATATGTGTCATGGGTGATCGTATCATAAAATCAAAACCATAGAGACACTTTTACCTATATTAACCTCTCAAGTACTAAAAAAATTACATGTCAATGTCATCCTTAAAAATTTCAAATACTTTACAATAAAACACACTCCTTTCCTTGGACAATTATTATTTGTGTTCCTTCTACTTGAAATTTTAGGCACCAAAGATCAATGCATTTCTCCCGCACACTTATGAATTTGAGTATTAGTAATCTAATGACCATATTGAAGGCTTTCACTTCTAAGAATGGGATTACCCCAATATCCATACTTCCTTCCACTTTTACACATAACACCAATTTTTATTTTTATTTCAAGGATTATATTAATAAATAAATAAGAATGCATATACATACACACACATGCACACATACATACATCCACGCATGCATATATGCAAACATACATACAATCCTATGTTTAATATAATTGGGTTTGAATCCTAAATTTAGATTGTGTGTGTGTGTGTGTGTGTGTGTGTGTGTGTGTGTGTGTGTGTGTGTGTGTGTGTGTGTGTGTGTGTGTGTGTGTGTGTGTGTGTGTGTGTGTGTGTGTGTGTGTGTGTGTGTGTGTGTGTGTGTGTGTGTGTGTGTGTGTGTGTGCGTGCGTGTGCGTGCGTGTGCGTGTGTGTGTGTGTGTATAGGTATTTACACTCAATGGGATCTATAAGGAAAACCACCCAAAAATAAAGTGTAACAATAAAGAAAATAAAATTTTAAGATATCCAATGAGATGATTAGGGCTTCATCCTAATGTGGCATGACCCTAAGTTGACCATTATAAACATACGATGATTGCACTTGTATTTTTTTACTTGAACCAGACATAGTATTAGTTCATTAGCATGCCTATAGAAATTTGGAAAATAAATTGCAACCTTATAACACAAAAATTTAACCAACATATACTTTTAAATATAACCACTAAGTTAGGGTTATTTACAAAGCCACTTTAATCGATGGCATGCTTTTCCTAACAAAAAAATATGATTGAATTACAAGAGTGCAAGTCAAGATGCACATAATAGTGACACAAAAAGTAATTCTTAATAATGAAATATCAAACTTATGTCTCATCAATACTTTCAAAAATATTATTCAGTAATTTTTATGATCAACATGTTAATTTTGTGTTTAATTATGGGGTGTTACAATTAGTATCTAAGCTAGGTTGTAACAATGGGAGATCTAGGATATTTTTAACATAACATTTCTGAAATAAATTAAGTTTATTTATCTTATAGGATGTCAAGAAGGGAGAGCACATAGAGAATGGGATATAACACTCAAAGTAGGTAATTGGGAAGGTAAGAAGACTAGGAAATATAAATGCACAAGACCCGTAGTCACCGTAAGACATCAAGGGTGAGATGCAAAGAGTTAGAGAAGAACTAAGAGAATAATCCCATTACCACACTAGGATGTGGCACAAATCTCCACATAGAAATTGAGATGAAGGATGAAAAAAAATTTATCATAGGAAGGGGAGACCTTTAACACATAATCACCACCCCCATGTGTACATCAGTGCACCACAACCATTACATGGGACAACCCCCATATTTTCTATGTTGCAGATGTGACCTCCAAATTTACCATACATCGGACCTATTTTTACCTTGTATGGATAATATACTACCCAACCTCTCCACCACATTGAAATTTGGTCTTAGCCCTTAACTATTTCCAATAACACCATTACGATTTAACCTCATCCTTTCCCTCACATAGCCATATCATTTCCCTCGTACACAAGATGAATATGCATTTAATGGAATCAATTGTATAATTATGCAATGTACCTATATGCTTGGTTTTACCCCAAAGAAAAATAACCAAGGGATACAACCAAATACAAGGCTCAACATTGATCCTATTTTTAGTCCCATGTCATCATTATGGTTTCAATTCTAGAATTTATGGTTTTAACCCCCCCATTTTTCACAATCACTTGGAAATGGATTCAAAATCACTCATATATAGTTGGTTATGGGAATTAGGATTAGGAATTAACAAGAGGACCTATAAAAAAATGGTTCATGGATGGTGTTTATAGACTCGATATTAATTTGAGGCAGGTAGTATGAATCTTAAAAGGATTAGTTTATGACAAGGATAACACACACACACATATACACATACACACACACATATTAATATATAATCATATACATGGTATAATTGGGTTTGAATACTACATTTATAGTGTATATATATACATAAGTATTTGCACTCAAGGGGATTTATAAGGAGAACCCTAAAATAACAAAGTGTAATAATCAGTAAAAAATATATGCAAACTAATGCGATTATTAGGGATTCGGTTATTTAATTTGGACTGACCCTAAAATGAACATTATAAAAACGTGACGCGACTATTCGTGTATTTTTAGTTGAACCAAGTGACTATTACTTCATCGACATACTTCTAAACATGGAAAATAGTTTTTAACCTTACTACACAAACATTTAACCAACTTATGGTTTTAAATATAACCTCTAAGTCGTGGTTATTGGAAATTCCAATTTAACCACCGAATCACTTTGGCTAATTAAACAATGTGATCAACGTGCAAGAACACAAGTCAAGATACACATCACAATGGTAAATAAAATCAATTTTTAATAACATAATATCAAACTTAATTATCATCAATCCTTTCAAAAAGATTAATAACATGTTAATTTTGGTGTTTAATAATGGCACATTATAATATCTTCCACTCATGGTGACATCCTCAGTGGTATATCTACTCTCTTTTCCTTTATGGTAGCTTATCTCTTGAGGCATTTCCCTAATTATATAAGCCGAGGTCCCTCTATGCCTCTTTCTCTCCTCCATCACCGCTACTTGAAACTTGGCTATGTGGCATTCCTAGCTTGACACGGTCTCAATTATGGCAATAATAACTCTATACTCACTCTCATCCTATCTCTTTGGCATGTGGTCATTGATTATTAGGGAGAGGTAGGAATACCACATGAGTTGGAAAACCTAATTTCAAAGGTACTATATCATCTAGGTATGTCTTCATCCAATACACATAATTACACATGATCTCTAATTCCACCTCTAAAACCAAAGACAATTGGCAATTTATGACACTAATCCATGGTCCCTCTATAGGTCTCACATACAACCTAATCCTATGTGACCAACATAGCCTTTGCACATATCCAGCTAATTCCCTAGGTGTTGGGCCCATCTCCCACTATCAAATCCTCAGGGTATCCCTTACTACATGTTGCGATGTCTCTATAAGTCTATACATCATAAAATCATCATAGATAAAGGCTAACACAAGTATAATGACCACCACTACCCTCTTCTACCACAAAAAAATCTAGTAAAAATCATACACTAGCTACAAACCATGTGGCCTTACCTCAACTAAACTATAAGCTATAGTATTACATGTCCGTATGTCATTAATACACACAATTGTACTTCTCCATCTACCTTGTGGCATATAATTTGTGGCACACTCATACCAATAATTACCTTCCAAATATATATAATCTACACAAAAACATAACACTCATTTAAAACACGAATGATCCAAGATGATACTCCTAATTTCCTACACCTCACTATTCCGAGGAGATATTCTTTATAGTATCCAATGACATATCAAAAGACATTTGAAAAACCTAAATGGGCAGCCCAAGAATCATATGTACATCCTATAATGTCACATAAGACTTTATCACCTCTCCATTATCCCTTGACTCGAACATGTTGGACCTAAAATATTAGAGTCCCAAAGATATATGTATCAAATTTAGATCTAATGGATCCACACCATATTTATAATACCTCTAAAAATAAGGCCCGATAAATGTGTAATATCTTGCACAATAAACCACACAATAACTCTTGTAGCCACACCACATATAATAACCTCCATAATTGTAACTTCCATGGAACTTGAAAAATATAAACCAAGTACCCATCATATCTCAATCCATAATAATCATAAGAAATATAACTCAAATTAAAAAAATAAAAACCATAAAATACTTCTAAACTACATCATCCACCTTGGTATAATGCCATAGACCAACATAAACATCTCCACTACCGAAACGCCATAATCCCCTAATATTAAATTCCATAAAACATGCCATGCAAACCCAATACCATTGGAAATGATGTTATTGATGATTCTAGATTGAATTATCCAATATGTATCAAGGGTATGAAACCTTTCCTACCAATAAAGTTAAAAACCAACCAAAATGCTTCAAAACCCACTAAAACTCGACCCAATCTACATTTCGACTACCTTTGGGGTAAAATTTTCTTGCCAATTTTTCTCCTGGCATACGTTTTTCTATTTAAATTTTAGATTCCATTTCCTAATTTAAAAATAAAACCTACCATGGGATTTATATCTCAATGTGCCCCATATTGACCATATTGTCCACCACCTCACACTCTCACCATCATCACCAAAATATCTCTAATCATATATTCTTATAGCTTAGTTTATTTGAAATATAAATTAGTAAAGAAAAAAATTAATTTCCTCCCTTTACTATTTATAACAATTTTTATAACTGATTTTGACGTGATTCTTCCAATCTTCGAACCTTCATATCTTCCAAATGAAAACCCTAAAAAATCCTCGTAAGTCAGTACCATGATCATTGCAGTGAAATAATCATTTTGAGATATTAAACATAAATCTACAAAATCCTTTCAAAAGACCCCATTTTATGTTATTTTGACACTCAAATACACCACTACCATGGCCTCTTAGATAGGTGATTAATGTATTATTTTATTAATTATATTCTACTTTTTATTCTTACTTAATCAAGGTTCTAAGCAACTATCACACCTACCACAAAAAGCTAAGAGACACTTATTTCCATACAACACTTACATTACTACTTTACTTTCAATTTTATGTGTTGCATAGATATTTTTCTAAAGACCATCGCATTTTTCACTATTGTGACATGTGTTTTATCATCGGTTGGGGCATATGTATATACCTCATTTTTATTCTTTCTAACCATTTCTCTTGTGCAATAATTTCTGATACATTTTAATATTAAGTGGTTGCCTCAAGAGGATTTCTAGGATTGGGTTGTGATTAGACTTGGTCATGAGGAGTATACCATAAGATTCTAGAGATGTACCTATTATTCATTATTTCCTTACCCTCGCCTCTCGTTTCTTCCCTTTATTCCCAAATTACACCCATTATGCCAACCTTTCTTATTATGTCCACTTATATATTCTCATTACATGTTATTATCCCTAATTTTGGTCATGCTAGACTGTGTTATTTCCTCCATTTATCTTCTCTCGCTCTCACTTCAAATGTTTTTCACCCCTATGACCTTAATAACCCCTAAGGTAGATGCCATCACCAATGGGTGATGGTGTCAGTTTATATTTTTATTTGATGATGCCATTAATCATGAGTGATGGAGTTAGGTATATATACCCCTCGCTTTTGTTACTATATCACCATCACCATTCATTATCACTTGCACACTTCACATTTTCAGAGTTGCTCACACTTATTCATTGGAATTAAGGTCTTATATTTTACCATCTTGCATTTAGGTCACCATAATGAGTCAGGACTAAAGGTATTCTTGTTGAGATTAACCTTCTCCACCCATAAAAATTCTTTCTTAGTGCTATTGTCTTTGGGAGATTATGCATCAACCATCACACTATATGTAAGTATTTTGAACCCTCTTTTCCATGATCTTATGTTCAATATTGTATGGATGGTTGATCATTGATTACTATATATTATGGTAGATGTATGTTTTCTTTGATCTATTGCTTTATCTTATTATGTTATACACTTTGAATTTATCCATCTCTTGACTCATCATTAGTAAAAATACTAGGAGGATACCAATATGTATCTTAGGTATAAGGCTTAGAAACATGTAGCTATCCTAAAATTATAGTCACTATGCTATATAATTTTGACACTAGTTCTCCTTGAGCACCTTTGACATCTATATCATATGCATTAACTTATATTTGATCCCTACATTCGATAACCCATCTGGGAACCTATCTTTTCCTATCATATAATGTCCCTTTGGTTAATCTAAACATTATAATTTATAAAAACAAGATCTTAAGAAAACATGACTTACTTGTCATGACTTCAAAAAATAACCAAAAATGCCTTGGTTTCCTATGAATTCCCATCACTATGGTACCAAATATTGTGCACACCGAGGTCATGGTCCTCAATCGACTCTTATCTTACAATCTTCTTCTAGGCTCGCCATGGGTGATATTTAGAGTTGTTTTAACCTATTCTAATCAAATTAATACAAGAAAATAATAAATACAAGACTAACCTTAGAAGATGTAGCGTTTAATGATACCCATATATGATAGATGATGATGCTGATGTAAATTGAAGTTATGTTACTGTTTGAAAGAGTGTACAAGCTCTTATCTTACAAAGTGACCTGCACTTAAAGACACTAAACAAAATGGATTAGATAGATGGATAGAAAGGATGCTCAAGAAAGGCCAATTCTAGGAATCCAAAGGGACTTACTTGAAGGATGTCATCTCATTTTGTAAAAAATTAAGTGAATTACAACCGATAAAATAAAGATAAAAGATAAATATACGCAATATAGATAATAAACAAAGAAATATTATAACTCTAGATTGAAAGGAAGGTCCTGTTTAGCCTCAAAGGTATCCCAAGAAAGTGTGGATGTAATTTGGATGTTCTCAAAATAGTTGAACCATAATTCATCAATCATTGGTGGATCTCGAAGAGGAATTCAAGTATGTCTTCATGTTCTTCTTCAAGAGAAAATTAGATGGTGCAAAGTGTTAGGTCATGGATAAGATTGTACTATTACCATAAAAAGGGTGTTGTATTATAGGAAGAGAGTGGATACTTGTAATTTCATGTGAGCATCCAAGTATTTCCATATAATAGAGAGACATTCTTAAAAACATGTTAGATGTAAAATATTTGGCATAAATTGATGAAAAAGATTAATAAAAGCTGATAATTTTGATAAAAGATAGTTTTGACAGAATCACCGATGATTAGGCTAATAGTTGGCGATTTCTAAGAATTGTGATAGTTTAATCAAAATGAACGATTAAGGTTAGAAAATGATGTTTCAGACTAAATTAAATATTGTTTAAGACTAAAAAGAGATAGATGGATGTTACAAAGGTACTTGAATACTTTTTAAAGCTATAATATGCTTGAAACATTGGATGAGAATGATTTGAGTAGGTTGGGTATGTTGTGATGTATTTTTCAGCTCGGGTGATGAAATATGATCTTCAAGGAGTTGGAGAATAATTTGATGATGTCTCGATGATAGTGAAATGTCCGACAATGAGAGATCTTTGGGTGCTGGAATTTAGGATAGAAAGTTGGGATTGAAGATTCAAAAATTGAGGATCTTGGAGGAAGGGTTGATAACTACTATTTATAATTGCTCAATATTCAACTAAATCACCAAAGTGATCCTGATTTTTAAGACAATATGTGTAAAAGTGGTTAAAAAACACTTCTAAACAGAGTTATTTTGTTTTGAAGTTTAGGTGAATGGTTGGGAAGATGTTGGAGGTCAATGTGTAAGGGTTAAAATGGTTATTTGATGATCTGTTTCATCTTTTTAGGTTTTGAAATGATTCAGTGGTCAAATGTAGATTTTACAACTACAAGAGAGGTATTCACATGAAGTAAATATGATGAAATATTTTTGACTTAGGATAAGGGATATATGAGTCAAATGATGAATTTGAGTAATACATTGTAAAGATTAATGTAAATGATGAAGAGTGTGAATTTTGAGAGTCTACATTTTCCTTGTTATCAAGTAGTTTGCTATAGGAAAATACTAGACAAAAATAATAATAGATTGGTTTGCATAGGTGACCCCCCCTCAAAATGGGGTGAATCCATCACAATGTAAAGAACACTAGTTTGACAAGTTTGACATGTGTTTCATTAAAATTTACCCTGTGCTAGGGTATCGAAATGAGGGATGCTACCGTGGACTCAAGTGATAAGGGAACCGAAGGGTTTGTTTCCTATGGACATATGATCCATAAAGGTAGGATGTAGGGATGGGGAAGTCAAGTGATGGGGGATAAAGGTCTTACATCACATAGATATATGACACATCCCAAGATGATTTGATTGCTCAATGTTTTTCTCAAGGATTAGGGTCATTTAAAGGAGGTAATTTGTTAAAAATGTGATAAAGTGATAAGATTTTGACAAGATATAAATGAAGGTGAAAAATAGGGTGAATTGCTAGTAATTTGGCCAATCAATGATGATTTGGGTGAATCATTGGTGATTGCTGTGAAAGTAATTTGGGGGCTATATAAGCTGAATTTGATGGTGAACAATTTACTTTTACAAGATAAACCCCATGTTTTCAGAGATATTAATCCAAAATATGTGATTAAGGTTGATCGCGTATTCAAGAAGATATAGGAGGCCAACCCGATAAAAGTAAGTCTCAAATTTTCTTGTATTTGATGAATTATTACTTGGTTTGCATTGGTTTTGTCATTTTATCACGCACGGATGTCAAAATTGAGATGTTGGAATCACCAACAATTTATGATGATCACCAATGATTCAAGTGAATCACTGATGATTGGTATGATTAAGTCACAACATAGTGTATTCATTAGTGACCCTTAGTTTTTATAAATTTTTTGAATGTTTTGATGATAGAATGGATTTTAATTTTTGTTTTTGGGATTTTGGTGCACTTGGATTCACAGCTGATTATTCAAGATAGGATACTTGTGATTTTGGAGGAGGTATGGATAGACATGAAAAATGATGATTGGGAGCATGTTGAGGTGGTGGGATTTGTGGGGATGAGGTATTATAAAAGGATTCATAGATGTTAGGGATTGATGTTGGCACTAATGGAGAGGTGGAATCCCTTCACCTATACTTTCTGGCTACCGATAGGGAAATTACCATGATGCCGGAGGATACCCATAAGATTGTAACATTGCTAGTCCATGGAGCGGGTATCTATACTATTGATGAGTCCGAAAGGGATGATGTTATGAGGAGGTTATACGGGGATGAGGTAGATGATGTGAGCTATGCATTAGGGGATTTTCTTATCAGTAATTATATTTTCCATTGAGAGAGGGGTGCACCAGGATGACTATGATGATGATGGATATTTCATGTTTTTCCTACTTGATTATAGAGGAGGTAGGTTTCCATGGATGATGACAAGGGTTATGACCTAGATGATGGAGAGTCGACTATTTTTGAATGGGCTCTAACACTATTGGTATAGACATATAGAGTTTTATGGGCATGAAAGGCTCACAAAAATTTTGACATTGATATAACATTCTTGTTATAGAGTTGGGCATACAAACACATAGCTATTTCTCATCCACATGGTTTTCGATGATGTATTGGTGACATACATGCTAGATTTATGAGTCGGAGAAAAGATATGGGTCAAGTGAAGAGGAAGAAGAAGGTGATCTACTACCGAGTTCTCTTGATAGGGTTACAAATTGATGATGTGTTTTGAGGCCTTATCTTGAGTATCCTAACTGGATGGAGTATGAGCAAGAGCTTGCTAGGACACAAAAAGACACATGGGTATAGGAAAGGAGAGGGGGAGATTATGATATGGTGAGATATAGTCACGTCAAATGGAATATTGATTCATACAAGATGTACCTTAGGATATAGTTTTGTATAGATGAGAGGAGGGAAATGTTGAGACTCCTAGGGAATATGTGGGTAAACCTTTTATGATAGTAAACGAGTGAGGGGCCATGTGTCTCGATGAGGATGGAGAGTTAACACCTATTGATGATGCTACGGTGATTGTTGTACATAGCCACTAGTGGACATAGGCATATGTGAAGTTTGAGAGGATTTGAGTAGCCCAAAGGGAGAGGAGAGTACATGATTGTATAAAGGGAGCACATGAGGTGGTGCATATTATTGATGATGAGGATAATGATGAAGAGGAGGGGGATTTGGTAGCAACAAAGGTGAAAAAATTGATGACCGAGAAGGCCAAAATGGAGGTAGAGAGAGGTAGTTTGAGGAGAGAGAGATGATCTAGTAGGAGTGAGGGATACATTAATCGGGGAGAGGGACAATGCCATAGCCGAGTGAGATGGGCTCTGAGCACATTTGGCTCAAGAATTTTTGACCAAGATAGATATCATTAGAATGGGATACATTGAGGAAGGCCCTAGGAATTACAAGGTCTTGTATATTAGGTGCAAAGTTTACAAATCATGCACATGATAACAATCAAATGGAGGCATCGGGTATGATTAGTATAGCTCACTATCATTAATTACATGTAGATTTGGATTACTATGAGGACATGGTCATTCATGACTTGCTGAATGTAGTATTGTATGTTAATCATCTAGCACAATGGGGAGTAGTTCCGATTGTGAGTGTAGATAGTGTAGGTCATCCACCTCGGGGACGATAGAGGAATGGTTGGAGATGGAGGTGCTCAGTGCACGATATGGGAGTCCCATCCGAGTTATTGAGTTTTTAGAAGATGTCCAGTTTACTAGATAATGATCATGTGTATTTGGATTATAGAATTTGATATGTATATGCTGCTCTTGAAGCCTTTGATGTATGTGACTTTGTTATATGTGAAGACTTGTACATAAATACACATAAATAAATTGTTTGATGTATTCATGAATTTAATAATATATGTACATAAATACACATATGATGGTGATGTATTGTGATTTGGATTATTTGATTTATATGCATTTGATCATGATGTCTATCTTGATATATGCATTTTAAATTTAATGTTTTATATAATTGATGTGTTTATGGGTTATGTAAAATATGATTTATATGATTAAATGTTAAATGTGATATAGATAATGATGTATGATTTTAAATGTGATCTTAAGATCAATTTATCAAAATGTAACTAATGAGATACAAGTAAAAATGAAATGATTTCTTAAATATAGATTTGATACATACGTGATGGGTATAAAATTGTGAGGGAACTTAAAATTTTGACCTTAATAGTGAATGTTAAATGAGATTATTGTTGGGGCATGAATTAAAACTGAAGTACTAAAGGCGTATAAGGTTAGGCGTGCGGACATGGGGCGTGTAGATACGCGTGGATATGCAGAGAAAAGGGTGCTCCTGGGAAAGTATGAGGTCAAGACTTAGCCATTTTTCTTACAATGGGATAAAGATAGGTATGAGTGTGGGCACGCAAAGGCATGAAGACTTGGAGACTAAACAAAGGATATTTTGGACAAGTGGAAGATCAAACGAAATTCCAAATTTTGGGTTAATAATGGGATTAGATATGTAGTTATTATTAGATAATCTATTATTAGCAAGCTTGCATGATTTTTTATTTATCTTGTAGTGGTGCATGGATATTCTTAGCATGCATCCTATTTTGAAAATGTATAGGCGATGAAGGGAAAGTTCCCACCCCTATATATATGTATTGATTTGTATGGATTTAGTATCCCGTGAATGCTTGTAAGGTTATGATACTAGTTTATTAGAGCGCATGACCTATGATGATACTCTTATGTATGTATTTGGCTTCTATGTTTTACAATGATTAATACACTAGATCTTTTTGGCTAGATAATGGTTATTGACTTATCTCAGAATCGTATATTGCATAGTAAACCTGATTTTGATTCTTATTTAGCTCATTCTTACACATGGTTTTGATATATATTTAGTTGTTTTTATCATTGCATGGATTTTATGGATTTAGTTATTATGATTATGGATTATATGTCTCTTCATGTTAACTCCTTTACAAATCTTCCATAAAAGAGGGACCTGGTACCCTTGTGTGCTTTAGGTGAGTTCTTAGTTCTGTCTGAGTGATGTGCCAATGCACCTTGGGATGTTATTTGTAAAATAAAAGACTATAATTATAAATGGGTAGTTACACAAGGTATTAGCCATAGAGGTGAAATGATATTATGAACCTTCCTACAACACGAAAGGGGGGTTTGTATATGTGTAGATCAATGTGGGAAAAGGGTTCTCCTTTTCAACAGTTTCATAGAGAAATGCCCCAACCGTATGATGCAAGCTAATTGATGTGGGAAGCTTACTTTTGATGCGAAAGATGATTGATGCAGGAATATTTCCTAGGATGATTTGATATTTGAATTTTTGAAGGATGATCGATGTGAAAGGAATTTTTAAATAGGTAGCCATAATTCGAGGGAGTGGTCTGAAATTCTGATTTTGACTTTGCTTTTTGATTATAGATGTCCTTCGAGGGATCAATCTATGATTTTGACATGTAGTTGTCCTTCAAGGTATCAATATACTTTTATTTTTGACAATATGTTTTTGATTATTTTGAAATATCTTCCTCCAAGGGATTAGTCTATTAATTTGAATTTTGGTAAAAGGAATCCATAAATATTTTAGACTTTTATTTTAAGTGAGGGCAAGACCTTGATAGACAAGCTTTCAAGGAGGGGAAAATATGTGTATGTGACCTACACATATGTGCCCCATGTCATGTTTTTGGTTGATACAAGATAGGTGGATGTAATGATTGCGGGGTTACTACTAAGGAGGAACTTGTCTATGATGAAACATACAATGAGAAGAGCCATGGTGCTAATATTGATGGTGTTATGAGGATAGTGATGGAAAACCACATGATTTTAAATCATTACGATGATAAAATGGTTGGATGATGATGGGATAAGATATTTGATGCAACTACTGTCATGAGGATCAATCAATTAATAGTAGAAAGGCCGTAAGTGCAAGGCATTCAAATGTTCCTTTTCAAGTGTACTATAAAGGAGGAAAGATGATACACTCTCGAACCATACTTGTGAGTGATGACATATGGACCGATCCAATTAGGGCAAAACATTCCATGTTTTCTCCATTCCAAGGTAGTGACATTTTTATTTTCTTTAAGAACAAGATCACCAATTGGAAGTCATGTACTTTTACATGTTTTTGTAGGCTCATTTGACGTGTTCTTGATAAATTTGATGATGTTCAAGGGCAGTAATTTTTTTCATCTAATAATTGAGTTGTGCTAAGTGGTCTTGCTGATGTTCTTTGCCAAGAATGAAATATTTAAGGGATACATAAAGTGATGGGATTTGGACTTCCAAAGGTAGGAAAACCTCGGATTCATATACGATTAAAAGGGAGTAGCACCAATAGGGACTACGGATGCTAGTATGATAGGACCAGAGAGTAAATGGGATCCGAGATGCCAATTCATTCTTGCGTTGTGTACTATTTTGATGATAATTTCATTAATTATTTTGTTAGAGGATTTGGCCTATCCATTTTCTTGGGGATAGTATGGTGATGAAAAGATAAGTTTGATATTTAATTATACATAGTTTTCTTAGTTTTATTATTTTCTAAATATTTTCCATTATCTCGTAACAAGTTTTTGGGGAACACCAAAGCAACATATGATGTATTGATATATGAAACTCGATGATTGGACCTGATTTAGTTGAAGGAAAGGGAATAAATTCAACCAATTTTTGAAATATTCCATAGTTGTGATAGTGGAATGATGTTGTTGAGATGATTTAGGATTGATAACACTAATGAGGTGTAACCCCCATTGAGAGAAGATCCATAGGTCCTCGGTAGGTTGTAATGCTTGAATGTGAATGTGGATGGGATTTGAATGTATTTGGAATTTTACGCATTTCTTAATGTATCCACAATAGCCTTGATTGATAGTAGGCCAAGAGTAACCTAGCGGTAAGAAGACATGTTTAACGATGAAATTTCCACTAAAATTTCCTCCACGAGATACCGTCGTGGAATTCCTAGATTGCTTTAATTGATTCATGAGATTTAAGACACCTTAATAAAAGGCCTTCAAAGCCACATTTATACAGATACCACCTATGATGATAAACCGAGTATTGCGTTGAAGAAATGATCATTTATCATTTCGTGATAAATTGGAAGGGATTTTAGATTCAACAATAAAGTCAAAAATTTGAGAATACCATAAGTCCATTGGATGATATTCGATGGTGTTGATAAAAGGAAGCTAATTTTGATGTGAGGGATGATCTAGTCTATTAACGAAGATGAATAATTTGGATTTGTTAGTTGATTCTTCAGCTTAATGATGGGATGAGAGAACCTAAAGAGGACATAATCTATACAAAATTATTAGAGGATCGCGGAACTGCTTTTAATGTTATAATGATAAAATGCTTCGAGGAGAAATTCAATAACAACTGTACATTTCTACAAGATTTCATTTTTACATTGATATTCTCCTTTAATTTGATTGATGAATAGTTGTGAGTTTCCATATATTTCTAAGATTTGAACACCTAAAAGAATAGAAATCAAGACCCATGATTAATGCTTCGTACTTGTCCATGTTAAGTTTTAAAGATAATGGGATTGGATTCCTCAAGGAGGTATGATGACAATACTAGCCCCTCCCACTTGCTGACATTTAGATCCACCGAGGAAGAGGGTCATTTTGATAGGGATAAATGTATTCATCAACATGGTTGATGGATTCATAAGGAAAGTGTTCATGTAGAAGATGAGTGTTGGGAAGAGGTGCATTAGAAAGCTAGTCTGTAATAGCCTGGCCTTTGATAGGTTTATGTGATATGAACTGCAGGTCAATTTGGTCATAAATATAAGCCATCGAGTTATGCGATCACTATGATATGGTTTGGAGTGCATGGTTTTTTAGTGGGTTGAAGTTAGTAACAAAATAGGTTTTGTGATTAAAGGGATATTATAGCTTGGAATTTGTAAAATATAGAGTACAACATAGTTTTTTGGCCTCAGTGTAATGGGTTTCATAATCATGGAGTATACAACTGATGTAATATATGACCTCGTTCACAACTCGGTCATCACGGTGACCAAACATAGCCCCTAAGGCATGATGTGTGGAAGATATGTAAAGCTAAAATGGCCCCCTTGTGAGGAGGCATAAATATGGGTGGTGATAAAAATAATGTTTGAGTTCATCAAAGGCCTTTTGACAATTAAGATACCATCTAAAATCTACATCCTCATGGAGAAGATGGTGAAATGATTGAAATGATCATAAATTTGTGATATGAAGCATCATATGGAATGCAGATTACCTTGAAGGCTATGTAGTTTTTTAAGGTTGGATAGAGGAGGCATTTCAATAATTGCTTTAATTTTGGTTGGGTCAAATTCAATACCTCAGATAGATACGATAAATTCTAAATTTTTTTCGGTGAGAACTTCAAGACACACTTAGCGAGGATTGAGGTAAAGGAAATATTGAATAAGACAAGTGAATATTGATTTGAGGACGTTGAGGTGATCTTTGTGTAACATAGATTTTCCTAAGAGGTCATTAACATAGTATTCTACTATTTTATGAATGATATCATGGAAAGTATAAGTCATGGTGGGTTGATAGGTGGCTCCTAAATTTTTAAGTCCAAAAGGCATAACATGATAGTAGAAGGTTACCCAAGGTGATGAAGGATGTTTTATGTTGATTGTCGGTAGAGATGAGGATTTGATTGTAACTAGAAAATCCATCCATGAGGGAAAACATTTCGTGGGCTAGCTATTAGATCGATGAGTTGATCGATGTTTGAAAGAGGGAAATCATCCTTAGGGAATGAAAAATTGAGATCCTGGAATTCAAGATGATACGTAACTTTCCCGAGGATTTGATTATGGGTACGATATTAGAGAGCCATTGTGGATAGTAAATGGGTATAATGAAATTAGCAGAAAGAAGACACTATAACTCTTCTTTGATAAGGAGAGCCACATGGGGATGTATCCTACGGAGATTTTATTTGATAGGCTTGACATTAGGATAGTGACAATGTTATGTATGATGATGTTTGGATTGTTACATGGAATATCGCTATATGAACAGTAAAAGCTTGCTTACATTTCGATAAGAAAATGGTGAAATCATGAAGTTCTTGTGGATCAAGTGATTGAATGACCTTAACTATATGAGGTTCTTGAGGGGTTCCTAAATTTACATCGATGGTAGATTTGTTAAGAAGAGTTGATGTATCGTGGTAAGGATTTCTAGAAAAATGGTCTTTTACTCCCATATGGGAGAGAATAACTTGGTCATCATGACATTGGAGGATATCGATGGTGGGCAAGTCATATTCAACCATTTATGGAAAAATAAGAGGAAGTGTTTTGATAGTGTGATCGGATTGGTAGGTTAGTGGTCCTAAGGAAATAAAATTGACAAAAAGAGTTACGTGGAATGGAGATAGTGTCTTCAAGGTCCATAGGATCTCCGTGTTCTGTGGATGATGATGATGGGTCTATTTCTGTGATACGAATAGATGGAGTAGATTTAGATGTTTCAGATGCAGTGTCTCTCATAACATAATTTGTATTTTCCATATGCTTTAAGGGTATGTTAGATGATTGAATCATGTATTAACTATTCATAGCGTCTAAAATCAAATCCTTTTCATGCGCAACAATGGAGTTACATTTGTGCAAAGATTTGATTATATAAAGACTTGAAGTCCGATAGAAAGGGCATGTCATGATGTTGATTAGTGGATTGAGATTAAGGATGATAAAGTCCCCCATAGACAAGGTTTTTTTAGATATGCAGGGGCCGTAGTGGATACCATCTCCTACATTAGGTTCATATATGGGTTTCTTATCTATTCATCCATACATTTTAGGTGTAGGCAATGAACTCGAGCATGAGAAGACGATACTCCCCATAGAGAAACACTTCATAACATAACCGAGAGAAGAATCATATAGTAATTTGGATGAGGGGATAAATGTGCTAGTGGATACTTTGTCGGAAGATTCAAATGGGGATTTGGGTATAAGGAAATCGTTTGGATAACATGTCTTGTTAAAAATGGTGAAGGTATTTGGATCTGTAGGGACGATATATTTTTTACCTTCATGTTCATATTTAAGACATTTTTGGAGTGTGGAAGGAACACACCGCATGGTGTATATACAAGGTTATCCTAGCAGCATATTATACTAGAAATTCCCCTCTATGATGTAGAAGAGTTTAGGTAGGGTCTTGACACCAACTTTAAGGGGTAAGATAATGGTATCTAATGTGGGTGCGATTATGTCATTGAAGGATCACAATAGAATTGGAGTTTTGGTGATGATAGTGTGTAATAACCTAAGTTGATTGAAGGTGATGGATGATATGATGTTAATGGTTGTTCCCCCATCAATCATAACCCTCTTAATAAGGACATCATTGATTTAAGTGGTGATGAAGAAAGTTAGGTCATGATCTTTTGGTCTAAGTGAGGGAATTTCATATGTATCAAATGATATGGAAGTAGATGAATTAAGAGCCCCTACAAATTTTTTGAAAGAGAGGGGGTAATGTGGGCACCGATATTCATTAGAGGGCCTCGATCATATATTTTTATGGGATGGTGATGTTTGAACCAACTCATAATGTGAAATTTTGATGGGATATTGGTGTAATTTATTAATAACAACCTTCTATATTGTAGTGGAAGAAGGTGGAGTGGTGAGTATCGAGAATCTAGATTTGGATGATGTTGTGTGATTAGATGTTTTAGGAGTGAGAGGAATAAAAACTTAGGTTTATCGAGATGAATAAGTGAGTTCTAGTGGTGGAGGGATAATAACAAAGGTCTTGGATTTATTCTTCTCGATGCATCATGGTTATGATTTTGTGCATGAGTAGTGATGTGACCAACACCAATTTGATGAGGAAGGATTGATGTAGATGCGGGTGTGGATTATCTAGATGTGGATAAGATTGAAGGTTTTGATGTTGTGGAGGGTTGACATGACTCAGGAGAGAGGAAGCTTTATTTCCAAGCTTCTTAGCAATTAAATGAAAATATTTGCAATCTTCTATGGAGTGTCTTGGTGTTTGATGATACTCATAAGAGGTTTCAAAATTGTACCAGGAGGGCTTCCAACCTCAAGATTTGGATGGTTTAGGTGGTGGTAATAGTATGAGTGATTGTTGGAGTATATTTTCTAAGATAGTTGTGTAATATCATTTAGGTGTATATATTGATGGATATGGGGTCTCACATGTTTTGACATTCAAAGGAAACATGATTTTAGGTATGTATTGTTTAAATTCTTGCTTTGAGGAATTTTTAGGTGGTGTGATAGATGAAGGATGGGGTCCTAGTATAGACACTTTGGATGTTTTTAAACTTTTGAGCTGAAATAACATATGGATTTCTTGATATTATGGAAACCTTCTTAGATGGAGGTTAAAGGAAGCTTCAAGGGTAACGTAGGTGATACTAGGATATGAAGTCATTGTATGGAATTTTCAAGATTTGGATAATGGGTTGTTTCTATGGTACTTGCGGTGTTTTCCTAGATGACGTGGATGAGAATGTATGACCATAGAAGTGGAGGTTGATTTTCAAGGACATGCTTAGGGATGTCTCTTGATTTTTTTTTAGATGTGGATTTAGAATTATATTTAGAAGGTGTGGATGTAGATTCAGAGATATAATTAGAGGGTGTGGATATAGGTTTGATGATACTAATAGATAGTATAGATATAGGTTCCATAGTATCTTTAGCATATGTAGATATAGGTTTGATGGATGTGGATGTAGATTTGATGGTAGGTTTTTTTCTTAATAGTGTTGATAGTGTGAAGAGATTGAACACTATTTGTTTGTGGTTGACTCGGTAGATGAGGATTGATTTGGAAATGGTTGTTTAAAAATGTTGAGATTCTGATTTTAGGTGTATTAGGATTGTCTAGATGAAGTTTCCCTTATCAATCGATCCTAAAGGACGTTTTGAAATGAAAGAAACCTTTAGATGTCATGACCCTTAACCCTATGGTATTTACAATAATAATCATCCCTATACCAAGAGGGATTAGAGATGGAAGTATCAATAGAATGTATGGGTGGAAGAGAGATCATGTTGGGGGTAACAAGTTTATCAAAGACTACATTGTATGTCTCTCCAATTGGTGTGTAGCTGCATTGTGGGAAAGAGCATTCGATAGTAGGTTTTTATTTAGGATTAGATTTAATGACTATGACATTAATTGATGATTTAGACTTATTAGGATACGAATATGATTTAGATGGGAAGTTTGGTTTTGGTCTCTTTGGTTTGAGTTTGACTCTTCCTTCTTCAAGGGCTTGTAATTAAAGTTTCGGGCCATGGTAAAAGCTTCCTCAAACATTTGGAATGATTGGATTTTAAGTTTAGATGAAATATGTTTAGTACAATACTAAAAAAATAATTAATTAGTTCTATTTGTGGGAGTGAAAAGGATAGTGTATTGATAATACCCCTTCAAAGAAGAAAAAATAAGTGATAGATTCATCTTAAAATTTTTGATAGCATAGAGGTCGGTAATGGTGATTTTGTGGGAGATGTTTATTGAGAAGTGTTCTAGAAAGAGTCGGTGAATTGTGTGAATGAAAAGAGGGAATAATGAGGAATGCTATTATACCAGATGAGATAAGGGCCAACTAGAGACATAGGGAATGATCTCAACATTAAGTCTTGGTCATGGGATATAAGATAACAAGCATGACATAATGCACCAATGTGTTGTTGGATATCTTCCATGCTATAAAATTTGAGGAATTTAGGAAGATCCTAGTGGGGTGGATAAGATTTGTAAGGTACTAAAGAGTGAATGGGCTCATTATAGATCTCATATAGGAAAGCACATTTTAGGACCCATGGAAGTGGCTTCATGTATAGATATTATATTCATTAAAGCTTGAAGGGGGTACATTTGTGGTGGTGATTGTGAAGATGATCCAAGTTGAAAAAAATAATGCTGATTAAGTTGTGGGTAGGATTGATATTGCTGTGGATATTATGTTAAAAGGGGATGTTTTACTATGCATGGATACTCGTGGGGATATTATTAGTAGGCTGTGGTATTATTGGTCGTGTGATGGTTGGATATATTGATATGGAATGGGAATAGATGTATTCAAAGGAGGTTGTGGTTATTAAGAGATGTGTTGAAAGGGAACGAATGTATAGATAGGAGTTACAAATATGGAAGTGGTTGTTGAAAAGGGATGGAATAGGTAGGAAAGGATGGTGGCGGATGTAGAATGTTTTACACAGGGAATAAACTATGTGTATTGTGGTACAGATTGAGAAGAAACAAATGGTTGTGGTTGTAGTGACATATACTATGAAATGAGAGGAGTAGAGGATTATAATGAAAGAAGATGAGTGCTAGGAATAGCGCTAGTGTTTATTAGATGTATAGATGTAGGGATAAACATGGTAATGTTTTGAGTATGTGTTAAGTTTTTTTGAGAGGGTGATGGATGGGATATGCTAGTAGGAGAAACAAAAACTCACATAAGGTGTTTGAACAACAAAGTAGGCTGAAGGGTGGATGATGAAGTGTTCACATTATTTTGAAGAGGTGTGTAAACATTCAAAGGGTCATGTGAGGATGTAGGTTGTTGAGTAGATGTCTTTTGTGAGGAAATCATATGAAGATCAAAAATAGGCAATCAAGACACGACATTGGATGTTTCTAGTTAGCTATTAGGAGGATATGAATATAGCTACTTGAATAACAGTTCCTAATTTAGATCAATTAGGTGAGAGAAAGCACATGAAGGATCAAGAACATGAGGACATGGTTCAAAGTGTGGATGACTACACGTGAACACCCCTAGGTTTGAGATAGGAATTAAGGGCCATGGGGTTTGAATCTAATATCTTTGAGAAGACATGATCCCCACCATCGAAGAAGCAAGGACTAAAGGGATTATGTATCTTAGATGCGGTAGATTGATTTCTAGGAGAACATGGTTGTTCTAGGTCTTCTATTTGAGATAGATAAGAGGCTTGTCATCGAAACATACATGCGAGTTCGAAGACATGTTCGGATATGATCGTTAAAGAAATGAAAGTCATATGTTATGTTTTGTTGATTTTCAAGATGGGGTGTTGATAATTCTTGATGTTGATCAATGATTCGTTGAGCTTCTTCTAGTTGGGTATGGGCTTGTTATAAAGATTTCTAATTATGAGGTGTGGATTTTGGAATGGGCTAGACATGTTTTCAGAAGTTTGAATACAAGATTGTTGTCTTATAAGTACCATGATAACAAACACACAATCACCTAAGAAATGAAAAAAAAATAGATGGGTTGATTACAAACAACAAGAAAATCCTGCAAAAAGAGATTATTAATTATCTTGGATTAATTAAGAAAGGATGAAATGCGTAAAATGGATGATAAGGTCCTAGGAAATGGATTTTAATGGCTAGTTTCAAGACTATTAAAGGATAGAGTCCTCGATATTCCTGAAGGTACATGACACCAGAATCTATGATGGTGCTAGTATGGGGCCTCGGTATTGGGGTAAACCCACCTCCTCACTTCATGGTCCCACAATGATAAGGGAGTTGGGTGCTTAGCCAATATACTCGACAACTAGTTGTTTATACTCAACCAAAACACCGAGTTAGTTTCCCTATTAGGTGATGAAATCCCAATAGTTATCACCTGGGTAGGAGTGTTTGATGCAAATTTGATGTTTGATGTGGTTTGGTTGTGTGTGGGGGAAGAATTAAGTGAATGCAATCAATTAACCATTCTAATTATACTATATGACCAAGTCGGATGCACCGTTCATTTTAATCCCAAAATAAATGATTTTATTTAATGAGAAAAATAAAAATGCTATGTGAAAATAAAAAAGAAAGGGAAAGGAATCACCTCAAAAACACTTCCTTTTACGTTTAAATTTTTGATTTTTAGAAATAAAAAAGAAATAAAGCCTCCAAAAGTAGAAACTTGTAAGAAAGGGTTAGTAGAAGATAAAAAAGAACAAGAAAAATGGATGTTAGCAATAACAAACCGAGTAATAAAAACACTTACAAAAATAATAATGGTGATTGACCGAATTACTTGGTGATTCACCCGATCACCGAAAATTTAACCGGATCGCTAGTGATTACATCAAGAAGGCCTAAAAATAGATAAAATTAAATTTTAATGAAATGAGAGAGGGAATAAAGGTCCCAACAGGCATGCCATAATTTTTAAAGACGTTTTTACCTATTCTACTCAAATTAATGGAGAAAAATAATTAAAACAAAAGCTGACCTCGGAAGATGCATGGTTTAATGATACCCGTAGATGATGGATATTGATGCTGATGTCGATTGAAGTTATGTGTTCTCATGTCTAAAAGAGTGTACAAGATTCTCACATGAAAATTGACCTGTGCTCAACGACACTAAACAAAATGGATTAGATAGATGGGTAAATGAGCTACTTGGCAAAGGCCAATTCCAGAACCCTAAGGACTTCCTTAAAGGATGTAAACTCATTTTGTAAAAAATTAGGTGAATTTTAGCTGATAAAAGAAATATAACTGATAAATATATGTAATATAGATAATAGACAAAGAAAGCTTAGAACTCTAGATTGAAAAGAAGGTCCTGTTTCTATTAGGAAATAAGGGATAAAATATACATAATAATCCCTCACAGAATCACAATAGTAGAAACTAATATGCAAAAATATTACAGATCTCAAATAAAATTACGAATAAAATATCACAACACAAATAGACAATATTTAACATGGTTCACACAATTTGGGCTACGCCCACCAAGAATCACTTCCTTAGATTTTATTACAAGCCACCACTCTCTCAATACAATACCCATATATGATATGGGTCAAAATACGGCCCATATGAGAAAGACACGTTTCCCAAGATATCGAGCACATTTTATAGTCTACAACACTTTCACACATGAAAATAGGATCCACAACCTAACATGTTCAGCCTCAAAGGTACTCCAAGAAAGCATGGATGCGATGTGGATGTGCTCGAAATAGTCTAACTAGAAGTCATAACAATTTTTTGGTGAATCTCAAGAGGAATTCAAGTATTTCTTCTAGTTATTCTTTAGGATAAAATTGGATGGCAACAAATGTTAGGCCATGGATAAGATTGTAGTGTTCATAGAAAAAGGGGTCTCAAACTATTGGAAGAGAGTGAATACTTATAACTTCATGTGAGCATATAGGTATTGCCATCTAAAAGAGAAACATTCTTTAAAACAGGTTAGATGTAAAATATTTAGTAGAAATTGATGAAAAATATTGATAACAATTGATAATTTTGATAAAAGATAGTTTTGAGAGGAATCACCAACAATTAGGCCAATCACTAGTGATTAGGGGAATCATTGGTGATTTTTGAGAATTATGAAAATTTAATAAAAATGAATGATTAAGGTTATAGAATGATGTTTCAAAGTAAATTAAATATTTATTAAGACTAAAAGGAGATAGATGAAGGTTACAAAGGTACCTAAATTTTTTTAAGCTAAAAGACACCTCAAACCTTGGATGATAATGATTTGAGTAGGTTGGGTATATTGTGATGCAATCAGTAGACCGGGTGATGAACAATGATCTTTAGGGAGCTAAAGAAGACTTCAACAATGATGCTTGATTATGTCAAATGATGTATTATATGTTGAAATGTCTGACAACGAAATGTTGGGTGCTGAAATTCGGGAGAGAAAGATGGGGCTGAAGATTCAAAGTTGAGGATCATGGAGGAAGGGATGAAATTTTTTATTTATAATCATTGGCGATTCAACTGAATCATTGACGATCCAATTTTTTTTTGGATAATAGGTGTAAAAGTGGTTAAAACCACTTCCAAATAATTTTTTTGAACTTTTGGTAAATGGTTTGGAAGATGTTAGAGATCGAGGTGTAACGGTAAAAATGGTTATTTATTGATTTGTTTCATTTGTTTTTGGTTTTGAAATGATTTAGGTGGTTAAATGTAGATTTTACAATTGTAAGAGAGGTATTCATGTGAAGTAAATATGATGAAGGAATTTTGACTTAGGATAAGGGATATATGAGTCAAATGATGAATTTGATTAATACATTGTAAAGATAAATGTAAATGATGAGGAGTGTGAATTTTGAGTGTCTATAGGTGAATTGAATGAGAGTGGTTGCCTCATCCACAATACGATGCCTTAGATTCATTAAAAATAATAAAAATATAGCCATAGGGAAGATCCTAACCTATAGAACATCCTAATCCATGATTCTAATCAATATTTATGCATTCTTACCATTAAAATTGTGCATAATGTGCCTCATCTTGAGTTTTACAAGTATATACCTAAAATTAATGTTGTCATGGTAGATTACAATAATAATGAGCCTAATTAAATTCAAAATATCTGTACAAATAACACATTATATCGATGTATTATGAATTAGATCTCACCATGTCTCTTATCTTAGGATAATTTTCCACCCATTATTGAATCCTAGATAGATAAATACCCTCAACATAATGATAATAATGCCTCTTAAACCATCTATGAGGATTTTAATGAATGTAATTTTTTTTTTAATAACCAATATGTTCCAAGATAATTTATATCTCTCTCTAGATCCTTGAGAAACATTGGCATAAAAACTAAGGAACCATCTACATCCTCCACAGACATGATGATAACCAAGATTGCATAATATCATGCTCCTTACTATGATGGTTTTGCCCTATCCCATATTGAGGAAAAACATAAGGATGTAATTCATTATTAATGGTTCATGTCTAAGATTCATGCATTTAACCATGGGATCAATTTAATCAACACAAAATATGATTTCAATCCTCCTAATTATGAAACAAAATTTACCGAGGAAGATAAAACCTTAACCTACTTACCTCTTTTAAATATTCCTCTAGAAAATAATAGTTGGATGTTTAAACATATTTTAGGATTTGTATCAAAACAAAAATCTAAAATTTCTCTTCTATCTAATGGGATCAACCCCTCTACTGATAAGTATAATCCTATTATTGATCTTCACTCTTTTCTTGATGGCATCAATCCCTCTGCTAGTTATATCAAATCCATAACTCATATTCCTTGGACATCATATGTCATAGGAAAATATGTTAATAATATTGATACTATTATACCCCATTTTATATTCACTAGCTACGCTAGAAATTTGTTAGCTAACATGACTAATTCCATAAAAATACATCTATATATTTTTCCAAGCCAATATAAATCAATATTGATACCCATGTCTTGTATGTTAGACAATTTTTATCCTAAACTCGTGAAAAATATGTGTAGATATTGAAATCGATGTTGAATATAATAGTCCATAACTAACATTCGACAAGGATGAATCCATTCTTGACCTATTACACACTTGAAAAGACCAATTACCTCACCAACATTGCAAATTAGGTAACTTCACTAAAAATCATCACCTTTTTAATGATTTCATCATACATTAATCCTTTCATTGAAAAAGTATCTAAGCTTCTCAAGGTTCCTTATCCTTTCCAATATGGAAACTCTATTCTTGTGGAAGAAACCATTAATGTCCAAGTAGATGATATTGATGAATCTCACGTGATTATGATAGGTGTTTGATTCCCATATCTTCACATATGACATCAAAAATTTCTTCTAAAAAATAAGGTAATATTTTCTTGGGGATATTCAAACATGCTTGGCATTAATCCTAATATTTTTTACACAACATTATCCATTTTATTTTTATTATTCTTGTATGAAAAAGATTCAAAAATTTCCGCCTCTAATTTCCAATTTTTTCACAATGATGTTTTTGAACTCTTAGTTGACAAGTTTATTCATTGGATCGACTATTCCGAGTGGGTCTTAAACATTATATAAGTTCCTAAGAAGTTAATCCTTTCTATTCACATTTTCATTTATTTCCACAATCTTAAACTCACTTATCCTAAGGATAATTTCCCTCTACCATCCATCAATGCCATATTTGACCTTACAAATAGATATGAGATGTTATGCCTTATAGAAAGGTTTTCAAGCTACAAGAAAATAAACATTGTGCTTGAAGATCAACATAAAACCACCTTTAATACTAAACAAGGCATATTTTTTTATGTGAAGATACTCTTTGGCCTTAAAATTCCAAGGAAAATTATCAATGTGTAATGACCCACATATTTTATGATCTCATTCATAAAAATATTGAAGTATATGAGATTATATTGTATTCAAATATTGACACGTAGAGGATCCTTATTGTGATCTATTGAATACTTTCAAAGTATCCAAAATATAAAATCCACCTTAATCCAAAAAAATCATCTTTTGTATTACCCAAGTTAACCTCTTAGGGTTCATCATATCTAAATGAGGGAGTGATGTAGATCCATAAAAATCCAAGTAATTCTTTAAATGAGTAATTGTACTTCCATCCCGAATATCCACACCTTTTAAGGAAATCTTGTGGCAAGATGAAAATTTTTGTCGATCTTACACATCAAACTCATGTCTTCATAAACTTACTCAATAAGGTTTCTAAGAGAGTATAAAATAAGGACTACCATAAATCCTTATAATCTATGAATAAATATTTACTCTACTTCCCAACATTATGATCTACACATGTTATCCACCCTTTAATTATTTATACCTCATCTATCCTATTTCCATATGGTAAATTATAACACAATAAGACTATATGGGAAAGGAACACACCATATAATATATTAGCTAATCAATTCTCGATTATGAGATACACTACACTCTCGTAGATCATGCATTCTTAGCTATATATTTCACCGCCATGAAACTTCAAAATTATTTGATATATCAAACCAATTATTTAATTATACATAATGATCCTATTTTTCATTTATTTTCCTATATGTCCTTCCCATAGACCACATTGGAAAATATTTTTATCTCCTTATGTAATTTTACCTACACATTATCACTTTGAAAAATTTATTAAGGGGGAAGTCATAGATGATCAAATTTTCTTCACTCTTGTCCCCATTGATCATCACATCCTATACATCCTACTTGATGAATATGTTCTAGCAATTGAAGGTTAAACCAAGTAATCACACTCAAATAATAATTTCACTATTACACTTCCAATCTCAAGGAAACATCCATCAAAGAAACTACCATGATATATAAAAGGATTATTGGACCCTCTAGCTTGATGGGGAAATGTGTTGTAAAGGTGTGGGGGTAGGATACATTATTACCAACCCATTAAATAAGACATCTCCCTTTACTTTTCACATAAAATTTGAGTTCACTAATAACATGGTTGAGTATGAAGAACTCATACTTGGTGTAGTGCCCACATTTTACACACACAATTACAACCGTAAAATACTAGGATAATTTTTTTTTCGACTTACATTGTTCACTACACACAACACATCAAGGGCTCCAAGTACCAAAACTTGACTCGCACGACAATCACATAAGTCATCGACTCACATAGACACAAGAAAACAACATAGGCATGTCGATGCCACACTTTTCCCAATAAATGGTTACTAGTAATGACCCAACCACAAGAAAAATGACTCAAGGATGGGAAAACCCACAACACATCTTTTCTTTAATTGTATTTTAGTTACGATTAACATTCCAAGAACATTATTGTGCAAGGATAAATTTCCCGTTTTCCACTCACAGATTCTTAAGTAAATTCCGTGGTTAAATTACCATTCGACCCTTTTAAGCTGACTTATTATTCTTTACAAAAGTTTCCATAACTTGCATACTTATTTGACATAATTTGAATGCATATAAAATACTTAGTTATCTTGTTCTTATGTTAAGAATCTTCTTCTCGAACATATATTCAATGTCTACCTTTTTACTCTTACAACTCAAGTGGATGTGACTTGGTGTCCATATAGCGATAGTAGGATTTAATGGAGATTTAGATACAAGATATATTTTTACCAAAAACATTCCTCGATCACGGTATAGTTATTTCCCTACCATATTTATTCTAATTCAATGACTTGTGGAATTCCATTTTGATTTATATATGTATTTTGTTTTCTCAAAGGTTGGTCACACCAAGGCAATTCATATTCTTTGAAACAAAAGAATATATTTAATTGAGTTATAAGGTCTTCAAGAGTGGCATTATTCTAGACCTCAACTCTCATTTTTACTCTTATATGCTTTATTTTCTATGTCACATTATGGCCTTATTTTTAGCATTGTCTTGTAAAGGGAGTTACGAAGTGTTTGTCTAACCTCTTGAAGACAAATATGATTAGAAGACCTAAAGCTACACATGAACCCTAAGTTAACATCTGAGTCAACTAAGGTTTAGATTAATTCCAACTTCACCTAAGGGTCTACCCCTCAACTATAAATGAGTTTTAAGCGAGAGGAAAAATTTATGCTAAACCACCTTCAAGAAAGGACCAAGGTGTTATGTTGAGAGAAACCAAGGTAACACATTTAGCTGAGTGGAGCTAAGGAGTTCATTAACAAGAGTTTAAGACCTAGAACAACTAAGTCACAACCTCCATCTATGTCATTTGGATCCAACAGGGATTTCACTCAATGAAGAACTTTCAATTTTAAATCTATCTTTGGATGACAAGGTAGTCCGCTAGGCTACGAAGGAGGAGTTAGCTCTACATACTCCAAGAAAATTTTGACTGTGTCACTCCTATCAAATGGGTTTATGACAATGTCACTAAACATACTGACTAAGACGATAAGCCCATTCTTGGGTTCTGATTTACTCAAAACTAGGAGGTTCCATCGAGTGTAGAGTTTAATTCCATTCTATGGTTTTCAATGTCTTCTACGGTAAGGAGTATCACACATGAAAACAAGTTAGGCTCCGATATTGTACAAGGGTAGAGTGTTTCGGTTAAATCTCTTTATTACATTTACAAAGTATGAATGCCCAAGATGACTCATTAATCACTTATTGAACACTAAATATGCACTACAAGATATTACTTCAAATTCATTTACCTTATATAAATATCAAACCTTTTTTACCATGTGTACTCTGAATCAAATTGAACCTATGATTAAATGCACATTTCCTAGATGTCCTTGAAACCAACATCTCATACATATCAACAAATTATCAAATATAATAGTCTGTAACATGAGACAACATTATACATTTATTCATTTAACAATGAACTATATAAATTACAAAGATAAATAAATGAATTACACATCGCCTTTTCATCGTCATTCTTTCATCCTACAAAACCACGTGAGCATGATATCAATGATAATTCATTGGCATGGCATCCACCCTAATCTAACATAATTATCATTTTTCAATTTCCCATTTACATATGATAATAATTACAATTTGCAATCGAAATAAAAGGTTTAGAGACATGTATTCATTACATTTCATTTTACTTCATTTTGTAACCTAGGAGAGAGAAAGAGAAGGGAAGAGAGAGAAAACACCGTTTTGTCAAAAGTTCTAATTCACACAAAAAGTTACACTATAGAGTTTTAAATAGTTATTTACATGTGTCAAAAGTATCTACGGTGGTTTGGCAACCCGACGAGGGTCTCGCAGCTTCCTATTTTTACATTTTCTTACTAGCTACAAAAATGTTCAAAACGGGCTCGGAGGCTAAGAAACTGCTTCCAAAAGTTGTCTTCCGATGAGAACACACCACAATTAAATTTATACGTGTCCACCTATATACCAGGAGTTCATAGTATTTGATAGAATTTGGAAATAGTGAATGATTTATGTTTGGCGCCTAGTAGTTTTCCAGGCATACCGGTCGTAGTTGACCTAGTTGCAAATGAACAAAAGTTAGCTCGAGGGCTCAGAAAACCACATCCAAAATTGATGTTTGATGGATGAACGCGCAACGAGAAACTTCCTACAAATTTCCCTATATAAGGAGAATTCAATAGAGTCAATGAAACTCAGAACTGGAAAACAGTCTTCGAACGGTGACAAATTTCTGAAGCCACCGGTCCTAATTGGTCCAGTTTGACCTTGTCAAACTGCGACCAGAGGCCTACAAAATGTCATCATCAAAATATCTAGAAAAGTGTTTTTCCCTAAACTAAAGGTTCCATGAAATTGTCTAGTAAGAACACTAGAGGTTTGCGAAGGTGGAAAATAATTTCTCTATCCAGGCTTTCAAATGGTGGTTCAAAATGAAAGCCAACTTTCTAGATTTAACAACTTTCTGCTGCTGTAAACTAGTGCAACCGGACTCCTATAAGAGCGTCAAAAAGATCACATATGTTCACTCGGGGTCAATCCAGAGGTCAAGGTGACTCCTCACATAACAAGGTACATGAATGAAGCTTAACATCTCATTTTCAGAGTTACGAAGGGTACTTAATGAGTCTCTGAAAAATGCAAAAATTATCTATTTAAAACAAGAGATGATCCACTTTAATACTGGGAAGTCAATTTCGTCTGGTTGATAAAACAATATTGTAGCAATCTAGTAGGCTAGGAAGTTTTCTAAATCACCCCAGAATGAGGGTGGGAGTTCGTGGTTTAATTCAAACGAGTTATTTTGACTTCGTGAGTGACGACACGACATTTCATTGTTTTGCAACGAGTTGAAATAAAAAATTAACGTATTATAGTCCTAATATTTTAAAATTATATTAAGTTGCAAACGAAAACTAAAATACGAGAGTTATGAAAGATGAGGGGAGGTGAACCATGCCTAGGAGGAATGGAGTCATGGTCAAACCCGTAAGATTCGGTTCAGCATCTCGCTTGGCACTTCGTCAACCAGTTCACGAGCATCCACAGCTCCACCATTTTACATACACGTCTATCATAAAATTTGTAACTACAGATTTGAAACCATTCCTCTACTCTTTATACTTTGAAGGATGTCCATAATGTGTTCCACAACTCGCATCTGGCATAGGATGAGAGATGCTAGCAAAGGTTATGGAAACTGGCTTTAGATCTACCAGTTACGGTTTCTCAGAAGAATCTAAAGCCTTTTCAACAAACCCATTTTGTTGATAACCTACAATTGCTGCAGATCATGAACCCACATTTCTCTCAGAAGTTTGTTTTTGTTTAAAAGTTTACATGCCCTTCTTATGCTTCCACAAGTTGCAGGTCGATCTGTCAGGGCACTTACAACTACAAAAACTGGTAAAAATCCCCATTTTGGCGTTGACTTGGGGAAAAAAAAAATAACAATTTTTCATTATGCTTAGATGGATGTCCATACCCTATTCCAGAGCTTGTATTTTGGTACAGGCCGGGAATACGCATGGAAGAAATAGTGTGACTATCTCCTGAGGAAACCCCACATCTTCTGTACACTTCCATAATCATACTCCATGAGAAGTCAGTCTCGTTCTTTCATTTGGTCAAACATTGTAACAATGCCAATGTTCTGTGAGATGCCATGCAGGTTCTAGGGTTTCCCCATTTTAATACAGGCTGGGAGGATGCTGGCATAGGTCACAGCCATAACATTCCATGAGATGACATCTGGTGAGGCATTTCTTTGAAAAAAACAAAAAGTGCCCTTAAGCAAATGGATCTGTGTAAAGGCTACGACCATAGCATTCCATGAAACCATGTTTCCTTTAGGCATTTTTCCCAACCCTGCACATTTCCAACAGCACAACAGAAAAAACCTCCTCCTTCATGCCTTCTTCACATCTAGTGGGTGCGTAAAATAGGTCTAAAGCTTCCTTCCCATGGCGGCGGCTGCTCTCTCTCTCCAATCAACAAAAGGAAGGAAAAAAAAATCCCTAAGGAACCCTAGTGCCCTTCTTTTTTTTTTTTTTTAATAATCCGCCCTAAACCGCCCTATTCACGGGATTTTAAATTTAATCCCTTTATTTTTAAAAAACTCAAAAAGGATAAAGAACCCTAAAACGACTCATCTCCCCCTTTTTTAATTATGCTTCTATTTCTTATTTTAATTTTATTTTAAATCCATTCTTCTCATTTTGTGAGAAATCTCATTACTGCATTTACTTTATTTACTAATGTTGTTCTTGCCTAATGAGTGACAGAAAAGGGATTTTCCTCAATTATCTCTTTAATACATTTGAAATGGTAGCAAACAAAACTCGTGGCAAGGTGAGCTCACACCACCAAGTTGAATGCCCATGCGATAAGGTGCATGAATTTACCTCTTCTAGGATAATAAATACATTACATTGGTATGAGAACCACCCAACCCACCAAGTTAGGACAAGGTGAGTGAACTTACAAAATATTTGATCCCTTGATCAACACAGGGTAAGGTAGCTCTGAGTTTTTCCATATAAGGTTAGAAGAAACCATTACACTGATTTAATTAGACAATCTTGCAAAATTTTTTGAATAGGAGTTATAACCCGCTTGAGGGCCTTCTTACAAGATTTTTGACAAGACACGAAAGATCCAAGCACCACACTTGGTATACAATCCGTTGTCACAAATAACATTTTCTACTTACATGAAATGAGAGACTCACAATTTGTATGCCAAAAGTAAGAGGAGAATATTGTAGACACCCATAATTTGGATCAAAAAAATTTTAATACTTAAATTGTGCTAACTATCCTCTTTCCCACAAATTGACAACATATCATCAATAACGCACCATTTCTCTTCTATCACCTTTAATTAATTATATTTCACTAATTAATTAACCCTTTTACCACTCAGGATACCGATTAACAACCTTCCATTAATCAATGTTCATTTCTACCGAGATTAATTAAATACCACTAATTAATCATTCTCACTTCTATTAAATCAATAAATCACCATTTATTGGATTAAATTCCTCTCATAACCCATATCATACTAAATTTCCTCCAAAAATCTTCTATAAGATTGCACCTACCTATTAATTAATCACCCTTGATTAATTAAGACACCCCTCAACTCCCATGAGTCACTAATAATAAATTAAACTCCCCTAAAGAAAAATTAACTATTATAAATTATGCTTATCCATTAATAATCTTGGTCTTCTATTATCCCACATACAATAGGATGTAAAGCTCTCTCAAACCAAAGGGTTATATAAAGAACCCTCCTCCTACCTTTCTTCTTACACCTTTGCATGTATATAACATAAACTATAGGCATTTTCATCTTGAGCATCCTCCATTAGTTTTGAGCTAGCATCTTCTTAGTGCATCCATTAACTCAAGCTTGGGTAATAGGAGAGAATCAAAATGGCATTGTAGCCATGTTTGATGAGACTCCATTCTCAAAACCTTGAGATCAAACAAACAATCACATTTGATTGATAAGGATCTACATAGGTTCAATTCAAATTTAGCATTCAAAGAGTAGAGATTAATCTTAGCATGTTAGTTTGGTTTTATTCAAAGTTCCATGCATATTGAGGATGTTTAGTCTCCTTAAGATCTTATCTTGATGGTTTATGTTTATTTAGCTTTGTTTTGGAACTATTAGGTGTTAGTTTCAATTATTCTAGTATATTTAACTAATGCATGAGAACATTTGGCACGCATACGATGGGACGAATCCATAGTATCTTTGCTTTTAATGAAAAGTTTTTACTAGTTTCTCTCAATTTTTGCTAACCCAAATTATGCACATGTGAAATAAGTTAAATTCCTTAGGGTATTTCACTAACTTTATGTGTTGAGTCTCTTTTGCAAGGTTAATTGTGATGGGTTGTCATTAGATTTGAGCTAAATTAGGAAAAATTTGATCTTTTTGAGGTTGCATATGTCATATTTCCATATTTTGACATCATCTCTAGGTACACACAGGTGTTTTGGTAGGGGCATGCATACACTAGAACTTAGGAAAAGATTTTCTAATGCATGCGCATATACACTTAGAGTCACGCACTTGTCATACTATCAGCTTACCCTATGTCATATTTTAGTTAGGCCCACGTATACGCTTGAAAGCACATGCATATGCTTCTATGCCAATGTATATGCTATTTAGACCTCTCGTTATCCTTGCATTTTTCCAATGCATGCATATGCTATTAGAGGTGTGCATGTTCTTCTCTAGGTGCACATATGCTTGCTATACCTATGTTTCACTCTTTGTTTGATAATTTGATAGACATAAACACTTTCTAACTAAGTGTTATTCATCACAAAATTTGTGAATCCTTACTTTGGATTAGTTTTTCACTCGTCCTAAGGTGAGGTAAAAAAATTTCAAAATAAGGCCAAGTATTTTTCAAACCCCATTTGATCTACTCCTTTTCTCTCTTGTTGATATTTTGGATCAAAAGAGGAGCAACATATGTGTGTTATTAATCGATTGTGTCCACCAATTTTTCACCCATTTACGTTCATCCTTTCTTGATACTAGATGGTAAATGCTGAAAGTGTGCTAGTACATATTCTCATCTTAATAGCCATTTGATCTTGATACCCAAGTCAATATTTTCATCGTATTTAGGCTTGATTATTCATTGATTTTCCTTTGAAGTGTTACGTTGCTTGTATTGTATCGAAACAATTTTGATACTTACGTCTTGTTTCTCGTAAACTTGACCTAAGTGTCTAGATTGTAATGTTATGCTATGCACATCTTAACAATTCCTTGGTATACTTTGGCCTTGTTTATTTTCAAACATTACCTCAACCTTGAAAAGTGTTGTTGTTACTTTGTTCACGTCATGTCAATATTATTTCGATACTAATACCTTGATTTTTCAAAATCTTGGTTAACATATCTTAGTGGTATTGTTACATTGATCACATTCGTAACTTCAACTTTTTAGGATTTAGGTATTTCTTGGATCTAAACTCATTATAATATACTTTCATCGAAATCACACCAACCTTGTTATACTTATGCCTTGTTTATCTTAAACTTAGCATAAGTGTTTACATTGTATTGATCATTTTACATAAAACTATCATTGAGACACATAGGGAGTAGTTATTTGTTGATTGATTTGTTTACTAAAGCTCGCATGATTGTTCCTTGCATGTTATCTATCTTAAAAACTTGTTTTATATGATAATCCTTTACTTAAATTGACAATTTTCACACATTTCACTTAGGTTTTTTGTATTCTTGAACACATTAAATGAAACCTTTGTGTTGCTAAATGTTGATAAATCATTTTGACACTTACGCTTCCAAAATGTTTGTCCAAACCTTGTTGAATTACCAAAATTGTGTCATTACAATGTCTATTTTCCTTAGATTCCTTTTGAAAATCACAAAAGCATCCCCATATCTACCAAATATCTAGTTGGTTGTCATTATGATGCTTGAATCGACATGGAACCTTCTTCCATTTGAAGAAATTTGATCACACTATCTAGATCTAGGCATTTATTCCTAAACAATGAAAATAATGACTAACTATCACATGGTTCCTCAAACTTCTCATAACCAGTGGTGTGATCATAATCCAAAATGTTCTTCTAATTCCCCATGAACTCTTGATTCATCCGATAAAATATATTATTCTAATTATCCTTAGTCTCTTGATGATTATGATCTAAATTATTATTCGATTCCTCTAATGTGACTCCTAAATCATGGTTATCCCTTTATTTATAGGACCCCTTTATCAATCGCTTAAACAACATCCTCTTTCTTTGAAGATCCGTGCGACTCCAAGTCCATCCAATCAAACACCTAATTCGACTATTGAGTTGTGGTCATCCCTTTCTCTGTAGGACCCTTTTATCAGTCACCTCAACAAAGTCTTCCTCCTTTGAAGATTTGTGTGACTAAAATTCCTTCTAGTCAATCATATAAGTCAAATCCTATGTCGAGATATATGAAATTTTGGATACACAATCCTCTTATTCTTCCTCCATGATGTCATCTTATAGGGAAACCTATACCAACCAATTCTAAATCCACATCTTCTTCCAAATCCATATCTTCTTCAAAATCCACATCTTCATCCAAATCTAAATCAATTTCTTCTCTTGGGTCATCTTCTTCTATCAAACAAAATCCAATCCTTCTTCAGACTTCGATCCCATCCAACCGTGATTTTTGCTATCACCCTTATCATTCTTCTAAAGACCAATGTTTGCATTCATGTCGACCTAGTCATAAGACATGATGTGCTAAGATATATTTTTGAAGCACTATCCAATCTATTTGTGGACACAATAAGGTCAAACCTTATCCTCATCCACATCATCAAACATCTTATAAATCTTCCACACTTGTTGGACCTCTTTCTTCAAATCCACCCACTATGGTAAAAAAACAACAACACATACCAATCGATTTATTTCAAAATGAAGAAGAGATCAGAGAATTTATGGGGCTAAATGATGACATTCTTCTAGAGGATTACAAGAAAGAATTATCTTTAGACCTCGATACATTCATGTATTATGGGGATAAGATGATTCCTTTTGTCAAGAAACAAAGGAAGACCCTATGATCATTAAACTTGATCTTCCTCTTATTCTTCCTTCTTCACATTCTTCATTGTATAATGAACCATCGAAGTCTAACATAGATCTATAGCCCATCTTCTCATTTCTAAATCACTATTTACACATCAAGATTCCTCACTCAAAATTGCACCATGGGTTACCTCTTATTATCCCATCATCTTGTATTCTTGGGTCACCTCCTGGTAGACCATCATATTCTATAATTGGGTCACCTCTTGGTAACCCATTATATTCTATTCTTGGACCACATCCTAGTAGTCCACCATATTATATTTATGGGAAACCTTTGATTAGTCCTTCGTCTTCTATCTATGGGACACCTCATAGTATCCCACTATCTTCAATACTTGGGCCACACTATCGTAGCCCCCCTTTGTCTTCTATTTTTGGTTCAGCTCTAGGTAGCCCTTGTTATTCCATCTTGGGGCCACATCCTAGTAGCCTTCCATCTTCTATCTGTGGCTCACCTCATGGTAGCCCATCCTCTTAAATTCTTGGACCGTAATCCTCCTCATGCATCATATCATCCTTATATAAATAATGGTGGTAATCCTATCATCATCTCTACCATTCCTTCATCAATCATAAACATTCACTTTCTTCTCCCACTTCTTGCGATAAAAAAATCACACATTAGCTTGTAAGAAACCCAAATGGTTTCTTCATCAAGATCAGGTCAAACATTCCATGATTTCGAAGCTCTCAACAAATCAAACAATAATAAAGTTTAAAATCAAATGAGATTCAAGATTGCACACCAACACAACCATCAATTATGGTGCAAAATACATAAACCTATGGATAAGGAACTCAAGCTCTCCCATACAAAACCCATGTCAAAAGATAAGTCACAGTCACTTATCAAATATGAGCTCACCACGGTGATCGAGATTGGTGATAATATCACTCCGGATAAGAAAAAACTCCTAGTATCCATTATAAAATAAATTACAAACATAGTTGTTGGATCTTATCACATGGAGTGACATTGTTGGTCCCAACTTCCAACAATCTACAAAAATAAAAAAAATTCATTTTTTTTTCAAAAATACAAAAATAAGAAAACATTAAAAATAAAAGGTACAAAGATCAAACATTGAAATCAAGTATTACATACGCATTGATGTTCTTTCTCCTCTTTCTTTCCATTCCTTTGTAAGTCATCAACCATTTTCATCCCTTTGATGATGTTTTGGTTAGCTTATTTAGACACATTTTGTGACATTTATCTCTATGGTATCCGTTTGACCTTGGTATTTCATTACCTTAGTAAATTAAAGAACGATTGACCTCTCGGAGATTATATCACTATCTACATCTAATAATTTTTTTTAAAGAAATTTTGGGCATATTTGTTAACACTAGCCAATGTCGTCATCACAATCACTTTCCCATCCTTCCATCAAGCCATTATTGGTTCTTTAACCCTCATCAAAAAAAAAAATTGAAAGAGCTGAAATAAAATTTCGAAAGCAAACAAAATCAATCAAAAAATAAAAATCAAAAGCAAAAAGCAATTGATATATAAATCTCTCTAGGGGTATTTCCAATAATCTCTACTGGGGATATGGATGCCTTGCTGGTAGTAGAGAAATTTTTTGATTATAATCATGTAGACACCTATAATTTGGATCAAAGAAATTTTAATACTTAAATTGCACTAACTATCCCATTTCCCGCAAATTGACAACATATCGTCAATAACACACCATTTCTCTTCTATCACCATTAATTAATTACATTTCACTAATTAATTAACCCTCTTATCACTCAAGATACCAATTAACAACCTTTTGTTAATTAGTGTTCATTTCTACTGACTAATTAGATATCACTAATTAATCATTCTCATTTCTATTAAATCAATAAATCACCATTTATTGGATTAAATTCCTCTTATAACCTAGATCATACTAAATTTATTCCAAATTTTTTCTATAATCTTGCACCTACCTATTAATTAATCACCCTTGATTAATTAAGACACCCCCTCAACTCCCATGAGTCACTAATGATAAATTAAACTCCCCTAAAGAAAACTTAACTATTCTAAAGTATGTTTATCCATTACTAACCTTGCTTTGATATTATCCCACATATAATAGGATGAAAATCTCTCTCAAACAAGAGGGTTATATAAAGAACCATCCTCCTACCTTTATTTAGACACCTTTGCATACATATATGATAAAATGTAGGCATTTTCATCTTCAGCATCCTCCATTAGTTTTGAGCTAGCATCTTCTTAGTGCATCCATTAACTCAAGCTTGAGTAATATGGAGAGAATCAAAATGGCCTTGTAGCCATGTTTGATGAGACTCCATTCTCAAAACCTTGAGATCAAACAAACAATCACATTTGATTGCTAAGGATCTACATAGGTTCATTTCAAGTTTAACATTCAAAGAGTAGAGATTAATCTTAGCATGTTAGTTTGGTTTTATTCAAAGTTGCATGCATATTGATGATGTTTAGTCTCCTTAAGCTCTTATCTTGATGGTTTATGTTTAGTTAGCTTTATTTTGGAACTATTAGGTGTTAGTTTCAATTCTTCTAGCATAGTTAACTAATACATGAGCACATTTGGTATGCCTGTGCAATGGATCCATAGTCCCTTTGCTTTTAATGACAAGTTTTACTAGTTTCTCTAAAACTTAACTAAAAATTAACTAAGGTAACAATGTAAGGTGATCTGTAGATCACAATGAAGTGAATCACATCATCCAAATGAGCCACAGAAGGTTTTGAAAATATGCGATACACTAAAATATGCAACAAACACATGGCGTGACACTATTGTGATGCGCCAAAATTGGTAGGAACTTGAAAAGGTCACAACTTGAGATCCAAGTGTCTATTTGAGTCCATATTTTTTTGAAACCACAATTTTCTATGAGACAAACACACCATAAACCCGCTCTACCAATTAGGAAAGTTTTGACACATTTTTGGGCCCTAAATCTGCCATCTTGAGGCCGAAAATTAAGATTTAAGTTGTAGTTTATTTTTTCCTATTTTTGGGCATTAGTTAGTTTTAGTCTATTAGTTGCATTATGAGTTAGAAAGTTGGTAATTCCTCTAATTTATGAATGTAGAAGATGCGTGGAAAATTCTATGCCTCGTATGAATAAGCATGCAAACTTACTAAGAATAGCGCAGTTCTAGTAAACTGCTAAAAATAGTAAATTCCGCCACCTAGAGTAGATTTAGTCAAAGTTAATTAGGGTTTTCTTGGAAAATTGAGTTGGGAGTTGTTTTCCTATTTAGGAAAAATTGTAATTGATTATTCAATAGTGAAGAAGAAGATCTATTTTTATTTTGGAGTTCATATTATTTGTAGTATATCAAGTTTGTTTCAAATTTAGCTACATTATCTGGTATCAGAGCTGGTTCAAGTCTTTAAAAAAATGGTAGGAAGAGGAAGAGGAGGTGGTATTGCTCAGATGAATAGAAATATGAAAAATCTATAGAGGAAAGTTGCTACACTTGCTGCAATGATAACCCAAAGAGGAAATCAAGGTGGAGATGACACAAGATGAACAAGAAGTTTGTGAAGAGGAGGAAATGTAAGTGCCACCATTAGATTATTAAGAAAGGATGCTTCGAGCATTAGAAGGAAATAATGATGGGATAAGAGTTGATGTTTCAGAGTATGGTGGTAGTCTAAAACTAGAGGAGCTAATAGACTAGTTGAATAACATGGGGAAAGTTTTTGAGTGGAAGGCTATGTCAGAAGAAGAGAAGGTAAAATTTGCATGCACAAAATTGAAAGGTCATGAAATGTTATGGTGGGATCACCTACGAAAGAACGTCAAGAAAGGGTAAAGAAAGAATTAGGACATGGAGTAAGATGGAGAAGAAATTGAAAGATAAATTTCTCCCCTGTGGATTATGCACAAACGCTTTATAAGAGGTTTCAAAATCTCGAGATAGAACTTACAAATAGCGAAAGAATACACAGATGAGTTCTACAAGTTGTCCATTCATGTAGAGCATGAAGAAATTGAGGAAAAAATGGTTGCAAGGTATGTAAATG